>JAOTQQ010000002.1:27914870-27938742 GCA_026546715.1 Gallinago undulata | reverse complement strand
ATACTTATAGGCATTAACAAGGTCTCCCCTCAGCCTTCTCTTCTCCAGACTAAAGAGTCCCAGCTCTCTCAGCCTTTTTTCATAAGGGAAATGCTCCAATCCTTGACAGACAGTCACATTACATTTTAAAAAAATAATAATATAAATATGTAAAAAAACAGGAGAGAGCTTGCATCTTCTATCACCAGTCATACCTAGGGTTTATATCAAGGCAGAGAAGAACTGGTTCTTGCTCTGCTTTGCCCAGGCAATCCCAGTGTTTCCTTGCTGGGAAGTGACCCAGGGGACCAGGCTCCGGCTGTGTGTGCGTACGGGACACGCACAGGCAGAGAGCAAGACTGTGCATCACCAGTCGTGCCACCAGTCGTGCTGCTGCAGAAACATTCCTCACAGCTGTTTTATTAACAGCTCCTGGGGTTTCACCCCCATTCCCAGCCAGAAGAGAAGACATGGTCCCATCACACCGGTGCGGAGGTGGCATTCCCGTGGGAGGGAGCCGTGCAGGCTGCTCCCCTCCCCAGTGCTCCCGGAGACTCTGCGGCAACCAAACAGCTCTCAGGGTTTGCCCCTCAGCACCAAAGTGAGGGGGAAAGGACATGGCCTGGCTGAGTTTCCTTGTGCTCAACAGCAAACTTCACCTCAGCTACCATTCTCTGTGTGTTAATCTACCCTTCTTTTTCTCTCCCACTCTCCCGGAGGCAGACTCCCTCCTGGATCTGATAAGAGCCTCACCCTCATTAGGGCAATTAATTAGCTGGAAAAATACAGCTCGGAAGAACCCAAAACCCAAGAAGTCTATGTTCTCTTTCAGTAATTCCTGAATCAGGCTTTGCTGAGATTACTGTTTTTCTGTTGAGCATGTGATTCTCCAGTGCTGGTTCCCTCCACTGTGCACTGGTCCTCCGTGGACATACCTTGGAACAAGGGAAAGAATGATGTTGCTTTAGGCCAGATCATCTGTGAGGACTTTCTGAGCTCTCTTCCATTCAAGGCCCTGTGAAACCCCACATGGACTTCACCGGGGGCATGGGGTGAGAGACCTTAGGTGAAGCAGAGCCCTGGCATATGGCATGACCTATCTACCAAGGGACCCCCACTTCTGCTGGCCTACAGCCTGCCTGCCCAAGGGTGTTTGAACTCAGAGAAACGTCTTGCAAAGCCTGTCTTTCCCTACTCATCAAGGCCTAATGCTGCTGTGACTTTACAAAGACGTGACAAAGTCGAACACGTGTCTGTCTCTGACACCTCGGGACCTTCCCTGACCTGTAGGGTCTCTCCCTGTTCTCCCTCCTCCTCAGTAAAGCACAGAGGATGGGGCAGAGGGTACACCATAAAAGCCGTGTCCCTCCAAGGAGCATTTCTTCACAAAGCTGTGGGGAGAGCTGAGATGTTTTGGGCCCCTTTGCACTGCACCGACAGCTCTCCACTTGGACCAGCAAGGGCAACCCGCCCATCTCCTGGGTGGTCTGGCCTTCTGCATGCCCCGATCTCCTAAAGGATGAAATCAGGGGAGCAAATCCACGGATGAGTCAATGCTTACTAACCGAATAGGGCCCAGGGGAGGTCAGCTGGAGGGCTGACCTTGAAAGCAGATGTGATGGGGCAAACGAGTGGCTGCAGAGGGAGGGCTGCCTTGGCAGAGCACAGCCAGCCTGCCAGGGACGAGTCTGTCACCTGGAGACTGGCACACCGATATGAACAAAACACAGGCTCCCGGAGCTGGAATAACGTGGTGGGTCAACAGAAGCTGGGAATAAGTACAAACCCACGGATTGCCTTTCAAACTTGGCATCCGAAATGAACAACAAAGAAAAGCCAACAAGATCCTGGGGGTTTCCAGGCGGTTGGGTCTACAAACTCATGACACGCTAAGAGGGGCTCCAAGGAGGTCTGGGCAGAGAAAGGCTCCGGAAACCAAACCCCACCATTTGCTTTACAACGGGAGGAAGCAAAGCCACAGCTGCAGCTCTCCATCTGCCGAGAGCTGGGCTTGGAGGGGCAGCCCCCCACGTTGTCCTCCACACACACCTGATGCCAGGGTGGACGGGTGACACAGAGCGGTGGTTCTCCACCAGACCCTGCCCCACCACCCGAGCATGTTCTCAGCATATTCTCTCATGTCCTGCCTTTCCCCATGCAGCCCTGGCTCTGAGAGCCGCCCCGCAGTCGCTCCTCCAGCCCAGCAGCACGTGGCCGCCCCGCTCCCTCCTCACCCTCAGCGGGAGGGGACCCAGCAACGCGCTGTGCTACAACCCGGGGAGGGATTACAACCACTTCAGAGGAGGCTTCCCCTGGAGACGGGCAGAGGATTGAATTTATTATACGTTTCCTGTTCGGCGAGTCCTCGGCGCTCTTTCCTGCTGAGAGGTTATGGCCGCCCCCTCACCGCAGAGCTGCCGCCGGCCCCAAACCCAGACGTGAACTGGTCCCATTTATACCCAAACTACCCCAAGGGCCCCGTTCTTCTGGGTGCTGATGGAGGGAGCACCCAGATGGACAGCCCCCCCCGCAGAGCAGGTACCACAGGAGGGACACAGTCTGCTTTTTCCCACTGGCCAGCCAATGCCCTGTTTCCTATTTTTAATACCCCCAAGACAAACAGATCTAAAAAGTGGGATGATGTTTCAGCCCCCCCTCTGTGTGTGCATAGAAAGCCCTAATTCAGGCAAACGCTGGGCTAAAGATGCCCAGTCCTTCCTCCACATGCCAATTGCCCCACAGCCACTGGGGGCCTTTGAGAAGCTTCTCCTTGCAGTGGGGGCTTCACCCCTTCCTGTGCTCCTGTGTCACCCCCACACGTGGCCCTGAAGGCGAGCAGAGGGATCGGCGAGCTGCAAACTCTCACCCCAGGCCTCCTCACTGCCCCATGGCTCTAATTGGCAACAGATGAAGCCAGACTATTTCCTGAGAGACAAGAGTTTTAACAACCCCTAAAGCCTCTTAGGCAGCAGCAATGTCCTAAATGGGAGCTTTATTCCCCACACCGCTCAACAGAGCGTGTATTCAGCCATGAGATGCTGAAATACTCACTCAGGAGCCCCACTTGGGACTGGAAGCCTTCCCCACAGACCTGGGGTATCCTGGGTGACCACCAGGGAACTGCAGAAAGAACTCCTATGAGCTACAAAGGCCAGGGGGAACAGAACACCCCAAACCAGAAAATTCCTTGCTGGATTCTGAGATCCCCCTTGAGCCCTGGTCTCCCAAATGGCACTGAGTCTCCCTGCTCCTGGAGACAGCTTTCGTGTCCTGACGCGGTGGGGCAGTGGCACATGGACATTCTGCACAGGTGGTGGTGAAACCCAAGAGCATTGACCCTTGGTGCACCAGGACCTTTTGCTTTCTAGGAAGCCAGAGGCTTCCTTACACTTGCAAACCAGGAAGGTGGAGGGCAAAGAACCCCACTTGTCCCCTGTCTCATCCAATGGGGTGGAGAGCACATCGCCAGTGGTGGCAGCAGGAATGAATCTGGGTTCACGGCAGCTACCTCCTCCCAGGTTCCTGCCCGTCGTGTCACTGTCCCCAGGCCTCCTCTGGGCCAGGGATGCACAGCCCCTGCTGCCAAAGGGCGAGGGAGCCGGCAGCTGCCAAGGGCTCACGTGAGCTCACAGCATTCCTCCAGAAGCTCCTCTAATCTCGGTGACCTCGGCGGGTGGACGGCAGCCAACTCCCATCACTGCATCCTAAGCAGACCTCGCTGCAAAGCCAAGGCAGTGTTACCACTGGGGGAGTTAAAAGGGAGAAAAAAACCCAAACCCCAAACCCAACAACAAATAAAAGAAAGGCAGGAAAAAACTAAAGTTGCCTGGCCAGTCTAACTGCATTTGGTTGATCTGATTTCAGGCATCTGCTAAGACACAGCATGCCTATTTATCATAATCAGCTTACTGCACAAGGACAGTGTTAACTAGGCTTTACTGGATTAAAACCTGCCAACTAATTCATAGCACCTCCCCAACCAGTACAAGTGGGCTGAGTCGCTGTGCTTTGTTCAAAACATTTTAGCTGGCTTTAAATAAAAAGGAGCACCTGGGGAAGGTGGAAGGGTACAAAGGCCCTATTGATCCCTCAGAATTACCAGTGATCCCGCAAGGAAAGGGAGCAGGAAACAAAGAGGCTTGGAGACCAAGTGCAGACAGGTTAACACAGAGCAGAGCCATAAAAGCAGGGAGCACAAAGACTGTATCTTGACAGGTTCCCTCTCATTCAAACTGCTCAAGGTTCTTTCTGAAATTGCCAGCAGCGTGGCTTAGTGTCGGCTGCAAAATTCAACCTAAACTGGAATTCGCAGATAAAACACATTGTTAAACCAGCCTGGAGGTGCTAATATAGATGGTTATGTTGCTGCAAACTGGTTGGTTTGCAACAATAACCAATATAGATGGTTATGTTGAGGGGCTGGAGGATAAAGTAATGCAATATTTATTTTAAAAGTCCCAAAGAGCAAATGTTAACTGCAGGGGAGCCACATCAGATAATAGTGGTGTGAGTAAAAGTAGAATTTCACTAATCCCACAAAAAGAAATGCAAAAAAAAAAAAAAAAAAGGAATGCTTATAAAAAAAAAAAAAACCCCATAAGAGAAATCTCCACAGTGGAGTATGGCTAGAAACCCTCAGTGACCATGACAGCACCCTGGGGCAAACCCAAGTCTCTCTGCCACCTGAGCCATGGGGCATCACACATACTACAACCTCTCATCTGAGACCCATCTGTCTGGAGTCCCTGTAAAGCACAAGACATCTGGTTTAAATATTTAAGGTGCTCCCTGAGAAGGTGATTGATCTCTAGAGAATTGCTCCACACTACAGTAAACTTCTGCAGGTCATTTATCAAAGGGGTCCTCAGGTCTTTTGAGGTAAGTTTCTGACCAGGACCAGCCATTCCTAAGCGCTAGGAATCCTTGCTTAGAAAAAAAGCCCATCACATCCAAATCCAGATACCTTCCTGCCATCATATTATCTCATCCATTCTCCTTGAGAAAGCAGTGACCAGACCATGAAGTGAAAGAGGCTGCAGCCTTATCAGTGAGTTGTCTGGAGCCTTACTAAATACCCCTGCCCAACCCTCTCATCATCACATCTCCACGTGCGGGTGCAGTGCTTTACTCCCAGTCCTCTTGTTGCTGTGGGGTTCCAGGACCCTGTATTTAACCACAAAATCCCAGTGGTCCACCTGGCAGGGCCTGACCCAGGGTTTTTGGTTAGCTTGTGAGGTGTTCTCCAAGCCCAGCTCCTGTGGTCCTACAGGTTACCTCAAGAGAGCTGCTTTGATTAAAGACAAATGCAAACCATGTTCCCTGAAGGCTTCGACATAAGAAGGAAATGAGAACCCCAGAGTATTCTCTTTGCATGGAAATCTCACACTAGGGACAAGGGGAAGTGGGTTGACTCAGGATTTTTGCATGTTTGAGGTTGGCAGAGCTGATATTTGTGCCTTGACACATGAGATAATTAAACACAGAGTCAGGTGTTGGCTGTAAGCTGCTCCTTCCTCCATTCAAGCCTCCACCTCCTAAAATAGGGGATGAACTTTGATTTCCCAGCAACACCCACATCCTTTCATGAAGGCTGGATCTGCTCTTCTCGGGGTGGACAGGGAGCTGCTGCAGCTGCACTAGTTTGGCCACTGCTCCTACCCACATCCCGGAACACAGTGCCTGGTGACTTCCCCCGATAGACCCTGCTCCCTGCGCTACAGAAAGCCCCAGATCCTGGAAGAGAGAGGTGGATGTAGATGAACTAGAGCAAAATGGTGCAAAGTGCCAAAAAAAATAAAATAAAAAAAAAAAGGCCCAGGAATTCATTGAGCTGCTCTCTGGATCTGCATGACGACCAAAGGTTTCATGCATCAGCATCTATGTTGAGCCAGAAAAGTCCTTATAGTGGTCAGTGCGGCTTGTCCCGGTCCAGACACACCCCAGGAGGAGGTGTAGGAAATAGTAAGTGGTGGGACCACAAGCAGGCATTAAAGCTGATATTACACCAACCCCATTAGCCCAAACTGGCAAGTTGCACATTCCAGGCTGAGTCCCTTGGCAGGAGTTGCCAGACGGCCAGAGGACCGAGCATTTATCACCCGGGTTCCCACTCCATTTGGTGGGACTCTGTCCCGGAAGATAAAGCCCATTTACTGCCACCTCCCTGTTTATGCTGCTGCTTAATTTACAGATGAGCAACGTGTTGAGGTAACGACTCCAACTGCTCCCCCTTGGCAGCAGCCCAGCAGCCTTTGCCGTGGCTGGGAGGAACGGGGGGGAGGCTGCGGGGCCGGGACAGAGCAGGGGGTGGAAGGCACCAACCCCAACTATTTTTCCTCTCCCTCCCACCCACTCATGCTACTACTGGCACATTTACTCCTGCAAGCACCGATCCCTCGTGACTCAAGCAACAACACAGAACGGAGCCAGCTCCTCCGCAACACCCACACCAAGGACTCCCTCCTACGAGAACATCAGTCTGTGCGTGAGGCCTTTCCAACAACCAGCCTCCTCTCCCGTTCCTTGAGCCCTCAAATTCACCGCCGACACCTCTGCTGCCAGCACGGCCGACGGGGTCTTATCAGCTGGGGCAATGCAGCTGCAGGGGAAGCAAATCCCAACACCTCCAGAAGGACACATCCTGCTCACTTGCAGATGCAGATAAGTGCTCAGCTCAAGGCAGCTTGCAAAACTACACTTGGGAGGCTTCCAGGACTTAGGAGACCACAATAAGGAGCTGCAGGGTAGCCAGCACGATCTGAACTGAGCATAAAGGTCCGAACAATTAATTTTTTTTGTTTTCTTGCTTGCTGGCTGTAGTCTTCTCCCCACCCTGCATCTCAGTTTCCCCATCTGTACTAAGAGGCCAGTGATGCTCAGAGCACAAGCCACGCCACGTTGACAAACTGCTTCTCATGGAAAGCCTGAGTGCAGCCCAGGCATCAGCTCACTGCACTTCAGAAGAGGCACACGATACTCGGTGTTTAATGTGCATGAAAAACCATCTGTGAACTTTTTGTACGGGGGCCCTGTGCAGTCACACCCTGCCGACGGGTCTCCTGTAGGCACTGGTCCGACAGAGGTGTGGGCAGGATTCATCACCTAGACACGCGAGAGGCTGAGGGTTGCTATGATTAATCTTTCTCTGTGAGGGCACTAAAGGACTCCAGCCTTTGGCCAGACTGGCAGGAGGCCAGATACCGGATAAACACAGACCCAGAAGACCATTTCTGTCTCAAGGCACTTACGCCTTAAGATGCTTAACAGGAATCTTCTGTGCAGCAGGGGAGAATCCACAGGGAAGGTGTAGTAGTTACATGTGAATGTGGAAAATATACAGGGCTATTGCCAAGTCAACTTTGCAGACCATGGGGAAGAATTTGAGGGTGATAAAGCTACTGGTAATTTGTAATGCCTACGTAGGATGGATCCAGCATCCTCCCCAGGCTGGGGCTGTGCACTCCAGGATTCCCAGGGGATTCAGAGTAGCTCTAGTTCACCCTTCAGTAAGCTCTCTTTAAACATCTTCCTCTTGCAGAACACGCTCAGCCAGGCGACCTGCCCTCCCAGGCAGCCCCGAGCTCAGCAGGAGCCATCCTTACCACCCGGGAGGCTGCCGATGCAGGAGATGGACACCTCGGGGAGGGCAGTTTTGCAGCTGCACTGATTTAACAGCTATCTGCCTCCCACCCCCAGCCCGGTGGAGGCACGGAGCCACCCCCAGCACAGCGGAACAGAGTAAACCGAGCTCCTCTTGGCCCACACACCGAAGCAGACGGGCAAAGATGAGCTCTAAAGTGGCCCTGGCAGCTCCTGTTCACACCAGCAGTACGTGAGCCACACTGGTAAACCAGGCAGCTACCTGCCAGAAAGAAATATGTACAGCAGTGAAAACAGTAGAGATGGAAAGCTCCTATTTCAGCTGCGACATCGTCTGGGGTTGTTCCAGCATCAGACACCCCAGAGATCACTTGTTGACTTGTTGTTAGGGTCTTTTTTTCTTTTTTTTTGGTACACTCTCTTTAGAAGTCCCTTAATTACATCCTAAATTAGACTATAGACAGGAAGGCTTCAAAATAGGAAAATAGGAACTGAAAAACTGCTTCTCAGTTGCAGAGGAGCTCTTGAAAATCTCTCAGACTATAAAAAAACCCTCCGGAACCAGGGTACTGCCCACCCCTCAGGCTCTGGGTTTGCTCGCAGGGCGTTTTGGGTATTGGGGTACCAATTCCCTCTTCTTCTGCCACATGGGGCTGTCTCAGGGTTGAGCAGGCCCAGTCAAAACCCAGTCAGTCACTCCATCTCTGTTGCGAGCTCTCTGAAATTTCTTACAAGGCAATGATTCATGAGAGTAATCCTTTTACCTGACCAGCAATATTTGCGGGGAGGGTGGACTGGCTGCCAGGAGACCACTGCTTTGTTCCTGAATCCGCTTGTGACTTGGTATAATTTTTATCTCCCTGTCAGCAAGTCACTTTTTACCTCTCCATTTCTGTCACCTTTCCCTGATTTTTCTTTTTCGATGGGTTAAAACCTCTCCCGCTATCGCCTCCGTAATGGGGTTGGGTTGTGGTTCCTGGAAACTACTTTGCTATTTTCCTTTTTCGAATGAAAGGTGGAACTGGGAGCACAATTTAATGTCCCTCCCTGTGACATTTTAAAAGTGTCATAAAGCCTCTTAATTCTCCTTCTTTTAGAGCTGGGTGATATTTTCATATCATAAAATAGTGAGAGAATAGGGCAGTAAAAGTCGTTACTAAAAATCAGAGGGATTCAGTGGTTTGGGAATGGCTCAGAAAGGCAGCGTAAAAATCACTCAGCCTCAGAGCGAGGGACCAAACCTCTCCCGGGTGGAGATTTCAGCAGTGCTCCAACACATCCTCTGCTCAGAGGAAACCCTCTGTTCATTAATATCTTATACGACATAAAAGCCTTTTGCTTTTCTTTTGGTGGGGCAGAGACCAAAAGTTATTCCAGTTATATAAGCAGGATCCCAAGATAGCTATTTTTTTTCCATAAGGAAACATGCGAGTTCAAGGTTTTTATTTTTAATACAGAAGGAGCCTCGGACTATCTAACAGCATACAACATGAAAACAGCCACCCACCCTGGGAAAGACCAAAGACCCCTCCAACCCAGTACCCTGTCTCCAGTGGTTGCCCACAGCGGGTGCCTAGGGGAAAAGTGTGAGGTGGAGGAGGCGAAGCTTCCCCACCACGCTCTCCCCTTCTGCAGCCAAAAGCTTTCCCTGGCCACAGACACCGTGATTGTCTCCAATCACCCTTGATAGGCTTTATTTTTGTCCTGCACCTCCATCCCTGCAGGCCCTGGGGTGGCACGATGCGGGATGCACAGGACCACTCCTCCCCTCTGCCAGATGCTGCTCAGCCTCTGCGGTGATGGACACCCCTCTCACACAAGCAAGGGCCCAATAACCATAACTCCTCCATGACTTCCCTTCCCAAGGGCCTCCCTCACCAGCCACAACCTTTGGGAGGAACTGAAATGGGTCAATACAGAGAAACTAATGAAAAATCCCACCCTTCATTAACAGTTGCTGATGGTATTGGCTCACCCTGAGTCATGACATAACTCTACCCAGTAACCCACATTTTGCACACAGGGTATGTTGGTGCTGCAATCAAAGAAATAATCACCGAGATGTTTACTGCAACCAGACATTATATAATAGCTGTGGCCAGTCTCACTGGCTGCTTTGGTCACACCATTTAATATTTCCATGCCGATAACATAAGAGTAACAGGAAACAAACAAGCAAAAAACCCGCAGAGACCCAGTCAACAAAAACCTCTCCGAGCAAATTTGCACTGATATTGCTCTTCTGCCTCAGAACTTCCTCCCCTATGTCTGAGTACAGGGTCTGGAGCCCTCACTGGGACCATCTCTGACCAGATTTCAAAAGCATTTAGGTGCAGAGAGCCAGAGCAGGCTGTCTAGTCAGGGTTTCTAAGGCACTTGACTTTTTCAGGGTAAGAAATTAATACCAAAATTTTAAGCTTGGGTTGAATTCCCGGAGAAGCTGCATCATTCCTCTTCTGCCCGTGCTTGTTTGAGATTTAGGAGTTTGGCCTTTCTCAGGTACCTCCAGAGAATTATCCCAGCTTAAGACAGCAGCTAAGAGGATAAGGGGAACTGACTTTTACAGGCGCTTCTCTCCTTTAACTGTAGGAGGAATTACACAACTAGTTTACACCTTGTGTTTGGGCAATTAATACTCGGTGAGAAGAACTTAGAATCATACAGTCTTTTCATAGAAATGTAATTTCATTCCCAGGTGCTGATATTTGCATTTTAGATGCGGCTGAAGGACTGAGGACATCAGGTCTGCTTCCAGGTAACAGGACTTTGGTTTTAAGATGCTTTTGGAAATAGTCCTCTAAATATGTATTAATTGTGGCTGCAGCGAGGGACGTGAAGCAGCAGGGCAACGTCCCCTCCCCAGTTCTGCCCCGGAGAGGTGTGCATGTGTTTCAGCAAATTGCACAAACACTCGATGCTTTGTGTACATCCTCATGCTTCCTCTCTCCAGCTTGGGTGGCAAGCTCACTCCAGCTATCAGGGTGGCAAGTTCTCACCAGGAAGGGTTTCTGCAGGGAGTCCTGTTGCAACTGCTGGTGATGCTGCGAGAGCCTTGACAGAGCTCACAGCATCTCAGAACACCTCAGAAGGTCTGGTAAGGTCTCAAACCCCACAGAAAGCAGGGATAATTTCGCATTTTGGGGTCTTCTCCAGGTAAATTTTAACTAATTATGGCAATTTCTCAGCCTCTCCAGGCCCCTGTCCCAGTGTCACAGAATCACATGGTGTTGGAAGGGACCTCTGGAGATCATCTAGTCCAACCCCCTGCCAAAGCAGGTCCAGCCAGAGCAGGTTGCTCAGGAACTTGTCCAGGCGGGTTTTGAACATCTCCAGAGAAGGAGACTCCACCACCTCCCTGGGCAGCCTCTTCCATGGCTCTGCCACCCTCAAAGTATAGAAGTTCCTCCTCATGTTTAGGTGGAACTTCTTATATTCAAGTTTGTCCCCATTTCCTCTTGTCCTGTCACTGGATATCACTGAAAAAAGACCAGCCCCGTCCTCTTGACACCCTCCCTTTAAATATTTATAAGCATTGATCAGATCATCCCTCAGTCTTCTCTTCTCCAGACTAAAAAGACCCAAGTCTCTCAGCCTTTCCTCATAGGAGAGATGCCCCAGGCCCCTCGTCACCTGTGTCTGACCACTCAGTGTCTGACCATTCAGGCTGCATAAAACCCCTACATCTGCCCGAGAGAGCTGCCCTGACCAGGGGGTTCTGCCTCGTTTATTCTAAGCCACCATGAACTTGCTGAATAAGATCGTTTCATAGAATCATTTGGGTTGGAAAGGGACCTTAAAGATCATCGAGTTCCAACCCCCCTGCCCTGGGCAGGGACACCTCCCACCACACCAGGTTGCTCAAAGCCCCATCCAGCCTGGCCTTGAACCCCTCCAGGGATGGGGGAGATTTCATACCCCTCTGTGTAAATAAACCAATTGTGTTAAGGCCTAGACACATAGTGATTGAAAAGTTCTGGGCAGATGAAAACCTTCATGTTCCATCTTTTGCCCATCAAAGCACCCTGTGAAACCTCTCTACCTGCTAATTATGGGCGCACACAGACCCACTGGGGGTTGTTTTTGCCACGTTCCTGCCACATTGTACCTGGCGGGGTGAGCTGAGAGGTCAGGGCTGGCAATCAGTAAACAGGAACAAAACTGGGAAATCTTGAAGACAACTGTAAAGCAGAGTTTTTCCACTCAAAGTTTGATCTATTATTGTAATGGACGTTGCATCCTGCGACAGGAAGGTAGAAAAATAACAGGAAGGATTCCAAGGAGAAGAGGACAAACCTGTAGTCAGAGAGAGCCGGGCAAAGAAAGTCTTAGCAAGCTCATCAGCTTTGACTGAAAAATGGCTCTCAGCTCACCCTGCGTGACGTGATTTGGGCGCTGCTCAGAGCGATCATTAGACGAGGCAGTTATCTGGCTCTGTTACGTATTATACTACAGGTGCGAGGTCTGGAACCCCACGTAATTGCTGCACAGAGCTAGATTTAGCTTGTTATCATTTTTTACGTTAGCTTTGGAAAGAACAGAAAGAGCTTTGCAGTTGCCCTGTGCCAGGCTGTAGAAGCCAGAGCCCCTCTCTGGGTCAGGGGAAGGGCTGGGGGCTGGCAAGCCCCCAGAAAAGGATGCGCAGCTCACACCGTGCTACACCCAGCTCCAATATTTTGAAGAAGAAATTAAGCCAAGAAACAGATAAAGACCACTCACGAGCTACCCCTTCTGAGTATACAGGGGGCACCTTCCCCTCAGGGAAGCCCAGGGGCTCCCCAGCCTCCTGACCCCTCATCCCCAGACCCACGGGGGGGTGATGGGTGGAGGGGTGAAGGGCTTTGCCTGAGGTTGGGCAGAAGACGGCGAGGGCAGGGACCGCATCCGACATCACATGAACCCCCGTCCCAGGCTTCAGCCACAAAAACATCACCGTTAGGTAGCGAGGCTGCCTTGGTGAGGGGAAATGGGTTTTTCCTCCAGAAGGTTCTAAGCAGCCCGTGCCCCTGAGGCTTGTTTAGAGGAGTACATCCCAGGGGGTATCTTACAGCAGCCTGCCCTGGCACTGCTCGGCACCCACCACCGTGCCGAATCCCATCGGCCGCTGCTCGGGGCAGTGTGTCACCACGTCCTACTCACCACAGCTCTCCTGCCCTGGCAGAGTGACCCACAGGGCACCCCCAGGATGGCAGCCGTGATGGGGGTGACTCACCTGAGCTAGGCACGCCGCAGTGCCTGAGGTGCAGGAGAGTGAGATGGTGCCACGCCAGGAGAGGTTGTGGTGCTGTGCCTTGGTGTTGGGTTTTTGCCAGCGGGGAGCAGCCCGGGCAGCCAAAAATGGGGAGCAGAGGAGGTTGATGCTACAGCCCCACTGCTGGGCTTGCTCTCGCCTGGTGGGGCTGAAACACTCAGAGCTCAGGTGTCTCCTTGAGCCTCTGACAGCAATGCCAGGGGAATCCTGCCCTTGCTCTTCACACCAGCTCTTTCCAAGGGATTCCCCTCCTTGCTTCATGTACATTGGAGAAATAATGCACAAGATTAATTTTTTTTTAGTCACTCTTGTATAGCCCACCCACCTTTGAGACAATAGTTTTGTCTCTTTTTTAGGAAAGAGAGATGGAAGGCTCCAGCCATGGGAAAGCAGGGCTACCCTCCCTCAGGAAATCCCCTGATAAGAAGCTGAAATTTCAGACTCGTTTATTTGCCTAATTAATTTGCTGTGAGGTAACAAGGTCTTGGCCCTTACTGCAGAGAGGAGACTTCCCCAAGGAGCCAACCAGCTCTGCTGCTGTGAAATATAAATCACCTGGTACCAGACGTAGGGCCTGAATCCAGCTGGGGACTCTCTGTTCTCAGGCTTTCCAGGTGCAGAAGAAACAGAAAGCTCTGAAGAAAGGGAAAGCCCTGTCTCCACAGGCTTACAATTTAGGACAAAAAGACAACAGGTGGATTCTGACAGACACCTGAGGAAATACCAGGAGGCAGTAAGAATCACTAGACTTGTTGTAGGGCACTGGAGGTACCTCGGGAGAGAAGTCATGTGCCACTAGTTTAAGGATTTAGCGACTGAGTAATGGGATCATCAGCCAAGGAAGGAAGGAGCTGACACCCCAGGCAGGAAGGAGGGATGAGGGAGGGTGGGGGTGAACCTCAAACATGAGCCTGAGCAGTCTATATTCAACGTGGCAAAGAAAGCAGCATGGGAAGGAGTCATAGAGAAGATTGTGTGACCGAAACAATTGGCTTTGACCCCAGACCAGGCAGCAGAAGAATTTTCAACCAGCTTTGTATGTTTTCTTACTCTGATGTGGGTTCCTGATGTTCCCAGGGAACTTATGCAGTGTGGGAGAGTCAACAGCCAACCCACCAGAGACTGAAATAACCTGGTGGCCTTTTCAGTAGCCAACCACTTCATCTTTTCTGGAGTCACTGAGAGTGGGAGAATCAGGGGCAGAAGGGACATGAACAAACTCATTTCTTTCCTCAGCAAGGAAAATTCATCATATTTCTGCAACAAATTGCACTATCAATCAGGCTAAAATTTTCCCAGGGAGCACAAGTCCTGTCCCAGCCAGACTGACTCCTGACTCTTAACCTGCCCTTCTTCATCCCTTCGTCACCTAGTCCTCCTCTCCATCCTTGCCAGGAAGGCAGCTTGGCTCCTCACCATTCCCAGCCTGCACTCCCGGTGCTGGAGGAGACCTGACTCCACACAGGAGCTGCTGTGACGAGCTGCGTGCTCATTTCCATTTTTGTGCAGGATAAGGGCTCTCAAAGCAGCATTAAACACAGCAGCAGGCGTATATTAAATGACTTTAAGTTCATCTTATGCATGGAGGCCTAAGGATCCTCTTATTTTCTCTGTAAATAATTAAGGGGAGTTTGCTGAGGTCTCACCGAGCTGCTCATGGCTGCAGCTGGAACTGCTCCTGTGTTTCTACCCCAGAGCACTCAGGGCATGAGGAGCAAAGAGCAGGAGGGCTCAGAGGCATCATTTAGCACAACAGCATCTGCAAAGACCAAGCCAGGTTTCCTGGTGCAGCGGCACATTCAGAAAGCATTCCACCGATAGGGAGGAAAGGGAAGGAGACCTGCTCCTTTCTACCCTCCGTAGCCACCCAGGTGGGCTGTGAAGGGACAGGGCTGTGACTTGTGGTGATGTACCAGGTACCCATGGGTGTAAGGAGGCCAGGTAGGATGAGCCTGGCTGCACAAACCGGGCTGCAGCACGTATGCCTGCACAGCCCACCATGGTGCACTGGTCAGAGGAGCCGTTCCCACTGCACCAGTTTGGGTTGTGCTGCTGCCACCAACACAAACCCACGCCTCTGCCAGTGCCCCCGCTCCGTGCCACGCTTACCTTAACTCTGCTCATTTCCCAAACCCTTCCAGAAGTCGTGGGGAAGGGAGCACTCGGCTGCCCAAGGCAGCCCCCTCTCAGCTCCCTCCTTGGCCATCACCCCTCCATGGTGAAAAGTTAAATCAATGCTGCACAGAAATGACTGAAACTGGCTTTCTGTTCACTCGCTGCTCCCCCAAGCCCTCTCCTCCTACCCTGTGCTGTTAGAAAGGGAACGTTTTAAAGACTAATTCTCCTGTGAGGACCCCTGAGCAGGGGAAAGGAAGAGTTCAGTTTCTCTGGCTTGGCTGCCATTCACTAGTCAATCAAAGGGACATCATGCACTCATGAACAGCTTGGAGATACCTGGGCATGCTGAATGTCAACAAGTTGATGCTGTTCAGCTTGATGGCCAAGTGTACTGGAAAAAGAGCATCAGCACATATTTTGGCTTTTAAGTGGTTCATTTCATGATTGTAGATGCTTTGACATTTAAAGCAGGTTTTCCACTGGTTATGTAGAGCTTCCTTCCCCTTGTCAAATTAAATTAAAAAAGAAGATTTTTTTTTTTTTAAAAAAGCCCTTTTCACTTTAAGGAAAACAAAGTTTACCTTTTCCACCCTGCCAGGAAACCAGATATCAACGGCTTGAGATGCAGCCTGGCTGCCAGTTACAACTGCCAGTGGAATATTGCCTTGGTTCAGGGGTTATCATGTCCCCTGTCTTAAACATCCCCTGCTTTACTGACACCACCGCGGGTTGGTGAGTGGCAGAGTAACGTACGCAGGACCCTGTGTTGGTGCTGCTCTAAAAGCAGCGGTGGTTCATGGGTGCTCACTCTTCCCCTGCTGCTGCTCCTTGGGCCATACCAGAGGCTGCTGTTGGCAGAGGAGCAGATCGCTTCCTCTTCAAAAGCCCCTATTTCAGAAGTCCCAAAATGCGGGGGATTAGTGAGGGAGGTTGGGAGTGTCAATTAGATCTTGAGGGCCTGTGAAGAATGGAGATGTCAGGGAAGTCCATGATCATGTCAGAAGGGATGTGGCACTGGTGCCAAATTTCTGTCTGCGTGCACCAAACTGTCCCCTCCGAATCCAAACCCATGATGGCAAAGGAGATTTTGGGCTTCCCAGGTGGCTGAGTCTTTCCTGGTTGCAATTTTTCTTCTTGTAATAGGAAAATTACTTCTAGATTACCTACAGAATCAGTTATTGTCCTGTTGCTGCTCCAGAAATAAAATTTCCGTGAAGGACGCAACAGTCCTGAGTGGCAGCTCTGAGCGCCTGGAGCAGAAATCAAAATAAAATATCATAAAGAAGAGTTCTCAGTTCTTTAAAGAACTAATGATGCTCCCTGGGGAAGAGTATTCATCTGTAATGAAAACCATCTTGCTTACATTTTTACGGCAGCACAACTCATCTTCCACGAGGTTGACTCACCTCTGATGCCTATATGGTGGGAGAGCCTAGAAATAAAACTCCCCCCTCCCCAGAATGGGAGTTCATCCCAGACATTTCCAAAGCAGCTGTTTATTTTTCGTGCTACTGGTCAGGATTTGCCTCTGAGATCACAGCCACAGCAAAGAAATGAAGTCCTGAGCAGGTGAGAAAGCTCCACAGCTTCTCTGCACAAGCTGTGCTCTTTTACACCTCCTACATTGAGACACCAAGGAGGGCACATGGAGACTTCATGGTCCTTAGCCCACAGGTACTACCACAAATTTCAAGGACTCTTTAGGGAACAGAAGTCCCCATGGGAAATCCCCCCTAACTCCGTTGTGGCACTATCACAACCTCCTGCCCATACACATTCCCTTTCTTTCAATGAAAATGTAAATCTTTTCTTGTCCAGCAAGAAAACCCTTGGACTGCAGCTTCCAAAGAGCTGACTCTGAAGGTTGGAGGTTAATCCAACAGCACTTCTAGAGTTCCAGACATGGACAACAGTGGCTGAGGAGTATCACAATATCTTGGACACAAATTTGGTATGCAGAACCATCGAAACCTGGCACATTGCTTTCTTGTACACCTCTCCCCCCATCCTGTACACTCTTTTCCATAACTTAGGGACAGAAAAGTTGAAGGACAGGTAAGATCTATTTGAAGTTCTCTAATTTGCTTCACCTGTCTGATTTTGAAAACCAATCTGTACTGGTAACATGTGGTAACATGCAAGTGACAAGTTGCCATTTTGGGCACCTAGAGGTTTTGCTAGTTAATCTAGCAAATTTCCAAACACTGTCCTGGAGACTCTTGTGCAGCCCTTGGCAAACAGGCAGAGCCTTTTCTTACATTGTCTGAAGATTCCAGGACTATATGAACACATGAAAATCAACACATTACCAAAACCTTGCTCCATTCATACATTTGGGGCCAGGCTAGTTGGATAGTACCTACTCAGGACCGGATCATGCAGAAATAGTCCACACCGTGGTCCAGCAAGATTTTCCCAAACCCCAACCACCCTACTCAAATAACATGAAGATTTTAGTGAAGGACAGGCTTCCTTGCTACCACTGAGCAAAGCTCTGCTCCCACCCAAGCTGGGAACTGCTATGGGAAGACAGTGATCTTTGAAGCAGGGTGTTGTACGTGTGTCAGGGACAGGCTGTTCCCAGGGTAGCCAACCTGTCTGGTTGTTGTAGCCAGGCATCCTGTCTCTGACAGCAGCCCGTAACAGATGCCTAGGGAAGATATAAATGCCAGGAAAGCCTGTAGTTGCACTTCCCCAGAAATACCAGAGATTTCCTGGACCAAAAATACTATCTCTGTACCTAATATCTCTCAGTGGATTTTTCATTCACTGCGTGCAAGACAAATTGTCAAAAAGCATCTTCAATTGTTCTAAAAATGGCTACCTGATATTTTAACCTGATTCTTCCTTAGTATAATGACTGCTCCCTCATCACCATCCCCGTGTCAGGCCAGATGTGGCAGGTCCTGGAGCCCCATCCTAGCTGGTCAGACCTTGTCTACTTAGCCCTTTGTACAGAAGCTGCTCTGAGCACTCTCCTTACCCTTGTCAGTTCTGCTATGAACCAACAAGTGACACATCACAATCTACATAAGCCAAGAGCCATGTGGTGTATCTCAGCAGCAAAGTGAGAGACAGCACCAGGAGTGACTCGGGTCCAAGATACCAGTGGCTCCCCAGGGGTGCTTTGGTTGTGTTATGAGCCAGGATGGTCCCGACTAGCCTTACAAGACAATTGGATTTCAACATAGAAAGTGGCGAGCACATTGAGCAGGAGAAATGTTTCTTTGTCCTTTTGTGTTCTCAAATCTGGTAGAGAAGATTCTCAAATGTGGAAGAGAACACCCCCAAGGAAGTTAAGGGACCATGGCTGGTACCAGGTGCACAAAGATCTACGCTATAGATCAATGCTTCTCAAACCAGTTTTTGCTAAGGCTGTACACCCCAAATTCTGTGTTGCAACATATATCACTGAATAATGAACATGTTTGTCTGTGATGTCTGCAAATGAGGTCTCTGATAGTGATGCTCATGAAGGTCAAGCTCTAAAAGGAACTACCAATTTTCTACTATTATGATTGAAAGAGTCAGGTCAAGTCACCAATGTCTGAAATTATAGGTGACCCCAAGCATCCCCCACAAGAAGAGAGTCCTGCCTGTTATAACCACGTCAATATATGATTCAGATGCAGGTAACCATCTTATGCTTCTTCTGACTTTGGCCGGGCTTTAAAAACATTGAGTCAGGTTTCAAATTGGCTTAACCTCCCTCCGTCTTTTTTTTTAGCGAGTGAAGATACAATCACTCAGCACCAGAATGATGACACAGAAATCTGCAGCAGACGGTCAAATGTGCAATAATAAATTAATACTGGAGCTGCCTCCTACAATTGATAGATGATTAGTCATTTCTCCCTCCACCTCCTGTGATCAGCCCCACTTCTGCTACCCCTTCCATGGGTCCTTTCCCTGGGACATCCCTAACATGAGCTAAAAACATCTGGCTGTGCTCTCAGGAAACTGCAGAAACAGGGGAAAGCGCGTCTTGTTGCTGAGCCCACTCTGAGTGTGCAAGTGTTATTTATTTTTAAACTGTCGTGCAAAAGGATGTGGTTCCCATCAGCCAGGGCATGTCTGAGCTTCTGTGAGACAAGGCGTTGCATCTCAGAAGGCAGAGATTGTGGCATGTGCTACTGCTGTTGCTGTGGCAATAGTGAATGCTGTAGCACACAGCTACAACAAAAATCAAGCTAGCCCAGAGCAGCTGTTATTTAGATGGTGGACTTTTTCTTAAATTAAAAGTTTTCTTCCCAGTATTGCTACGAGGAGGCAGAGTATGCTGTCAATCTCAGCTTGCCAGGGGCTGACTTAGCTGCTCTCTCTCCCACTCCACTCGGCTGAGGGACACATCATCAGCTGAGTCATCTAGATCCAGAAGAACAGGGCTTCTGCTTGCACTAGCACGAAGGGTCTGACTTGCTCCCTGTGCGTGTACTGTTGTGGCAGTAGACAAAAGCACCCATGTGTACAGGGTGACACTTCATGAGAGAAGTGAAGGTGCAACAGGCAGAGAAGATACAGCTCAGAGAATGAGTCATGGATCCATTGCCTGTGCTGCTCTCCAGCCACAGGGAATACCACATTGCAAACCTCCAGCAAGTGGTGACATCCCTCTCAAGGCACAGGCTGCAGTGCTTGGTTCTCCGTCCAAGATATGATTTCTCCGTTGCCTCTGGAGCACAGCTTACAGAGGAGACCAAATTGCTCAGTGTCTTGTCTGCACAGATGTGGAAGCATCCTCAGCATCCCAGGGTGGACCCTCTCTGAGGGTGTGTGGCTCTGGCTGAGCTGCTGCTGCTGCATGGGGCTGTTAAAGCAAGGAGCCTGCTTGGAGAAAGAGAGAAGGACGTGTTCCCTCTTCAGAGTCATTTGGAGGTTTATTTGTAAGCCAGGCCTTGCTGTTGTATCTCCTTAGGCTTCCAGCCTAGCCAGCCACCCCATGTCTTCATCAGACACATGGGCCCTGACAAGGCAACGGCTGTCAAGCAGGCCATGGCAAACCCTTTGACTGCTATTCTTCACCCAGACCCTGAGCAGCTTCACTGCTCATGCCCTGCTCTGTTCTGTGACAAATATGCTGATCTAAGGACATGCCCCATCGCTACAGAAGCCCAGGTGATGGCCACCCCTGGCTTTGTTCATCATGCAAAATCAGCACACGTGAGAAGCAGTCACTTCTATTAGAGATGTTAAAATGCAGCTTTGGTGCCTTAGGATGGCTCTTCAACAATGACTGCAGCAGCTGGCAGCTCCCACTGAAGGATACAAACAGATTTTCAGAGGAGCTCAAGTCCATGTGAGACACAAAGGGGCCCTTCTCTCACCTCCACCAGCCTGTTTCAGAGCCTTGGCTGAATGCCCTTGCTCATTACCTCTTCTCTCTGCTCTGCAAAGAGAGACCGTTGCCGAAATCAGAGATTGCTTCCTCTCAATGTAATTTTAGAATAGGCCCATGCTGGGAAGGACAAATCCTGGTCTGCCTCCCACAAGAAGCTCCACTACAAATAACTGGGATTTTGGTTCAATCCAGGGTAGGGATGCAGGGACCAACAGTGGAACGAAGAACTGCTGCTGATTCAAGGTCTCTGAACCCCTCTCACCCCTTCCCGACTTTCTTAAATAAGGGAAAACACTTACTTCGAAACCTGCCAAATTATTTATTGTGGGGGAAAAAAAATCCCCTCCCGCCAAAAGACAGTATCAGTGGAGTTTATAAGTATTAACATTCTCATTTAGATTAAATTTCTCTTAATTTTAAAACTTTTGTCCTGCATTGATATAGTTTTACTGTGGTTGATCTCTTAATGTTTCCAGTTATTAAAATATTTAGTTCTCCCATTTTTGGGGGGTAATTTTTCCATAACATGCAAATTTAAATTAGATTGCAATTAAATTTGATGCTGTTTAAAACAAAAGCAGATGTCAATGGAACGGAATCTGGTTTCTCTTTATCCCTACTCTAAAGCATCCCATCAGAAGAAAGCGAGGGAGCAAAGCACATCAAGAATGGTTACCTGCAGAATATAGTTGGGCACAGACTCCAGGAAATTAAGTTGCACCTCAGCCCAGGAAGTCAAACGTGATTAAGCAACTGAGATGATCTATGAAAGCAGGAAGCCCCCAACAACATGCATCCCGAGATCTGGCAGTGAGGGATGATTAGCTGGAGATTTTACTCGCAGGCTGGCTGGCTCCAGCATTACTGCCAGTGTGTTTCCCCGCAGCCGGCAATCCTCTGGGTTTTCCGGCTTCACGGCGGGCGGTATGGAGCATCACACTGCTCTGTCAACTCTCCACGCTCAGCACTCGTGGGCTTACCTGGACCCTCCCTCCCAGATCAGACACCAGCGCTTCCTCTCCCCCCTCTCTCACAGCAACCCATCCGTCAGCTCCCATTTCACTTAAATAGGAAGCGTCTGGGTTCACAGGAGATGTCAAATCCCAATGTGGCCAGCCAGCTCCTTACCTTTAGGACACACCTCACTCTTGCTTTCTGTGTATCAGACAAGACCATCCATAATTCTCCCTGAGAAGATCACTTGGTTGCACAGGCACTGCCTGAAGTCTGAGGACCTGGGGGAAGGAGGGCGTTGTATCACTATGGAAGGAGAACTCTCTTCCACAACTTAAAATCATTGGGTTCAAGACGTACACCCTTTAGACTTCCTTCCCCAAGCTCATAAACAGCACTGGTTTCCTTTCACAGCATTACTGGTCTCCCACCAGCCCTGCTCTGCCTCTTCCTCTGGACTCGATGATCTCTGAGGTCCCTTCCAACCACCACAGTTCTGTGATTCTGTGATTCTCTGAAATACCCATGGTGCCTCTATCCAGCCATCTTATCTTGAATTGCATCCAAAAGCCCAGCCCTTCCCTTCCCTTCCCTTCCCTTCCCTTCCCTTCCCTCTCCATTTCCAGCACCACCTGCTCTCTAGCTTTGCATTTGCTCTGTTTAGCATGGGGGCTTTTGAGGATGCCACTCAATACACGACACCTCTTTGCAGTACATGAAGTCCCCGAGGCCCCTTGGGATGTCCCAGCTATGGGAGAAGGCACCAAGAGCCAAACCAGTCAGTCACCCACATTTACTTTGTATTTTACAGGGAAAAGGCAAACAGGTTCCCCCTTGCTAAGAGTTCCTAAAAAGAAGCCCAAATCACAGCCTCAGCTTGTCGCCTTCACTCCAGCACAGGCATTAGGTCACCAGCCTTCTGCTGCCAAGAAGTGTTAACTGCCCACAAACCCCTGCTGAAACAGGTTGGAGAGCTTTAGGAGATAAATCCTCCTCCAGGGTTTCGAACAAGTTTCACAAGAGGGTTCAAAGCCCCAGCAGCTGGAGCAGTGATACGATGTCATGTGCTGCAGATAAAGTGCTAATACTTGTCCATAATGGATTTGCTGGGATGTGTTTCATGGTTCCTCCACCTGTTGCCCCTCTCTCCTGGAGCCCTTCCTTCCCCGGGGTTTTGTCTTCATGACTTAAGATGTATGTCTGTGGGGAAGCGGGGCTTGGTTGACCTTCCTCTTTTCCACCTTACCTTCTTGTCTCATCCTGACAGGAGAGCTCAGTGGTTCCCAGGAGTGGGAAGTGTGGTCTGGGCAGAAGGAAAACAGGCACAGCCACCTCTAAGGTTGTAAACGAACCAGCTAATTAATAGCTCACTGATTGCACTCTTAAAAAAAGTACAGTTAAACGAGGACACACAGTGTATATCTTCTTTGCCTTAAGAGATGGTTGTAAACGAATTTACACATTACACAAAGTGGGATTGGCTTGATACATTCTGTAATTACCCAGACCAGCTGGTGGGGAGGAATCATAACCAAAACGGAGCTCCAGCTCTGCTGCACAGATGGGATTTATCTCCTCATGCCCACACGTTCAGTCCCGGACCCGACGTTTTGTCTACGTAGACAAAGCGGGCACATTAAGTGACGTGACTTTCCTGCCAAACATGTACAGCCTCCTAGAAGCTTACACTTGTAAGGAGACAAGAACGAAGACCTGCACTGTATCTCAACAGGCATCCTTCAAGCACGTGCTCTCAGACAAACTTGGGGGTGGGGAAGAAAGGTTAAATGGTTGGAACTCAGGAGATCTGGGTCCTCTTTCCTCCCTGGGCTACAAATTTCCTGAGAAAGTTTGGTTTCTGACCTCAAATTTTCCCCCTAAGAACACAAAAAGGTATCTGGTGCTTTGTCCAAAGTGCCCATAGAACACTAAAAACTGCCTGGGGTCCTAATTTCTTAGATTAACTCAGTGAGAGTCTGGTACCTTAAACCATACACAGTCACTTAAGACCAGATTAAAAACCAAACACACATGTAAGTAAGCAAGGTGACAAAGCATGTCTGTGCTCGAGCAGGGATCTAAACCTGGGGCTTAATGCCCAACTTGTTTCTAAAACAGCCTGGCTGTGTCTCCACTCCCAAGCTATCAAATGGGGTGAAAAGGACTCCCCCCTCTCATGGGCAGGAGGCAAAGCTCAACGTGTTCAGATATTGCATTGATGTGTAAAGGGCTGGGGACTGGCAGCAGGAACAAGAACCAAAAATTAGAAATTAAAATGACTTTTAATAGCAAAATAAGCCACAATAACAAGTAGGGCCAAATCTCTTCAAAGTTCAGTTGCATCAAGGCCTGGAGTGCAACAAGGGCTGTGACAGAAACATTTTGTGGACAGATCATCATGGCAACTAGCAGTGAAATGAAAACCAAACTGGCTCGCACGCTGGAGCTGAAGGCCAGTGGACTAGAGAGCTGGGGAGGGACTCTTCGTCAGGGAAGAAGAGTCATAGGAAGAGGGGTAATGGTTTCAAACTGAAAGAAGGTGGATTCAGATTAGATACCAGAAAGAAATTCTTTACAGTGAGGGTGGTGAGACCCTGGAACAGGTTGCCCAGAGAAGCTGTGGCTGCCCCATCCCT
>JAOTQQ010000002.1:27877068-27914770 GCA_026546715.1 Gallinago undulata | reverse complement strand
GGCCAGGCTGGATGGGGCTTTGAGCAACCTGGTCTGGTGGGAGGTGTCCCTGCCCAGGGCAGGGGGGTTGGAACAAGGTGATCTTTAAGGTCCCTTCCAACCCAAACCATTCCATGATTCTATGATTCTATGACTACGAGATCCCCTAGTCTGATCTCTGGGCAGGTGTAAGCTCTAATGCGTCACCCCGTGTTTCCTCTCAATGCGTACAGAGACTGGCTACAACACAACCTCCAGAAGGTCTGGGCTGAATCAGCTGAAGGAGACCCTGCCACCGGTCCCAGAGGTCAGGCCCCCTTCGTGTGAGCCTGGCTCATGTCAACCTACTTGTCACCGGGGGTGGCGGAGGAGGTGGCAGAGGAGGAGGCGATGGCCTCCACTTTCCAGAGGAAGTCGCGGGCTGGGTTTTGCAGCCCGGGCTCACATCAGCGCCTACGTTGTCTTTGTCACCGCAACGGCAGGGGAGACCTGTCAGACAGACGTGCGCAGTGGGGCCGGAGCAGCACGGGGGGTCTGGGAGACCCCGCCAATGGCGTCAGACCCTGCGGCTTCGGAGAGACCCCACCTACGGCCCCAGCCAGCGCGGGGCACAGCAGGCTGCAGGGCGGAAAGCGGTCTGTGTGACACGGCTGATGTCACTGATCGGGGGGCTGAGGAATCCCCCCTCCCTCTCCCGTCGGCTCAGCACCCACCCTTGCCAGCTCCCTCCCTCCCTCTTTGCTTCCCCCATCCCCACATCACTTCCTCTGCTGGGGCCGGTGCGAGTGGTGCTGGGGCTGTGCTCGGAGCTTATTCATGCACACAAAAATCCATCCAAACCCAAACCACAGCCTGGTTTTTGATTTTTTTTTTTTAGCAGGGCTATTTTCAACCCCAACAGCACAACGGAGGGTGAAATGGCATGGTGGAGCTGCTGTGACCAAAAATGGGAAATGCTTTTCCTCCTCCCATCCCTGCCTGTCCCTGTCCCCAGTCCTGTTTGTCCCTATCCCCATTCCTGTTTGTCCCTGTCCCCATCCCTGCTCCCGGGTAGAAGTTCCCATTGCCTCCTTTGTGTTGGCTTTAGGGCTCGTAAGACCTGCTTCAGCTCATTAATCCCACAGAAGATGATCTGTTTTGACTCGCTGGGTTCTTTCTTTCACTGGGACACTCTGCGAATCCAGGTTAAACCACTCTTTGTAACCTCCTAAAAATGCCACCCAGTGATTTCAGCAGTTGGGGTCCCAGCACAGGCCATGGCTGTCCTGCACCCCTTGGGGGGTGGTCAGCATACAGCAGTGGGTGGGCAAGACAAGAACAGGGCTCAGGGCAGGGGGACCCTCTCAAACCAGCTTCATCTCCAAAGGGAACAGTGGCAAAGAGCAGCCTGGATGAAACGCCAGCCATAATGATCCTAAACGAGCCTTTGTTTTCTGCAGCAAACGAGGTGTGTTTTGTTCTTAACAACAGAAGAAAACCAGCCAGACCTAGAAGAGCACAGACAACACAGCAAAGCAACCTGACTTCTGAAAAATTGCTTCAATTACTGCTTAAATATCTGCATTTAGGTGCTGCATGTGGCTCTCCCAGCAAGTCAGTGATTCTCTCATTATTTGACTAATAAGGGACCTTTGCCAACATTCAAATTTTCCCCCCAAACCAACTACTTTTTCATTTCTGAGACTGCCAAAGAGCAGTCAGTGGGGAAAAGGCCTGAAAATCTTAACGCTTGGGAGCAGGGCTAAATAATTTGACAAGATAATCCCCAGGGAGACTTGCAGTGTTGTGAGAAAAGAGGACCTGCGTTTTTCACAGTTCCTAACGCAACAGTTAAATACAGAGTTTTTCAGAAAGGTCAAGAACAGAGTTCCTGACTGACACTTCAATAACTGAGCAGGCCCAGTGCTTTTCACAGCTTGCTCCAGTAGCACACACTCAGCTGGGGTTGGTGCCCTGGTTGTTTTGCACAAGGGAAGCACCAACTGCCCCGGTTTCCCTGCTGCAGCTCTGGTGCCCCCAATTATCCTGTGGCCCCGCTGGGCTGCCAGAGCAATTATGTCTCCCAATTGTCTGCGTGTCTCTCTGGGTTATTTCTGAACCGGAGAGCTAAAGGTAGGCAGCCTCTGCAACACGTTCACGCGGTTGTCACATCTCTGCTTGCCCCGGCAGAGCACGTGGCGTGTATCTGCACCCGAGCATGGCTAGTGGGATGGCCTGGGCATCTGACCACCCCGTGGGTACCACACTGGGATGCCCACCAATACACATTCCAACTGACTCTAGGTGCCTCCAGGCGGTTGGGTTCTGAAAAAAAAAAAAGCTAAAATTAGCTGTCCGGCCAAAACAGATCTTTCCACAGATCTTCCTATCTGATTCTTCCTTTGGTTTCTTTTGTACTGCAGGAGTCCATTTGCCTCCTCCCCCAAACACAAAGCCTTCTCCATTATAAAGCTGAGACCTCTCTGCAAAACCCAGGTGTTAGTTTGCTTTAGTCCCATCAATAATCATTGAATACTTAAAAAAATAAACCTGAAGAACGTTTAGTGCTTCTTTTGGCCTCCTCTCCTTCTCAATTATACAACACATTGATAAGATCATTAGTAATCATTTAACATATGATTTTCATGTTTGTTGTTGCTGTTGCTGTAATATTTTTGCCTTTTAAAATTACAAAACTTGGCTTTTCAAGAGTGAGTGAGGTTGTGTGGGAGAGAAGTTTGCATCCTTGCCAGGGCCCAAAGGATATGCTTTATATCTGGACTGCTTAAAACCTCCCTCGCCATCAAAGCTCCTTTTCCAGCTACCATTATTTCTGTTTTGTTATTGCAGCACCATCTATTTTGTCATTGTGTATGACCACCTTTGTCTAGAAATGTCACTCTAAGACAGAGTGGCACTGCTTTCATTTTTTCCTGCTGGAAAACTTTTGTTTAGTAACTTTAATTCAAAGGTCTCTTCTGCACTTATGTGTGGACTGGGACCAAATTTCCTCTGTAACCCAGACCAGAAAATTTCACCATTGGCTAATAACAAAATAAGAAGAGGGGATATAGGATGCAAATTGCTGTGACTTTGAGTAGCTCCTGTTTGCTCTTTATTCTAACCACTAGGAAACAGATTTCCAAGTGCTCGGACAGTACAGTGGCAGTGCTCTCACCCTGTTCTGCAGAGCACGCCTGGAGTGGGGCTGAACACGGTTTGCTGTTCTGAAGGTGCCTTAATGTAAAACAGGAGTATGTTGAGGATCAACATCTATATATGCCAGACATCAACTTCAAACACAACTGTCCAGGCAGGACCCTATGTGAAGCCTATACTGGGGTGCCCACTTGTCAGAGTCATACTTTGATCATCTACCTGATGACTCAGTGGGGTCTTCTCCATACAGCAACACCAACTGTCTTTAAGCTCTGCGATGGTCTTTGCTGACCCAACCACTGCCCAGATGTCTTGGAGAGAGAGTGCATCACAGAAAAGATGCACAAACTCCAAAAAGCCCCCTCGAACATCTGATGGAAAGCCATCTCAAAGCCTGGTACAAGCCTAGGGGCTTCCCAGGAATCCCATCAGGACAGCAATCCCCAGGAGGATTACACTAAACCACTTACTCAGCTACACCCGACTTCGTGGTACAGTGCTGTGCTAATCCTCACCCAGGAGATAAACACCTCATGCTATGGGAAGTCGATGTGATGTGAGTACTCCACATGTAATAAAACCTGCAGTAAAACAGTGCTGCCAATGCATTATGAGTCCTATTATGGATCAGTCCTACAGCTGCCTCTCAGGTAGAGCTGTTAACCAGGGTGATTGACTTACATTTGAACACACACAGAAGACCAACTCAGTAGCTCTCTGTTTTTGAAATACATCCTTCTCTGTGCATGGCCAGCATTCAGAGCAGAGATCCTCTGCTGCTGTCACCTCCTGGCATGTGACAGACTGAGAAGCCCCAGCTATGATGCCCCAAGCAGGGCTGCCCAGGAGGTGTAGAGATGTAGACGTACCTTTTAATTGTAGCGGGGATGAGTCGTTCTGCTCCCTCAACTAAGCTTGAAAAATCTCATCCTTCATTTTATTATTCAAAACATTTTCAGTTTTGCGGAGGAGGGTTTGCTGATATTTCAGAAATGAGAAGACAACTGCTTCGTGATCTTGTAACTAGGGAGCAAACGAGAGCTCGTTAGAAAATGGGAAAGGATTGCGGGGGAGTTGCACATTTCCCACCTAACTCCTGGGGTTTTTTGCATTACAATTCAGTAGCTTAAACAAGGTTTCTACCACAGATCTTGTGTTATGAGGTGTTTGCCAGGAAGCCCATCTTCTTGGGAGTCAGAGCAATATCTAAGACCCTCAAGAATTAATACCAAAAGTAAAAACACAGGTTTCCAGTTCACAGGACTGAAAAACGTGGGCTGCAGGAAGCCTCAAAATTCAGAAACAGGCCATCCATCAAAACCAACACACCCTGAAATCTCAGCTTTTTGATGTTTTTGGAGGGTGTAGCCAAGGGCTTTTTAGTGTTTGTGCTTTAACCCCTAAGTTACAGTGAGTACTAATCAACTTCCCCGCATGCTGCCTTGGGATAGAAAAACAGAAATGATTGTCCCATGTGGGACATTATGTGTTCCATGTGGGGAATTAGCACGGACCTCTAAAGATAATGCTTCCTGGTCCATATATTGCAAGGCCAGGTACAACCATAAAATTCATGTAGCTGTACTGGCCAAGCTGTGGTTGAGGTGTACAGGTGACAGCAGACCAGAGAGCTTGTCCACTCCTGATACTAACATCAGCGTTTTGCCTGAGCAGGAGTCACAGGGTTCTTCAGGCAGCACTATCTCCTCCAGGGAAATCCCACCCAATTCTGTATCCTGTTCTTTGTGGCATACTGGCTTTTGCTTTGCAGTCCCTCCATCTGCTCAGAGGCCAGCACTTTTGTTGGACCCAGTTAGTCCCTTTCAGCTGGGCATTGGGCAGAGTAACAAATAACTAAATATGCAGCTGGTGATTTGTGGTAGGATTTAGAGTCTCCTTTCCTCTCCCTTCTCTCAGCAGTTTGTGTGGAAAGAAGCTGTCAGGGAGAGGTACTGGACTTGGGTCACAACATCCAGCACGTATGGCTCTTTTTCCATTGTAATATTGCTACATTTCATCTCCTCGGGGGGTTCAGAAGAACAGGGTGCCTAAAATATTTATACTTGGAAAAACAACAAAAAAGAAAAAAAGCCCAGTTGTAGACAGTTCTTTATCAAGTTTACTATCAGTGTTGGAAGTGTTCTTTGCTAGGGAGTTACTTCTCTCTTATGGGAAATGTAAGAGAAGAAGCACAAGGACTGTTAAGTAAACCTTTTCTATCCAACTGTTAAATTGTCTGCGATTTCTGCTAGTGACAAACAGCACTGGACTGGTTACAAACTCCATTATAAGCAGACAATTGCAGACTCACCTTGAAAGTAATTAATCTTATCTAAGTCTTTAATTGTAAATGCATGAAATGATAATATGCTAAGCTTAAGGGTACTTCATTTGCTGCTGAATACTGGTAATAGGATAGGATTTGTGTCACCTTACTGATGTGTGTTTACACACCACCGCTGAGCAGAGGAGCTTAAGGAAAGGGCCACATTTCCTCTGATAAGGGCTGTGCCAACTACCTCCCAACGGCCTGACAGCAGGGAGGAAGGGAACCAACTTGCTCCCTTTGATTCAGAGGTGTGGGCTGTGCAAAGGTCTCCATTTCATTTAAGACAAAAGATTTGCAGGCAATATCCTTCCTTTTGATATTCTCCCTTGAGGATATCTGGAGGGAGAGAGCCCATCTGAAAGAGAAGACTAGGGTGCCATCTTCTCCTTAGTCCTGGCCACACCTAGCCTTGTTCCTCCAGAAGGCAATCGTATAGGGAATGAATTACTTTTTTTCTCATAGCATTCCTTCTCTCCCAGCTCAGTTTCCCAAAGTGACTTGCATTCCAGCCACACCTCTGCTAGTGCTGGCTGGAAGGACGGAACAAGACCACAGCAGCCCTTCCTCGCATCTGCATGAAGGTGCTGTGATGCTGCATGTCCCATTGCTGTGTCTGTAAAGGCTGCGCCCATTTCGGGTACCCAGATGCTCCAGGATGCGGGCAGCCTGGGAATCCAAATCCGAAGCCATCGTTGCTCTGGCTAGCAAACGATGGGGAGAGGGCCGGGAGAGGGCCGGTAAGGCATTTCTAACTGAACAGTGAGGGGAGGTAATAAAAACCTGCAGGCTAAGTCCATTCATCCACACACATTCTCTCTCTCCCCTCCCTCGCCCAGGAAAGTAAATGCCACATCTTTTGTATTTCTTAAAATATCCATTGTTAACATAATGACGCCATTGACAGTAACCTCAAGTCAGCATCCTACGGCAATTCTGACAATTCAGCAGCATCCTCACTGCTCCAAGGAATTGGAAAACACAAGCAGTGCGGAAAACACAAACATCAATGTGCAAAACAAACACATCTGATGTATCAGAGCAGCAAAAAAGAGCCTCCAGAGACTGCAGGGAAAGAACCTATTTGTTGGGGAGAGCAAACCCGGGGGACATAATGAGCTGGTGAGGCATGGTTGAGCTTCTTGGGATTCGGAAGGTAATTAAAGAAGACAGAAGTCAGCAGAACAGCATATTACACCGTGACTTCGTTAAAGTCATCAGCACTCACCTCCTACTGAGAAGTCTTCTCTTTTCCTCTCTCCCCGCCCCCGGCACATTTTATTACCAAAACCCAGGGTCATCTCACATAAATGGAGAAGTTAATTTTAAAACTTTCTCAAAATGCAACTTGGAATCTTCGACTTTCTGTGCGGGAAACGTATAGAGGAATTAAAAGAAAATCAAGTAAGAAGAAGGTTAGTCAGATGGTGAAATGAAACTATTGCTGCAAAACTTCATGGATTTTTATGGCTGAGGGAGCCCACAGCAACATTTTGGTCTCTTGCCAGCATAAGCACAAGCACGAAACCTACCCCTGGATGGTTAGATCAGAAGATATCTGACACAAGCTCTACTGAAACCAGGCCTGATACCTTGCACCAACACAGCTCTGTCCAGAGTTCAAAACAAGTGTTTTTTAAAATACCAGCAAAAGAAAAAAACATGCTTACAGTCGGTTGCCACAATATACTAATCAGAGTGGGTATATCTGACACTGAAGAGCATGCAGGGCTAAAGCATTGCTTTTAAGCAAGTACGGTGACATAGTTCTGCATTTCAAGGTCCTTGGAGATGGAGTTTTGGTAGAAGACCTTGTTCTCTCTCATTTGCTTTTTCGTTTTCACTCAGAACTAAATATCCTGTGTGTGGCTGAAACTGGATGAAAACACACTGCTGTGAGAAGGAGTGATCTCATGGCGTTTCCGAGCAGGCAGGGTACCTGCCATGGCAGCAGAGGGTTGCCATCGCTGCAGTAACCGGAATATCAGGAGACTTTTCCAGAATGACACAGTATGGAGAACAGCATGCTTGCCTACGCCGCCTTGCAAGGCCAGCACCACATGGCCCAATACATCATCCCAGATGAAGCCAGACCCTCCTTTGCCAGCTCACATTTCCAGAAAAGAGGAAAAGATCAAAGCTGTGGGAGTACTTTTAAATACAAATAGAACTGCCTCACTCTGTTCTGCTGCACGGGAGAGGGAGTTTGCTGGAGAACTAATTGCTTTTATGTCAAGACAGTAACCTTGCGCTGCCTCCAGCCCATCACCAGCCACACTGACCTTCATTAGACCTTGACTCTTTCAGCCCATCTGGCTATAAATTAGGACAGACGGGTTACACCCTTTCCTTCTCCTGTAATGCACATGGACATCTCAGCGGTGCTGTTGGCACATAAAGCTTTTGCCCTTTCTGTTTCCCTCCCTAGATAATGAGCCATCTATTAAGGAGGCAGATGCAGTTTGAACTGGTGATATCTTATGTAATTATGTGGGTGAACAACAGAGACAGAGAGAACAGAATAAGGTGGAAACCAGGAAAGGCCAAACGGGCAGAATTTCCAGAGCACCGAGGGCTGTAATGTCATCAGTGCTCTTCCCCTTCGATACATCCCTGCCCAAGAAAGCCAAGTTGTGGTTTGCCCCCCCCCCCAACTCTTTTTAACACCTCTATTGCATCAGACTCATTTTAAATAAGCCTCAAAGCCTGTCCCACCAGTGTCAACTTCTTACATCAACCAGCTTAGGACAGCTGGACATCAACCAGTCCAGTCATAGGCCTGGATTCCAAAAGGAACAGAGTTTTGAGTGAGACTTGTACGTCTCATCAATCCCCCTCTCTTAACTGTCAGCCAAATAATATCTTTCCACTCACTTGATTTCTTTGGAATAATGTCCACCATGTGTTTGTGTGCTGTTCCTTAGCTTGTGCCTATGGATTTCCAGATGCTCTCCAGTCCAAACTGGTGTGACCATGGCTGCCTCCTTTACTCAGCCACAAAATACTGCAGAGGCAGTCTTTTGTACAGAAAAACAGTAATCCTGATACCAAACAGGGAGTAAGTGTGTAAAAAATACAAGCAGCTAAAAACATTTTTTGGACCTCTGGGATGTATGGATAGAAAGAATACTCACAGGTGGCAGCTGGATTTGGGTCCCAAACATTGCTTTGCCTCAGTCCAGCGCTGTGATTTGTTCTAGGTGTGAGGGCAAATCCACGCCAAGTCTCATAGCCGCCTGATCTGAACAGAGAGATTGGCCTCATGATGGAAAGAAAAGAGTTTGGGTTAAGTTTTGGGCAAACTGCTACTGATCTCACCAGTTTCTTATCTTTACTCAGTTACTCAACCATCCGTACCCTACAGCTGACACAAGCTTGGCTCACAGGCCTCTCCCTTGGGATCTACTTGTAGCTGCCAGCCCTGCACACACACACACATTAAATCTTACCTAATGAATAATTACCAGGGCACTGGGACGTTTCATTTGGTTGATAACAGCACACACCTCAGGGAATGAAATAACGTTTCGAGGCTGGACACAAATGCACGTAACACAAAGATGTCAGTTTACCCCACATGACAGTCATTGCAAAGCCCAGACACCACATATGGAAACAGGTAGGAGAAAAAGTGCCCTGTGGCGCTAGACTCTGTATATTAGCCTAGGAATAGGCAGTTTTTCCTTGGAAGATTTTATAGTGTAGGGCAACAGTGGATAGGTGAGATGAAATACCGCTGTTTTCACATCACGGATCGGAAATGGATGCACAGATGTGAAATATGATTTGCACAAGGCTGCAAAAGAACTTGGTGGCAGAGCCACTTTCTCCTTTGCACCCATTTCTCAGTGCTTTACCTACAACATCTTCCCTCTTACTAGTGGTGTGTGACCCAAAGACAGTTCAGAGTGGGGGGCTTTGCTTGCACAGTCCCCAGCCCCAAGAAAATAGATGGGATTCTCGCTCCAGAGAGCTGTTACACTGCCTCCTCTTCTGCAGCAAAAGCAGGTACCATCACCTGCCTATCACATAGCCACAGACAGGCTGTACATCAAATATGGCTGTGTCTCTTTCTCCAAATTTTTACTTCATGCTAGTGAAAAACACTGGGCTGATTGCACTGGCCTCTACTTACCCTCACGCCAGGGTGATGAAATCTCTCTTTCACCTTGTCCGGCCAATGCACGTGCAGTAGGATGGACTGGGACCGGCCTGAGGGCTGGGGGGGCAGTTTGGTTTCCATGGTTCACTCCCACATCGTCCTCTCCGACAAAAATGGGCAGAAAAGGCTGCCAAGTGGAAGAGGTCAGGGAGGTAGGCGCACACTTGTTGAACCGGCTTCGCAGCGACGCCGTGTTTCTGTCCCACGGGCCAGGAAGCTCTCTGCTGCTGGTGCAGGGCTGGCTTTCCTCCTGCCAAACGGATCCACAGGGGTGTTGGTATCAGATGTGCATTCAGTATCACGCCGCAGAGCCTTTGCTTCTCATTGCTTGCATGGCTGACTCCTTTGCCCACCATGTTAGAAGTGAACTTAGGTCCAAAATGAGAAAGGACATTATGCAGGAAGCAGAATCATACTGGGGAAAATAAAATAGCACAGATTCCTTTAAATAAAGGCTACATAGGAAGGAACATTCAGAAAAAGCTCTGAATTAATATGTTAAGGACAACTTTAAATTTGGATGCAATTTAAATAGGTACACAGAATACAGAAGTTAATATGTTTTCTGATCTCTAAAAGGGATTTGCTATAAACAGTATAGACTATAAATTGACGTTTAAGTCTACTAAAATATCTTTTAAGACCCATGAAAGCATTCAGTGAAGACATAAAATTATATTTATCCCTCAAATTCACCACAAAATGGCTACAGCCTTTCCCTTTTTTGTCCCCCTTTGAAAAACAATAGGAGACAAACTGGTTTATCTTACTGTACCTGTTGTAAATACCTTTATGGCAAGGTAATTGCTAAGTGCATTGTGTTGAACAATTCGTTACTTTGTTAAGGGAACATTTATCATGCCCTTTGGAGATGGCAGAAGAGAATTCCCCTGTGACCTTTGGAAAACGAAATCAGCAGCATTACTCAGAAGCCAACATCGCGAAGTTTAAAAAAAGAGATGTAAGAAGGGCTTCCCATGCCTCCTGAAAAAGACACAAGCCACGCTTCCACCGGAGCCGAGCTAGCTTATTGCAGCCCTTTTAATGATTTGTGCCTAACTAGCACTCAGGGTAGGTGATTCACTGATGAAAGCGCTGCAGGGCTCCCTGTCCTGTGCACAGCCCCGCTCCCGTCATCACAGCAGTACAGGACATAACACCGTGGGCTGCCTGTACTGGAGAGAAGATCATGAGCTCGATTGTGTGCTACAAACAAAGGGAGAGCCATTATCAGATGCTGCTTTGCCAGGCTGCGTGAAAAAAAAACGCCTCTGCAAATTGCATAATGCCCCTGGATGTTCCCAGCAGTGCCACGGCAGGCCCACGGGGCTGGCGCTCGGACAGGGAGGAAGCCGGATCTCCTCCCTCCCTCCCTCCCAGCATGGGAAAGCTCAGGAGAGCTGTTGTGTAGGCAAAAAAAACCCTCACTTATCTCCTGGGAAAGGGTTGTGCTGCTCTGGGGTGACGTCTGACACGCAGAGTTGTGGTCACGGATCAGAGGGAGCACGGCATGGCACTGAGATGTGGCACAGAGCGTTGGGGAGCACCTAGAGAGGGAAACAGGGGAGACATCACACTTGTTCTCCATGTGCATATATCACCTTCCTTTTCCTCAGATGCACTCATCTTGTTCACTGAGACAGTGTACCCCAGTTTTGATCATTCCCTCTATGAATAAGAAACTATCTAAAGGACAGGAAAATGCTGTAAACAAACCCTGTATCTACTGAAGAACCCGTCTCACACCGTGTGGAAGAGGTGTAGTTTAACAACACAGTGGGGCTGACGTGGTATCTCGGTTGGTGGGTGAGTATCCATGCCCAAGGAGGGACAGAAAGGAAAGTACAGCTGGGGCAGAAGGAGGGAGCTGCTCCATTGCCTCAGAGGTACTGTCAGATTGCAGTGCGGCCGAAATCTCCAAGTAGCACACGATTCCCACTGGAACGGCAAACGGCGACATTCCCAGACGATGTTGAGTGGGCAAGATTTCACCATGAGTGAATGTGACCGTGATAAGCAGTGTGTGTGACCTACTCGGCTTCATTTCACTTGCCTGAGAGTCCATCTGCTTGGAATGCCTCCTCCACCGCCTCCTCCTCCTCCTCCGCCTCCGCTCTTACTGGTGGCACCAGGGATTTACAAGGCAGCAGGGAGCATTTCCTAATATTGGTTGGGTGTAACTTTCCAGCATGAATGATTGTGCTATTAACTGTGGCAAAGAGAAGAGCACAAGTGGGCAGGCAAAGGAGAGCACTTCAAACCCTGGAGATGAATGATAAGTGATATCAAACAGTTCTAAGTATGCAAAATAAATGTATGAAGCTTGCAAGACTATTGTTACAGATGTCACTAGGTTTATTAGAAAAGGGGAAAGCTATCTAGAAAAGTTGAGCCCATGTAGAAAAAATGAGACCTCTGTAAACAAGACAGAAAGGAGCTGGGAGTTAATGGAGTTAGAGTTGCAGGAGAGATTTAAATTAAAAACTGGGCATAAGGAAGAGGTATGGAAGAGCATGCTGTTTGCTTGAAGCTTTCAAATCTCTCTGTTAAGAAAAAGGATAGGATGGAGGGCAATGGATTAAGTGGAAAACAGAGAAGACCAGTGTCTATAAATGAAGCCTCAACTAAGGTGTGTGTGTGCACACTCCTCTCCCCTCCCCCCCAAAAAACCTCAGCTGGCTAGCTCATGACCAGATTTAAAACCATTTCTGTACAAATGTCAGCAATGTGAAAATAAAGGAGGATGACCTAGAATGCCTGGCTTTAAATAACAATATTGGCAACATACGTATCTGGGAAACTTTCTAGTAAGAACTAACTAGTAAAATACTATTATACGAGGTTTAAACAGTGTAAATGTCAGAACAGTTCATGCCAGGGAGGGAAAAATAAGTAAGTGACTCAAGTTCCCAGAAGATCAACATAGATTGAATGTACTGAATTAAACATTTACCTTTTAAAAGGGGAACCACATAAATGTGAGGAAATTCATTGAAATCAGCAGCTAAAAACAGTAGAGCACTTGGAGATGATATGAAATTGCTTAAAGACACTTTTCAGAAAGCTCAGCATCAAATAAAAAAAAGTATTGCAATAGAAGAAAAAGTAAACCAATGTGATTAAACCGTGTAACATTTCTGAGATGTAAAAAAAAAATCTTCAAAAAATAGGGAGTTATGGAAGATGGGTAAGAACACAAAGGCTGAAAAAGTGGATGTGAAACTACAAGTGAAAGTAAATGAAGTAAAGTACAAGAAAATGAAAAGCAACTTGCTAAAGGCATAAAACTGAATGATAAGTTTTTTCAAGCACAGCAAAAGCAGGAGGCTGACAGAGAGTTCATGTGGTCCATGGATGATCTGTACATAAAAGGAGCACTGAAGAAGGACAGGCCATAGTAGAAAAAACAAACCAAATTTGTTGTCTTGGTGGTCCTGGTGGAACTCTCACGCTGGATTACTCTTTAAGGAGACTAGTCTTAGAAGGCAGTTTCATGACACCCTCAACAGGATGAGGCTGAGGCCATTGTGACTTCTCCATTCTCCTTGGTCAGGGTCTCCTGCCCCATTCCTTCAGTCAGTGCTGGTCATTGCCTGATCCCATGGGGAGCCAGCTCAGGCAGTGAAGGCAGACACACATGACTCATCAAGGGCACGGGGTGATGATGTTCACAGCCTGGGATGCCAGGTAGCAAAGAGGTGCTCCAGAGCCAGGGACTCCCTGCTTCAGTGTCACGAACTACCAACTTTCCCAGCGAGAAGCCTAATAAAGGACTTCTGAGACTGGGAGATGTGGAGGGAAAAGCCACCAGCTGGAAGCTCAGCCCAGCGTACAACAACAAAGAGACATTACAAAAGAGATGTACGAGGGGACGAGACCTTGGGCATTAATGTAAGTATGTTCCTGGGTCTCCTCCTTGCCAGAGAATTGGCATGCATTGGGAGAACCCCAGGACTATGCCATAAACATCCCTGGCCCCACTGCTGCACACAGGAGCCAGCAAATCTCACCCTGGCGAGCGCAGAGCCAGCATAGCCCTCACAGCACAGCCCACAACCATCAGGTCCCCTCACCATGCTGTGTCTGGGTGGCACTCAGTGGGCAAGGAGGGGCAACGTGTTGAGGATGTGAAGATGACGCTTCTGGGCTCATGGTTCAGAGCCAAAGCAGGTGGATATTAGTCAGCCCTCTGAGGTGATTCACGCAGGCTGGTAAGGGCTGGCATCCTTTACCAGACACAGAAGTTTTCCAGGTAGCAAACATTCACCATGTCTCACTGAACTCCTATCTACATTAGGATAGTACTCACCTCATGAGGTCGCCTCAAGGATTAATTGATATGGCTAAAGCTTTGAGATTCTTAGATGCACGCACAAATTATTTAAACAGCTTTTAAGCAGTTCTCTTTTAAATGTGAAACAGACACGGTTACGTCAAGGTCCTTTCAATTGGGTATGTGACCAAGATGAAAGTGAGGGTCTGGAGCTGATCATCTTCAAAGTGGAAGCACCTGGGGTGGCTGCTCTGTGTGGATGCCAAGCACCGCACAGGCACTGGAAATTCAAAACATTCCAGCTGGTGATTTGTTACACTAACCTTTTTCATCTCTGCTAGATCAGGCTGTGAATCAACATGGCACAGACTTCCTGCAATGGACAGAACCGCGCTGCAGTCACTTAAAGTAGTGGCATACCCAGGTTGTGTCCTTTCCTTCCTCAACATTTCTGCTTATTCAGTAATTAAGCAATTAAAAAACTTTCAGTTTTCCTATAAACATCTGCCACAAGCAATTCCATTTAGCCATGTCTTGGCAGGTCTTAGTTCCATGAACAGTTTTCTTAATGATCATTTCTATTTTTTCTAATGGTAGCTCTCCAAGACTTTATTTGGAACCACGTTGCGGTATCCAAAGCAGAAAGAGAGACTTTGTACATTATCCAGACCCCAGAACAGAATTCTCTGAAATCAAGCACAGCCAGAAATACAAATAGATGACACTCACAATATCTGGCATGCTAACAATAATCAAAACAAAATTAAATGAAGATAATAAGCCTTTGGCGATTGCCTCTTTTCCTTAAATTTGGTTATTTGCAATTTCCTAGCCACGTGGATCTTCCAAACACAAAATTTAAGTGTTCCTTTTCTTCTCCAAGTTTCAGCGTGTTCTATCTGAGGGCATTAGGGACTTCTTAGGGAGATGTGGTTGGAAACCCTGTCTCCTGTGTGTCCCAGCCAAGCTCCTGAGCCATACTGGTACGGAGGGCAGGCGAGGTCGACGTTCGGATTCTTCTGAGTGAAGCAGGAAATCTTGGCAAATGTTTTGGATGTGCTGAGTGCTTTATTCCTTACATCCCTTCCTGACACATCACATGGTGCAGTCATACCATATGGTCTAACCAAGAAGCTTAAGGTTTAGGTTGTTGTTGCTTTTTCAATAAGACCTTAGGTCACCATCCATTAAGCCTTAGGCACTTTGAAGCTCATGCATGTAATTAAATCCAGTTAAATAAAGGCTAAAATCCATCTTGTCTTTATACCATCTTGAGTGTTGACCTGAAATAAGCTGATGTTGTGTTTGCACTTTTCAGCAGTCCTCAGTGGAGATCAAACACATCCCATTTCTCATGCTGGGATTAATAAGTGTCTCCCAGCTAATTGAACCTCTCAGCTTCCATGATACCAAGACATCCACCACTCTCATTTCCAAATATTTAACCACTTTCATGGTTGCCATTACTGTGGCCTCTGATCAGTCTCACAGTCTTGAATGCATACATACCCATCACATCTCTGTGACTGACAGCTGCTCTTCTGCCAAGAGTACAGATGGAGATCTCTGGGCCAGAGAAGAGAATACAGGTTCCACACCATGGCAGACACCTTCCAGCTCCTTGGAGTCCTCGGCAGCCAACACAATCACTGCACCAACTTTGCTTTCCCATTTTCTCTCTAGGATTCTTGCCATCTACAAGCATCTTACCATAGACTTCACAGACATTCTACTGACTTCAGCAAACTTGGCTTAAACCTAATTGCCCCTGCCAGCCATCCTGTGTTCCTGGACTTTGCAGGGTAACTGCTAAGGACAGAAATAAATCCTTTGTTTACTCTGGTAACTGGAGAGCTGCTGTAAGCGCTGGCTAAAAACAGGTGCATTTTCCTATCAGGTTCATGAGTCACTCATCCCAGGAAAGACCGGTGAACTTGGAAAGCCCAGCAGTCACTGAACAACAGGAAAGGATGACTTTTTAATTGAATGGTGGCAAATTTCATCATCTGGTTTTCCTGGGTGGCTTTTTTCTTTTGAAGTCATGTTAAGTCATTGGTTTAACACATCTCAGGCCTGTTCCTCACAGATTCCTTTTCTGTGTGGTGTTTCAGCATCGTATCCAGTTTGGGATGGAAAACACTACCGGTGTTAGACTCCTACGGGAAATAGCAGGTGTAACGTGTGACTACACAAACAGTGCAGGCAACTAAATACCTCTGCAATAGATTTTGTGCTTGGTTCAGCACCGTCAGACCTTTAAGGAGAGGGACTTGTGTGGCTTTTTTTTGTTTGATTTTTGTTTGTTTGTTTTTATGTGAAAACAAAGTGCTCCCTTTTTACAGAGCTGTTTTCACAGTATTGCTTCTCACATACCATCAAGCCAGGACCAGCCAAGGAATTCTTAAAAGATGACCTTCAAAGGTGACTTCTTTTTGATTAATTAAAAACCCCACCCTGCGATCTCCTTCCTTCCCAGTTTTAACAGTAGAAATTCAGGTCTCATTACTTTGTTTTACCACAACTGAAGACTTATGATGAGATCCTGAGAAGCTGCTCTGGGGATATTTCTCCACTGCACAGTTAACTCATGTTTTTAGTAAAAGTCAGTGGGTTTTGTTGTACACAGAGGAGAAACCTCTGACGTGGCCAGGGTATGCTCTTAGTCCAGACCAGCTTACCTGGTTGGCTGTAGAGGGCAGAACCCAGGACTGGACCTGACCTTTTTCACACTGTGACTGCAGACAGGAAAATTAAATAAAAAATCATTTGAATTCTGGTGGCTCTCCAATGCACCTTCCCTAGCTCCCCTGTGGCAGCCAAGCAGCTGCGAAAGAATTCTACAGCCTGTGAATGCCAGAAAAGTCTGACTCTGTAGACAGATACACAGAGGGATGTTCAAAGGAGTCCTCTCTTCATGTCTATGTCCATCAAGGTAGATCAGTGCATGAATGGCAAAGAGAAGGCTTGACATTCTTGCCACTGCAAATGAACCTGATAAGTATATCTTTGGCGTAATGGAGGAAACATATATAAATCCCTCTCAACGGAACTATAAAGAGGAACACAGCAAAGCATCTCCCCTTTCACAAAATTCAAAGACTTTCTTCTTTGTTTTGTATCATCAAGCACAAATATTTCCAGTTCCTGCCCATCCCCACCCCATTCTGCCCTCCCCCCCCTGCCCTGCCCCACTTCAGGTCGCTTTGAACAACACTGGCACTACTTACAAAACCAACAGACAGTCGATTACCCACATATATTATTGCAGGGTTAATTTTTAACCTCTTTCAGCTGCACAGTCAGCTGGTTCAGTAAGCAGGGACCCACAGGCTCTCAGCTGCAGGACCAGAGAGCCTGCCACCCACCCAGCTGGGGAGAAGGATGGGGATAAGCATCATGTGGGGCTCCAAATGTGGGGTGAGCCCAAGCAGAAAGAATCCTGCTCCTCTCTGCCACCTCCTGCAGCCTCAGTGCCCAGCCATATGCTTTGGCTGAACCAGCTTACTAGCCCTGCAAGGCACTCAGCACAGAAAAATGTAAATAAAAAAATAGAGAAAAGTATAAAATAAAAGGGATGAGCAGACATTTTCTAGCACAGCAAATTCAACCAACTCGTCCAAAGGGTTCACCAGAGCTGTTTTAAATGATGGGACAAGGTGAGAACAACCAAGACTGTGGGGGAAAAAAGATTTTCTCTCGGGTGATGGGTAGCTGCTAAAATGCCTTGCACTATGGCAAGAGCAACACCTTTAGGCTGTGTTGAGGGAACAGCCACTTTAAACTGCAGATTTCCAAGCTGCAGGAAGACAGGCAGTGCTTGCCTTCTCCCTGGCTCCCTCCTTCAGCCTTCTCTGCAGCAGTGCCCTGTGTGCCCACGGCCGTGGGGCTGCACCAGGACTACTGCTGCCATGGGGGAGAATAGACTTCCACTGGATCCAGCTGCCCATGTGGTTATGACAGGCAGTAACAAGGAATAAAGATTTACACCTAGCTAAGAAACATTTTTCGAAGTGTGTGAAGTTCTGTCAAGCCTCTTCTTGGAGTTATATCCATGGACTTTTCAACTGAAAGAAGAGCTATGAGCAGCTCTGTGAAACACCTCTAACTGAGGAAAGCCCCAAATGCAAATACTTTTCCCATAGATGTAGTTTGGAACAGAACAGAAAAAAATATCAAAACACCAGATTGCTCAAAGCCCCATCCAGCCTGGCCTTGAACACTCCAGGGATGGGGCAGCCACAGCTTCCCTGGGCAACCTGGGCCTGTGCCTCACCACCCTCACAGGAAAGAATTTCTTTCTAATATCTAATCTAAATCTCCCCTCTTTCAGTTTAAAACCATTACCCCTTGTGCTATCGCTACACTCCCTTATCAAGAGTCTCTCCCCAGCTCTCCTGTAGACCCCTTTAGGTACTGGAAAACCATTATAATGTCTCCCTGGAGCCTTCTCTTCTCCAGGCTGAACAACCCCAGCTCTCTCAGCTTGTCCTCTTAGGAGAGGTGCTCCAGCCCTTTGATCATTTTCATGGCCCTCCTCTGGACCCGTTCCAACAGGTCCATGTCCTTCCTGTGTTAAGGACTCCAGAGCTGGACACAGAACTCCAACATATGCTGGAAGGGGATTTTTTGACAATAAAGTTGCCTAAACAACAGCCCCAGCACTGCTAGCCCAAACTGCGAGAGAAGTCAAGGACAAATTCAGCAGAGAGGGTGAAACAGAAGCAGCGATAGAACCATGCTCAGCCATAAAAGTGACCATATGTTCTACTTAAAAATAATTACCCTGATCTCAGCTGTGCTTAATACCACTAGTAAGGAAACGGGTTATGTTATTATATCTTGCTATAAAAAAGAAAGAAAAAAAGACTACTACTACTAAAAATACTTCCACCTCAGTGACAATTTAATCAAGGCTTCTCAATTCCCCTCCACACTCACAAGCCCTATGGGATTCGATCACCTTTAAGGCAGCCAAGGTAACATCCCACGTGAGCACAAACACAATTATTTCTAGTTGCCTGCTTGGAGGCCAGCGTATTCAATAACCAGCTCAGCCTGCTACGAGTCCGACCTGCCCGACACTGTAGATCAGCAGTGATAATCCACTTCTGTTTTCACCACCACCACTGTTAAGCCAGCACCGTCTCTCCTAATGGCAGAGAAAAGGGAATGATCAAAAACAGCGTGAAAAAGGATCTTTCTGCCAACACCACAGATTGAAAGCGCCAGAGAATGGGAAGGTGATGGCTCAGTATGTTTTCACAGCAGAGAGGGAAAGGATGTCGATAATACAGAAAAAATGCACCCTGCAGCTCTCTGTAACACATATGCATTTCTGGGCCACCTAATAATAGCAGAATATTGATAAATGGAGGGCTGGGACTAGGGCGGACAGTGAGTGGGGAAAGCGATGATGACAAAGAAAAACCTCATGGCAGGAATTGATTAATATGAGAAAATTAGGAGCACATAGTTCGCTCCACTGCCAGCTGTCTACGTTCTGGGGAAGGACATAAGTGGGCAGGCTGGCCAAGGTGACAGCCTGGCCACAGGAGGTATGGGGTGCTCATCACCGTGGAGGTGACAAGTGTCAGGTGAGGGACCCCAGCTTGATGGGAGGCAATGGCTTTTGTTTCTACACTGCCTAGTTTAACCTAAACCAGCCCAAAACAGCACAGCCCCACACAACCAGCAGCTCTTGGGCTGCAAAGCAGAGCAACCTGATGCTCTGCGGTCCAGCCCCCAGCAGAGAGAGAGAAAACAGCTTTCTCACCACCACGTACCACCCTCTGCTCCAGAACCCTGCATGATGGTCAGTCTTTTACACGAGTGCTGATTTAATGGCATTCTCCACCTTTTTTAGGATCTGGTCCTTCAGAGGTCCGCAGGGTGAGGCCACGACGTAGGGAAAAGCTTTGCAGTGAGAGAGAAAATACAGCAATGGGGAATCCTCCCCCCACGCCACCAGGAGAAGCAATACAACCTCTCTGCGTCCCACTCCTTGCTGAGTTCCAAGGAAATACAGAGGAAGCTCAAACAAAATAACAATTTACTTAAATGCTATAAACATCACAGCGATGCTCATGGGAGGGAAGTGGGGAATTTCATTTGATCTGTGCTAAAATGTCCTAACTACATCGTGTTCAGATCCGGTATCTCAAACAGACCTCACAATAAACAGGGCCAAGGGCAGAGAACAAAAACACACACTGAAGAAAAGTAAGACAGTCTCTGTCAAAACATACTACGAGTCAGGCCTCTGCACCTTGCTCTTGATGAGCTTTGCTAATTGACCTTCCTGGGTTGTTTGTTTGTTTGCATGGTTTTAAAATATTATTTCCCTGGTCTCTGGTTGAAACCTATTTGCTTGTTTTCCATGCTTCATGGAAGCATTATCAGCCTTCAAACCCCCTGCATTCCTCCTTCATCCTCCTGTTCCTGCATCACATCATCCTCCTCCAGCCCAGAGGTGTCAATTAGAGGATGATCCCAGGGCACTCATATGATGCCATCAAAAAGCCGCCGTGTCACCTCCTCACACCACTTCCTCAGCACTTGATCCTACAATTCCCATTTTGCTGGAAGGGAGGAGCAGGAAAATAAATGTGACCTGTGCTTCTCTAGGACACAGTCGTAGCAGCTCTTTCTGTCAAATTAGTAAAAGGAACTGGCAGAAAGAAGCTTGTTATTCCAGTTCTGCCAGTCACCTGATGACAGAAGAAATTGATCCTAAATGCAAATATAAATGTTATGAAATGAGTAAGAGTCAGTTGTCCTTAAAAAAGTTTGCAACTAGAAAACTGCATTTTTTTCTTTCCCTAGTAACAAGTTTGGAAACAGAAATAAATTTGTTAGCTGAATCATCTGGAGGTGCTTATTCTGTTGGTTTCTTGAAACAATGATGAAGGATGAAATTTCTACAAGGTGGAGAAGAGGCATACAATCAAGTTGGCCCCCTCTTCTTCCTCTTTTCAAAACATACTTACTTGCATTATCAGCAGAGGTAGAGAAAACATAACAGAAGGAATCCAAGAAGCTCAGAAATATTACCTTTTTTTCTATCAAGTTCTGAATTTTGCAACATGAGTCTTTTCAAGTGGGAGGAAGAAAAATTTCTATTTTTTTCTTAAGAAACAAATAAACAAAGAAGCCACCCACAAAGCATAACACCACAAGCCATCCAAGTCATGGTTTCAAAGTGAGCATTTCATGTAAACCTAATGTCTAGTTTTGTGAAATTACTCCTGAGAAAAGCTCTCAGCTAAAATAACTCAATTATAACATTTTCAGACCTGAGGTTCTCAGGATTCATACTGCTTGGGGCATTTGCCTTTCCCCCCTCTCTCACTCCCCACTTTGCTACAGCAAATATTTCAGCAAAGTGTTTAAAAGCAAGTAAAAAATCTGCTTTCAGTGCTGACTATAATTTTCAATATTGAATAGGGAGGGGAGGAGAATCTATCTTGACTTTTTTTGTGGCTTTGTCCTGAATCATAAAGACCAGATGGGTAATTTCAAGTAGAATGATTTTTAAGTCTGAATGGGAAACACAGAACAAATGAGAGCAAAAGCCAAGCCTCCTGCGTAGCAGGTCCCTCCTATGGCAGTCCTTAGAATGAAACACGAATAGCCTCCCTGCCCCTGCAGACTCCCCAGAGATGGAAAGCTTCAGAGCACTGCAATGCCTTTTTAAAGGACTCTTCATAGCTATATGTTCCAAATTTATAAACCTGTATTTTCCTCCACAGATGATCTAGGACGGGTGAACAGTGAAAGGCAAAGCTCTTTTTCACTCTATTAATATAAATGAGGCCAATTCTTTTCTTCTGCAGAGACTCTGGTGTGCAAATAAGACAGTGCAGTGTTATTCTGACTCACTCTTTACCTGTTACCAAATGGCTATAATAGAGAATAAGCATTTCTAGGAGAACATCTTGCTCCACTCTCCAGAATTTCTTCCCATCCCTTTCCTATGACTTGCTTAAACAATTATTCCTACACTTATACCATCCTGATGCTGACTGACTCACCTGCACCGATTAAACCATTGTAAAGGGATTATCTCCATTTAATCCTTGTTGTCCTATAGATACAAATGAGAACAGCGTTTGAAACGCATAAAAGTCAACTCAACCTTTGTGTTAAACTTGCAGTCTCCTTGCTTGGTGAAGAGTCTGTGGCCTCCCTTGCCTTAATGAATACCTTCCTGTTACTTCCCTTTCCAAAACTCAAACATCACATAGATCTTCACCTACAGAATTCATCTGTCCTTGTACAGTGCCCCTTCATATTCCCTTATCCATCTCTGCCAGCTACCCAGACTCCACCACCCTTTCTCTGTGAAAATACTTCTGAGCATCTCACAAACTGAATCCCAACCGGGTTTGTACTTGTCCCTTCAGTATAACCAGAAGGGCATCCCTGCCCCACGCGCTGCTGCTCTGCTGGACACCCATTCCAACCAGGGCACAGAGAGCAAACAATCAGTTCAAGGCAAGGCCTTTTTTGACTGTTGATATTTCTTGAAAATTTGTGTATTTAGGCAATAAAAGACAAGCCTGAAGCTGTACGATTGTGGCCCCCTCTTCTGTAGCTCTTCCTCTTTAATGCATTACCTGCCATGTTTTAGACTGCAAACTCTTTGCTCTGTGCAACGTCTCTGTTCCCAGCTTTGTAGTTTGACATCACAAGTCTACAACCTTGATTTCAGTCTGAGTGACATGATAATAAATAACCAGTGACAAATAAACCATAATAAATTTCCACACGCCTACTGAGCATATCTGACGGATATAGTCTGCACAACAGCATCCCTGGAGATTGCTTGAAACTGGAGGATCTAACACTCCAAGACTTCTCCAAGCCTGGAAGTAAACAACCTCTCTGTGGCACTGCCCTGTGCTCCACCCACCAACTCTACTTTCCAAAAATAATGGGCTGTGAGTGAAAATGAAAGGGTTAATTTCTCTGTCTCTGGTTAACCTTTCCAGGCTATTCAGTTTCCTTTCAGACTCCAGCCCATCGGAGGCATGCGAGGTGAAGGATAGAATTACATACTGGGCATGTTTCCTGTACTTAGTGGGTGGATAGAGCACAACTTCCGCACTAATAATGTCAAGGTAATTAGGACATCCTGCAAAACCTGTAACAGGGAAGAAATAACCATTGTTTATTGTCATTTCTGTTGCTGAGGTGGTGAGTTCCCCTCACAGCTCTTCTCGCCTTTCATTTTGAGCCCATCTCTACTTTAGCTGAGACATAACTGCACCAAATACAAGAACCCTGGGATTCGCAGTATGGACTTGGGCTAAAATGCAACTTTTTCCCCCCCCCCCACTCCTCCCGGCCCTGTGTCAGGGCCTGAAGCAGTCACTGAAACCAACACCTCTGTCCCTCATGTGAGAGTGAGCCAGTGGGCTACAGAGGCACATCTCTGGCTCAGCAGGGAGTTAGTTCATACAGTGTGACACACTCCCAGCAAGATGGACCAAGAGAACATCTTGCACACCCCCTTCTTCCACAAAGCAGACTCTAGCCTAGTGGTCAGGACAACCCTCAGGCAGATGAAGCAGCACTCTAGAAAGGCATCTCCCATCTTGAGAAGACCCCCGTGTGCAACAGCTTCTTACTGGAATCACTTCTCCAGACTTCTGCTGGATAGAAACGTTTCTTGCTTAGAGTTTGAAAAAAAATGCACCAGCACTGACCTGCAAGTGTTACAAAGCCCAGTAGCCCCCTCCCAGGCCACAGGGACCACAGAGTGGGGTAAGATTGAAATAATTCTGTTCAGTGTTTCCTATTGGCTTCTTTAAAAATCTCCTTTCTTTAAGATGTAGTCTTTGGTGGATGCCTTTTAGAGGAGTGGTGCTCTTCTTCTGTCCCTTGGGAAGTCAGATTTTGAAGAGAAGTAACAAGCTTATCTTGGGGGCAATTAATGTAGCTGGAAAAAAAAACCAGACAAGCTTTGGGTAACTAAAGGTTTTTTTAGTTCTCTGTTTCACAAGATTTTTAGCAGCAGACAACTGACCCTACAGGTTTGCTATGACCTGCCTCTCCTATCATTAAAAATATGCCGAGGATGATATGGTTGCATGAGCACGGTACTGGGAACCAGTTGGATCTGCAGCCCAGGGCTCTGCATTCACTGAGGGGGATGGATGGGAAATGAGACAACTGCGAGACAACGTGTAAGCCTTCGTCTCTCTCCCAGAAAAAAAAAAAAAAAAAAAGAGAGAAGATCCTTTGCTTGTCGTTTCTGGCTGCAGGCATCACAGCCTGTGCGTGCACACAGATGCCAGCACAACCCATCCCGTATCGCAGGAAGCGTCTACGTGGTCAGATGCAGACAGTCATATGGCAGCTCAGCCTCGCCGGAGAGCTGGGGGCTGCTGGGTTCCTGAAGCCATTTAGATGCATTAGCAAGGGCCATCTCAGTATCACTTAAGGCTTGGCAAGAGAACGTGACTGAGCAGACGTACCCTTGACCAGGGACACTAGGTACTAATTCGTGCATACGCTGCCCAGCTAAACGGGCCTTATGTCCATAATGGACTACAGATAATGATCTGTTAAATTATTGCTCTTTCCTTTTTTAAGGTTTCCTGGCTGCTGATGGTCGTAAGCGCTTCAAGGAAAGCAACATTGATTTTTCCTCAGGTGGAGGATTTCAGGATTCCGCGTGTCTCTTGTTTGCTCTGCCAAACGTATTTCCAAGAGTCGTGGTTTTGCACACATTGCAAGCACAGCCTGCATCAATATCCTGGGGAGAACCGTGATTCTAATTAATGACAGAGTCCTTCTAAAGGTGTCTCTATTAAGCTTGTACATAAGGGCAGTCTGCTAGGAAATTTCCCTTCCCTCTCACGTGGCACAAGCTGTTGCCATCTGCAAAAAGATATTGACAATAACGCTGAGCCTAAATTGTTAAGCGTGCTGCTGCTGGGCTTGTGGGGAGAGCCACATGTTGTACAATCCCTGTCTGAAGGGCCTTGCGTGGAATGAAATTCTGCACTTGCTTTTCAGAACTGCCAGGTTTTCAAATTGCACTTGTGATTGTCATCAAATTCAGCCTGTAAAAGAAAGCCGTGTATTTCAGACGCGAGGGAGAGGCAAGAAAAAAGGATCAGGTCCTAAAATAAATAAAAATTACTCTGACAGAATTTGAAAAATGAGATTGTGAAAATAAGTAACAGCATAAGTCTACATAAGACTGCTAACAATCAAAAGGTAATGGTTGTCCATCACAATGTTTTTCACCCTGTAAAATAATATCAGTGTCTCAAGGCTGGTCTCCACTCAGAATTTACTGGCATAATTATATTGCTAAAAACAACAGTATAGCTCTGTTTGCACACACTTATTTCAAAATAAGAACATTCATATAGGGTGGAAATACTGGTGTAACATAAGGTATAATTATTCTGGTAAACTCCCCTCTGCAGACAAACCCTAAGGAAAAAAAGTCTTGTCTGGTTCATTGTATGCACTGATTTTAGAAGCAATCTCTGACCCACAGGCAAAAGAAACACCCCCACCCAAAAGACAGGTCCCACAGTCTGTGTGCTTCTGTCTGCCAGGCTGGAACCAAAATGCTGAGGCTTACAGAAAAATCCACCTTTCCACAAAAGTCTGGAAGGAGGAGGTTGGTGGCCGAAGTGACTAAGTCTCAGCAATGCCTTTGGTGTAGCTCACTGTTTCCTCTTCACTGCTACAACGTGGGAACGAAGCTGTGGGATAACTGGGGGTGGGAGAGCTGCAAAGGTTGGTCTGGGCAGTGCCTTTCCCTCGGAGACTGAGCATTTCATATACAAAGCAGCCTGTGCCTCAGCCCTCTGGAGGAGCATGGGCCCTCCAGAGGTTAGCGACTGACCCTAACCCTTCTGCCTGGGAGTGGGCTGAATTGAGACAGAGGCAGTAGAAATTCCTGCTGACGGATCCAGAAGGGTCATAGCGATAGACTTAAGCTCTACGCAAACTCTGAAGAATGTCCCTGCATGCCAATCTTACTCAGGCCACTGAAAAGGTGGGGATTTCATGGGGCTGCGCAGCTGCAGGATTTTCCACCTATTTTCTTCTGAAAAGGAAGGTCCCAGCCACTGGGCTTGGGCACCATAATCCTGAAGGTCATCTGTGAGCAGTCCGTGACCATTCCCTGCCTCAGCACTTTGCTCAACTCAGCCTACAGTGACAAGTTTCATGGGTTTCAACCACTTCCTTCGCAATGCTGCCTCATAGATATCCCCACGAGGGATGCCATTTCCCTTTGCTAAGCTTTTCATGCTATTTCTAGTCATTCCCAAGTAGCTATTCTCCTGTCCAACTTAGCCTTTGAAGACACACAGCCCCTAAGAGAGGCAGGTGCCAGAAAGCGCTCCTAGAAGGAGTCCAGCGTTAGGACATGAACGTTTAATTGCTGCAGGCCTTCAAGTCCCAAGCGTGCGGCACCAAACCCAATAGCAACTATTAACAGCAATGGAAGAAATTCTGCCTTTTGCCCTACAGACTCTCCACTACTTATTTGTAGCAGAGGCCTTTTGAAACACAGCAGAGCTGTCATGGTCTGGGTACTGACCAGAGTCAGTTCTGCTCATTGACTGCCTTCAGTTCCTGCCTCAGCCAACTTTCTAACAGAGAGAAGCAGCTGCCCAAGACTCAAAGTTCTTCAGATGTTGATTTAAACTGTGTCTGCCTGAAGGAACCTTGGAGACATCAGATAGGTATAAGGAAGGGCTTCTGGTGAAGGGAGTTGGGAGCAGCTCTGCTGTCTGCCCATGGTTGCTGGAAAACAGAGTGAGGTAGGACACAGTGAGTGAGAGACCTACCATATAATACTAGTCATAGGCACTTTAAACAAAAGGTTATGAATTTATCAGTGAAAACCCTTCAGGAGAGAAATGAGTCACTAGAGAGTCTCACAGCAGGCTACAGGCATCACCCAGCTCCCCAAAGAGGAAACAAATTCCTTTCGTCATGAAGTGCTGTGCAACCAACACGTCAGTGTCCGGGGACAAGCATCATGTCAGGAAAGAGCATCCAGAAGGGATGATTGGTGACAAGCAAAGATGTTGAGATGCCTTTCAAGGACCCTTCTTTAGAGGTCCTCTCACATTTTGCCTGCTTTTACAGGATCCTGAAATGGAGGACATTGCCTTACGTGATGCTATCTGATGGAGGAGACCAGCTGGAGCACACAGAAACTACACGGGGACTCACTGTGCTGCTGAGACCAGTGTAGGTAACCTGTGCTGGAACTCAACTGCCAGATGGCATTGGGACTTTCATCAGACAATCAAAGGCCACAAAAAACATATACATGTTTTAAAATAATAATTTAACACCCTCAGAACAGAGGTGAAGAGTCTTCTCTACACAGTTATTACAGCTTTGCATAGCTCCAGTTGGTAAGAAAATCGTGAAGTACTCTCCTCATAAAAGCAACCACAGAAGAAATATTTCCCATCTCAGCTATCAGTCTGCAAACATCACAGAGCTCAGACTTTGCTTATGAGACACCCTGGATGTCAGGAGCAAGTCTACTAATTCCCCTAAATCACGCCTCCTGGTTCTTCAAAGGAAACAGCAGTTTCACTAAAGACATATTGCTCATTGTCATTTCACTGAATTTCACTGAATTATTAGAGTTGGAAGGGACCGTAGAGATCATCCAGTCCAACTCCCCTGCTGAAGCAGGATTGCCCAGAGCTAGAGCATGTTACTCAGGACGGCATCCAGGCGGGTCTTGAAAATCTCCAAAGAAGGGGACTCCATGACCTCCCTGGGCAGCCTGTTCCAGGGCTCTGCCACCCTCACTGTGAAGTTGTTTTTTCTCATATTGGAGTGGAACCTCCTCTGTTCCAACTTGTGCCCATTTCCCCTCGTCCTCTCACTGGCAACCGCTTAAAAGATTCTGGCTCCCTCCTCCTTCAACCCACTCTTTAGATACTTAGAGGCATATTGAAAGTCATTGAAGTTGTTGAAACTTCTTACACAGAAGGGAAGCAGAGCCATGCCCAACAGGTGACTCTGAAAGGGACATCCTGTAAAGACAATCTAACGACGCCTAGCCCAGCTCAACAAATCCCTTGAGTGATCATGAACCCCACAGGCGCCTTGTCCCAAGTCTAAATGCTTAGGGGATACAGCAGATGGCAGAGATTCCCTTCAGCTCTGTGTGGGAGACCCATGAAGCCATGGCTGCACTAAAAAGCAGGCTGCTTTTTTCCCCTTAGTTCACCCTAAAACAATCCTTTGACTTGATCCTAAACAGCCCCACTCCTGTCAGGACACAAGTATATTCCAGCGCCATCTAGCCAACTTGCCTTAGAAACACACAGCAGCACCTGAAGCAGGAAAGCCAGTGGAGAAGTTGTCCCTAAAAGCACAAACCTCTCACCGCCAAACCCATTGCCAAAGGTGGCACTGCCAGCTCTGGTCCCAAAGTACACCTTGGCTTGGTAAGTTTGCTAAAGGCCTTTTGAACTGTGTTGGCCAATAAGTTCAGTGCTGCCCAGAGATTGAATTTTCATATGCCTTTGCTACCAAGAGAAAGAAGATAAAAAGGGAGCTATCGTGGCGTCAGCTAACTTTCATTTCAAGTTTGTAGTTCCTTTGAATGAGAAGCAAGAAGCGAAACCTTAGGGTGAGGGTGCAGTGTAAATCCCCAGATAGATCTCATTAGATGAAAACTAGAGTCTCTGTTCAGTTCCGTAACATGGCTTGACCTACACCAAAGCTGGACCCTACTGAGAGGGAAGACCTTGCAAACAACTCCAAGCAGGAAACCCAGCCAGCCCTTGGAGGTAGGATGGCTGTGACAAGCATGGAAGGAGAACCAGTGCTAACACAGACTAGCAGCTTTCATTAAAGGATTTGTTTTCATGATCAAATTTAAGCCAATCTGATTCTGCTTTGTCCCTGCCATACCTTGCCATCAGCTCTCCTATGTAGGTACCAGTCATCACAGGGTCAGGTGCAGTGCCAGACTGGCCTGTTGATCCAGTCGAAAACCAAAATCCTGAAAAGGAAGTCTCCAGACAGGTAGAAACTAGTCCTTCTCCCCAGCCAAAGTGCCAGCACCTATAAGGGAGGTGGCAGGAAGATGCAGTCAGATGTTCAGGGAAGGACACAAGTCTTCTTTTGGCCTCACTGCAAAAATCCTTAAATCCTCACTCCTAGCACTCTAGAGAAATAATTTAATTTGTAACAACTAGCTAGAGTACACTCTCGGTGTCCCCACTGAGTACAGTTACCTCAGAGGTGAACTTTCATGTGAAACATTAGATGACACAGAGGAAACCAGAAACTGAACTGCAGTGGCAATATAATAGTACCACCCGTAAGGCAGCATGTCTGGATGCTGGCCTTTTTTACTGAAAGTTTCATTCTATGTCTGTCATACAGAATAATAAAACCAGATATTTGTTTCATCAATGGCAAACCAACCTGCTTTGTGTGCACCGAGGATCCCAAGCACCGAGATGGTACAAGTTAAAAAAAGTTCTAAGGTGGAATGGTTTACTTCTAAAAAGTTAACTAAGCCAATACTATTTGGGGACTAATTATATATATATACACACGTATATATATAAACATACATAAAAATAAGCAAAACAGTACACTGCACAATTCCTTATAGCCTTATGTGATAAAGGCCACTAAATTTTAGTGGAAGAAGTTTTGTGACAGGAGGTTTTTCCGTAGCAAACACTATGGCAGATGCCAGGCAGTTCTGTAAAGCTGGGCTGAAGTAAAGTACCAAAAATCCCAGTAATGAGTTTCTGAGATTACAGATTTATGAATGTCTAATTGCAGAGAACGTGGGAGTGGTACCCCTACTCCACTCACCTGAGCAATGTCAAAAAAAAATCTTATGAGCATTCTGTAATTCTGAAAAGAATTATCATTCTCAAGTTGGTCACCAGAAACTGGCCACAGTCACGCGTGTTGAAATGAGACATGCATTCGCCTCTTGAATGAGCAGTTCATCCTCTTTAGAAGGGAAAGCTGTAAGGGAAACACAACAGTTACTTTCTCCTGCCTTTTGAAACCATCAAGAAATACTGTAAGCACTTAGTTCAGAAGCTTGAGCCTGACGCCTTCCACCTCTGGGCTTCCCAGTCCAGCAGCATATGCAGCAGTTGAACGCAGGGTGCCTTTTAGCAAATATCTCAATGGGATGCTCTCTCCCAGCAGAGACTCGGCTCAGGCAGGAGCCGTTCAGACATTTGCCCCCAAGCCTCTAACACAGATGCCTGTCAGAGGAAAGGGCACAGGCGGTTCCTGGCAGTGTGGAAACGCAGCTCTCAACCGCCAAGTCATGGGAGAGTGACTAGAAATGGCCAGCTTCCCTTGTCCCTAGGGCCACAATTTCCTCACTGCAGGATGTGGACGAGACTGCTTTTGCCAAACCTCTCTCCAGAGACAAGGTAACAGGTCAACTTTCACCCGCAGATCAACTCACTGTGTCCAGAAGACTCACTGGACTGGTAGAAAGCAATGGCATGATATTACCTACTTAGGTTACAACTCACCACGCAGTTAAGAATTTGGCCTTTTGGTTTGTAAATATTTTTTATTTTCATTTGAAAGGATTTTAGTGCAATTTAGAATCTCTGCTTTCCTAAACACTGGAAAAGCAAAATGCTCAAAGCTTCAAGTCCAGACCTATCTCCAGGACAGTATTTGGTGAGGAAACCACTGACAGGACCCAGTATTTCAGACCTAAATGCTGACAACAAACTTTCCCCCCTCCACAACGTTATATGAACTTTGCTACAGCTGCTTCAATAAGTACAAAGGTGGTGACAGATGAATTGCAGACCTTTCTGTGTCACTCCTGCATCACTTGTACCTGCATTAACCATGGTAGGGCTGGACTCCCCATTTCTGGCCTTTCTGAATGAAAGCAAGGATGTATTTCTAATGTATGTACTTATTAAAAAAAAAAAAAAAAGTAGCCAGAAGTTATCGAGCTCAGTGTGAGGATAAGCAAGATGAAATTCTCTCTAAATTAAGCATATTTTAACTCTGAACAGTAGTGGGTCATTTCTGTGTTACAAATCAGGACAATGGGAACACAAATAGGGTTGCTTCTGAGAATACTCCAAGTTCATGCCATTGGAGGAGAAATGCTGTACCCCTGATTTTGCTGTGAATATTGACTCAATCTGGTCTGCAATACCAAGAGAGACAGGAAATCTCTCCCGGTCACCCATTTAGTTACCAGCCTCCCTAAGTCATCACTTGAGGTAGCAACACAGCAAACAAAGAGTGATTTGGTGTGACATCATTAATCAGGTAGTTTATTTAGGAGGCACTTATTTACAAGCAGGCTACATACGAGCAAGTCTGTTAGGGCCAGTTATTTGAAAGTTACTAATAAGTTCACTGAGCTAATTCAGAGAAGGGCTGATATTTGGGTAGATTATTTAGCAAAGACAGATACAGAAGATTTGGCCTGGGAGCAGCCTTTTCTATATAACAACATCACAGTGACAGGAAATGCATGCTGGTTTCCAGCATTGAATTTCTAATTCTGGCATCTTGCTTCCCTCAAACATTTTTTTGTCGTGTATGTAGCTGCACTAAAGCATTATTATCTTTTGAAAGCCTGGTTTGCAGCTTTTTGTGCTAGTCGAACACAAGCAGTTTTTTGGTTTTGTAGAGAGTAGTATATTATTGCTCCGTCATTGGGAAAAATTGAGAAATTTCTTTTGAGGCAGAGAGGAGTTGTGGAGTAAGAGAGAGGAAATGTAAGTCTGTAGCTTGTTATAGGGCTTGACGGAGATGCTCTGCTGTTTTTGTCAGTAGCTGTACAGCTCATATAATATTATTTGGCAATGGGCAGCTCAGCCTCACAGAACTGTTTTGATCAATGTTTTTTGGAAAGTAGAAGAGGATTTGAATATATCTGGTATCTATGGGTAATGGAATGAAAGACAAGGAAGATGCATTTAAAGCTGCAGCCCACACACAGGACTTCTAAACACAGCCCTCGAGAAAAGGATTTTATGAGCAACTCCTCCCTGGCTACGTATGGCAAAAGTACAATGAATGCTGTGATGGCTAAGGATCCTAAAAAGTACCCAGGGCACAAGGAGATAATTGCATTAACTGGGTCCCCAGTACCACTGGGGGAGTCCCACCTGCATCCAGCACAGAGGCACAGTTTGTAGAGCAGGAAGGGAAGGAGCAATGTAGTACATTAAAAATTCCTCTTAGAACAGCAGCATAGTTGCAAGAAGCTTTACAACCCTCCTGGTTAAAAACCAACCAGAAGTAGCTCACACACCTAACCAGTGTAGTTACACTGGTACCACATGCCCCTGCCACCTACACCAGGACAGCAGGCTGGGTCAGATGAGCCCCTTGCATGGAGGCCTGTGACTTGACGTGCCAAACAAAGTATTTCAAAATTACTGGATGGCAGGAATCCCGAGCTCAAGGTATGCCAGCCACCAGGGACAAAAATCCCCCAGCATTACCTAATTCCTATAGCATTATTTGCGGCGTACACACTTACCTAAGGGTAAAAGGGAATTACTTCTATTGCAAAATATTTTACCTGCTTCAAAATTACCACTGTTCCAGTAAATGCTGAAAAGCCACTGGAGATGCCCCCGCAGATGCTCAACTCTGTTAAATCTACTCTAGTGTGGTATCACCATGTCTAAAGTCAGTTACTCCCTTTGCTTGTCCATTCAAGTAAACTAAGCACGTGGTGCTGTAACGCTGGGCTTGCTGAGCAGACGATGGATTCGAACAGCCTGAAGTCTGTCTCTAATAACTGCAGCATCAGTATCAAATTATACTATTCCTATGATTCCAGGATACACCTAAAGAAGCCATCTGCTTTCTTGGATGGTCCCTTTCAACTGCACCTTCAGCTCAACCCAGTGCCCTTGCCATTGTTTCAGCTTCCATATTTGAAGCTGGTGTGCCAACACACACATGGGGTGCGGGGCCATCACAGGCTCCTCAGTTCCCAAAAGAACCAGCTGACATCAGGAAGGAGCAAGGAAATGGTGAAAAGTCATTACTCCTGATGGCATTAAACCTTGAGATTGCATCATGTGAACAAGAACAGTCTCATAAAACCCTTTGTGCCTGCCTGGGGATTTGCGATTTCAAGTTTTCATTTATGAGCTGTGGCCAAATTTAGTCGCAACCTGTGACACTCCTCTGTCATATTTGTTCCCATCTATATTCTTGATTCATCCCAAATTAGCCTATGGCCCAATCTAGACTGCAACAGTCAAGGACTCAATTACAACTTCTGTTGCAATCAGGTCTGGGAACAAATTATTTCCGTTTTGTGGTGTTGATGGGAACTGTGCCCATGAAAACTTGAACCCAGAGAAAGCCAGATGGTCCCATCAGCTTCCTTGATGGGAGAGAGGAGCAGTGCTGGCAGAGCTGCTTTTGCGCTGTTCTACTGGACTATTATGAGAGCAAATTTCTTTCTCCATCCTTTAACCCAAGCTCACACACACATTTTGGTGGGTGGCACATCTGGCTCTCAAACTTATTGTTTCTCTGACTGACAGTTGGCAGAGGTTGGTGGGTGATTTTCATGACAAAAAGGCTTTTGTTTGGCACTCCTTTCCAGCTAGCAGATGAGAAGCAAAGACATACAGCAATATTCAATGAACACAGAGCAGCACTTTCCAGGGATATTTTCTTTTTGAGCCTTTTTTGTAACAAAAATAGCTTTTCCATGGAAGTGCACACATTTCTGGAGAGTGAATATATATATATATGTATGTACACACACATTATTGGTGTTACTCCTCCAGAATAAACATAGATATGTTGTATTTTACAGCCTGTCTGCTGGGAAAACTATTCAGTCTGAACAGCCGCCCCAGAAGAATCTGAAAAATGAACTGAACAGATTGATCTCAAGCCTCAACCTCAGATTCCCCCAACCAGTCTAAGCAAATTTAGCTCGGGCCTGAATTTTATAAGTCTGAACCAAACGTCCCCATACTGCTCTGAAATAGGGAATGACTGCCTTCATTATACAAAATATTATTTCAGTCTTGTACAGAAATCTATTTGCCCAAGGTCACAAGAATATTGCGGCAGAGACAAGAATAAAAATCTTGATTTCTTGTCTCCCAATCTGCCCTTTAGGCAACCAAAACCAAGCAAGCACCCTGGGGAAGGAGATATGCAAGCACCATGCCAAATTGGGAATAGGAGGGGAAGAGAATTTGACATTGTGACAGGACAAATATTCTCTTCCTCATGGGAACTGTGTCTCTAAAGCCCCTTCCAGCAGATGCTGGAGCTCAAAGAAAACGCTGATCTTTGTTCTTGTACCTCGGAAGCGCTGGGATCCCACAGACTAAGCCGTAAAACCAGAGCACCGGCATTTCCCATCCCTTCACTGACATCCCAGGAGAGTTCACATGACACCGATTATTCCACACACTCCAGATGGTTTTCAAATACGTATCAGCAAATATTTAAGGTGTGTTTTTCCTTTTCAGCAACCACTTTTCTCTACAGCTTAAAGAAATGCCGATTAATGAATGGACAAGAGAGGAAATCAACAGAGGAGTCAAAGGAGTGTATGGCTTGCTCCCACACCTCACTTCCCAAATCGCTTCAAGACTTTGCCAGAAGACTGATGGGCACTGACAGCAGACTGGTTTTTCAAGCCTGAATTTGGGAGGGGCTAGGATATGAAGTGGGAGGAAAAAAGCCTCTAAATGTGGAAAAGGCATGTGAGCTGTTAGATACCATGCTGTCAGGTGAGTAATCAAGATCATCCAGGGCTTGCCTAGATTAGCACCGGGTCAGCAGTGCCAAGAAACGCTGTCCTGGGCTGAGCAACACGGGTGCAAACAGAACAAAAGCTGTCCTTATGCAAAACAGTTAGTAGAGAATACCCCGATCCATGGCACCCCCAAAGTCACTCACCTCCAGTCCCTGTCAGTACATTGGCTTGATCAGGTTAGGGAAAAAAATATTTCTATCTGTAAAAACCTGTTGGGACATTTGGACAAGACCCAGAGCCACTCCTACGTGGCATCTTTAAGAAAAAAAAAAAAAAGGTTATGTTGCATTGGCCTCTGAGGATAAGTCCTCATAATAAAGCCTGGGCCTGCTTAAGTTAGCAGGCATTAATATTGACAAGAGTTCAGGGTTCATCAGGCAAGCTAATTTGTTGAACATTACCCTGCTGCTGCTTATCTGGGATAATCTTTCCTGTTGGAGGAGGGCAGTGGCCGGGTAATATGCTTGGTCCACCTTCACATGAACTAGTTTTTATCTTCTAGCCAGTGTTCCTGCTCTATTACAGCATTTCTGTTTAAAGGTGACCACAAAGAAGGAAAAATGCATTTCATTGTCCTTTTAGTTTCTATTTTATGATGTGCCAAGGCACATGATATAAGCTTTATCATTACACATAGTGCATCTGTGCAGATTCAGCAGCAGTACCAGCAGGCTGATATCATGATAGGGTAAAGGGTAAAACGGGGTTTAGGAGCAAATCAGTTTTGAAAACCCTCTGTGAAACTTGTTTTTGATAACACTGTTTTTTATTTATTTCCCCAGGGCACTCGGGAAAAAGGTCGTGTGGGAGATATACCTGCCTCTTCCATCGGGAGCTGAGAAAACTTTCATTCATCAATTCACTTGTGAAATTCTCCAGCAAAAACAACTGCCTGAAACCTTTCAAAAACACAGAACATACTATATTAAAAGGAATACGAAAATATCCCTTCCCTTGACAAAGCCTTCAATGAAGGCAGAATAAATAGCAAGACCAGACCACTTCAGCAGGGAACCGTCAATGGGAACGGCGCAGGGGAAGGGCTGAGGGACCGCGTGTTCACCGAAGCATATGGTTACCAATTTGCTGGACATATGTTGTATTCCCCACAGGGCACAGGAGGACTTTTGGATTAAAGGGTGTAAATCATGGGTTATCACCATAGAATTAAGTTCTATTCTAAATGTACAGAGTCTAAATATATATCTTTTTCTCCCCAGAGATCTCTTTCCCTAGTCACAGCTCAAAAAACCCACCAGTCACAGTGTGCCTTGCTTTTAAGAAAGAAAATGAAAATAACTGTTCACACAGACTTTCTTCCCTTTATAATAAAGGGAATTGTCCTCAAACCAGGACAATTATAATACTTTTCAGGGTGTGGGAAGTGACAGAAAAGGGCAGAGAGAAAGTAGAAAGACAGAAAAATATCTTCGAACATTTCATCCCGTAATTTCCAGAGGGAGCCATTGATCACAGATGTGTTTTACACCACAGCAGCACCTAATTTTTTTTCGGGATTATTGCAATATATGTTTAGGAAACTTTGAATAATAGAACCATATGGTAACATTGTCAGAAAGAGAAAATAGGAACCCAGTAGGCTGGGGGAGGGAGAAGGCATTAAAAAGTGTTGGCTGTAAATAGAAAACAATTTGTCAAACAAAGAACAAGGGAAAAACAGGAATGCAAATTGTTGAAGATAAAGATTTTCTTCACATTCTTTGGAAAAGATTCCAAGAGCCTCATTCTTTCTTTCCCAGCCTTTTTGCTACAGTTGTTCCCAGAATATCTGTCCTGTGAGACTAGGAACAGTGCTGTCACAAAATTTTTGTAGGACTGAGCAAGAGCTTGGAGAGTTGCTGTACCAGGGAAAGAGACCTGGACACGCATGGGGAGTTCCGGATGTCCTATCAGTTGTGTGAGGTCTGATGCTTCTGTGAAAGCTTCTCCTGGTTGTCCTGAAAGGTGCTACCGAAATATGGGAGGCTTTGCCATGGAAGCTTTTCACTTAGGAGAGCACCTGTCTGGACAGAGGCTGTCCAGGCAGTCCTGGTGTCTCCAGCTTCACAATCATGAAAACACAGACTTGAGGTACCCACACTTTTTTCTAAAGAAGTTAAGTGAGGACACACTGAAGGGTCTAGCTCTCAGAGGCACACTGAAAGAGCTGCTTTTGGGCCCAAGAACTTCCACCACTGCCCAGAGCATCTCAGAGAGAAATAGATGTGTATGCAATGGAAAACCAAAGGGGAGGGGACAGTCAGATATGTTCATAATGGTGTCAAATACATTTTACATATCTAGTAGTTATGGTTCACCCAGAGGCCACACTTGCAACAGGGCTGTGAGATAGCCCAAAATCCCAAACAAATATCCAAGTCCTCAAAATCCTCTTGGATAAAACGTTCACTTAGAAAAAAGAGAGCTGTCTGAGGAAAAACATGGCCAAAAACTGGTAGGAACATGGTGGAACATTAGCACAGCTGAGCTCCCTTCCCCGACTCTATCTATATCCTTACTGCAAAGTGGGAAGGTCAGAGCTCAGCTTCAAAGGCAGCCTGGACTTTATCTGCCTCACCAGATGGACAAGAAAACACATGCTAAAAGTGTGCGTTTACTGGCATAAGGGCTCCTTGTCTAAATGGGTACAGGATTGGGACCTAAGGTGAGTTTCCAGGATAAACTTACAACACAGCACCAAACACAGGAGAGACATGAACAAATGGAAGAGGAAGCTTTTTCCACTGCACAGCTTGAGGTGGAATGACTCCACACACTATTCATCTGCGTGGGCTCTACAGCCCAGGAAACCCACCCGGCTGAAATCAAGGCATCAGAAAGGTGACTGGGGCTGTGCACAGCAGTGGAAGGAGCCTCTCCTGAACAAAAGGATGCCACCACAGTGATCACAGTGTCCCCAGCGTGAGGCAGGGGCAGCCATAATTGTGCAAAGTGCTCTTCATTCATTACCCTTCACTGAAGCTGTGTTCTTGATTGTGCCTCTCAAAAAAAACTTCAGGGCCCCTTCTTTCTTGTCCTCGG
>JAOTQQ010000002.1:27823898-27876968 GCA_026546715.1 Gallinago undulata | reverse complement strand
ATTACCCTTCACTGAAGCTGTGTTCTTGATTGTGCCTCTCAAAAAAAACTTCAGGGCCCCTTCTTTCTTGTCCTCGGCAAGAGATGCAATTTCCTGTCTCCTCCTGGAGAGTACATTTAATCATTCTGCAAGGGACCAACAAGTTTAATTGACCCAATGAGCTAATTTTAGATCTTCATTTCTGACTTCAGATTCACTTCAAATACACTTGATGAACAAGAAATATAAATGCGAACAATTTTAGGGTCACATTTTTCCAAAGGGCCCAGAAATCCTCACTGCAGCTATGTTCTTTTACATATATAAATAACTAAAGTCACAAATGATAATTAACAATTATCTGCCTAATGTGCAGAGAGCATCAGGTAGCCGGATCTCCAGAGGGCATTCACTGCAACCACAGCTGATTGCAGGAACAAAATTAGAAACTGCTTCCCACACACGGGCCCATAACATCACTGAAGGATTGGAAAGGGGAAGGAAATATGAAGACCCATGTTCCTCCCCTCAAAAAGCCCCAAACCTAAAGAACCTGAAGAAAAGCCAAGAGAACTAATTACCTAGCCTTTGTCAAAACCAAAAATGACTACTCACTCTATTCAAGAATAACTAGAGATTACATTAAGACACATCACCATCATCCTTGCTAGAGTAAGTTTCAAAGAAATAAGAAAAACTCTTCATGCTTATTTCTTGTATTTTCTTTAGCTAGCTATAAAGGATGTAGTTGGGGCACAGGTCTTTATCTCCCTACACACCAGTAAACCCTCTACAGGCTGGTTTACTCTGCTAAGACCCAGTTTATTGCTGATAATTAAAGCAGTGTAATGTTTTGCATTGACCTGCCGTTAATCTTGGCCCATATAAACCCCTCTGTATTGCCACAGGTACTGGCTGAGGAAGGCAGAGACAGTGTGATAGCCAAGCCTAGACTCAATATTTTCTCCCCATCAAGACCCAGACCCATCACTCTTCTAAACACTTCCCAATTTGACATTATCTTTCTACTTTTTCTTACCATTGCCAGCTTGATCTCCCTGTCCCTCCTGGCTTTCTTTAGTTGTTACCATTTCCTAGATTTTTCTTTTTCACGTGAGTTTTAGATTATTTTCTTCCTAGATTTAGAAGACTGCCTGAGCCAAACCCCAATGGTTATTTCTGCCTATGTTTTTAATCCTCCTAAATCAGTTTGTATTGTCTTTTGTCAACATTGGTTGTCACAAAACCTATCCTATCTTGCCGTGATCAGCTTTTAAACATTTTTTAAATCTTTTTAACTCCATACAGAAGAGGAACATTTTAAATTTCCAGCTTGGCACCAGAAGAGCTCAACATGCTGCTCAGGGGCAAGTGCATTGCACAGGAAATATGTTCCCCATAGGCATTCCTAAATAACAGAGTAGAAGTTGCATGTGACAGACCAAACTCTATTCTTAGTGATTCATAAAGGATTTGCATTTACAACATGCACCCGATGTAACAATAATTACATGCCTAAATCCTTAACAAACTACACCACTGAGAAAGACTTCTCAGATGCATTTAACAGAAAAAGGTTCAAGCAATATTTTTTTTGCTGCTGTGCTTATGTATCTGACCTAGAGACACTGCTTCCACCCTAAGAGCAGAGTTTCAGTTTTCATGGCTTGTTTCACCATTGACTCATCACTTACCCTCTTTCTTGGCACTTTCTGTGATCCCCTCATAAAAGAATACTTTCTGCAGATGTCCATGGGAACAAGAAAAAGACTCAGAACATCCTATTAAAAAAAATAAAATATATGAATAAAGACACATTGGGACAATAACAAAACAACACTGCAGACTAAAGTAGAGAAATTCATTGGATACTTTGTCTTACTTAGGTTTCCCTAACTGCTTGCAGAGATTACCCTGTTCTCTGAACAGCCAGTATACACAGGATGATTGCTTTAAACTCCACAGCTATAACACAGCCACCTTAGATAAAATGTAAAGCTCTGGATGGACACTAGTCAGTCAGGGGAAGCTTCCTTAATGATTACATGAATCTGAAAATCGTGAAGGTGACAAGTGGACTCAGTTCAGCCTGTGATCTTCTATTAGCTGTCCTTAGCCTACACTGGCTAACAACATTTTCTGGGCAAGAATAGCCTCCATGGAGATGAGGCCAGGGCCTTATACACACGCCCTTGGGATGCTGGTCTTGGAGTCTAACTGTCTCTGAACCTTTGTGTCCTAAGAAGATAATTGAGGCTCCGCTCTAAAAAAAATGGCCACATAAAAGTGTAGACAGGATGTATTTTTGGTCTCTGCCATAATGCTAACAAGCAGCCGGTATGCAGCAATGGATTCATGTTTCTGTCATGTCAGCTTTGCTCAGCATCCTTTCACAGTTCTTTTGTCACACCACTGAGTAACATAACAGAGACCAACATGGCATGAAGTAAGGTAACGTGATTGAAGAGCTTGAAAAATATTACAGTAAATACATCACAATGAAGTTTGTGCCACTAACTGCTTTCCCTCCCTCCTCTTTTATTGAGAGGAGTGCAGGTGGGGAGAAATGCTGTATTCAAAACCAGAAAGGGTCTTAAAAGCAAATCATGTGAATCCCTTGAATGTAAGACCAGAAAGTACTGGTCTTACTTTCAAGACCAGTAACTTGAAAGCTGGTTTTTATTTCGGGAAGCTTCCAGCAGTGCCAGTAAGCCGACAGAGTGGGGAAGAGAGGACCTTGGTCCTAAGTGGGGCCTTTCCCGCACTGATGGTGTGGGCACTGCCACTGGTCAGTGGAGAATCCCCGCAGATGACTCAACGAGCTAGACAACGTGAATTAGTTACAGCCTTCATTTTCTTCCCTTTATGCTAAACCTGAATCTGCTCTCTGCCCAGAACAAGGTCAGAGCTGGGTCCTTCCCTTCCTTTCATTTCCTCCCTGACACCTTTTGAATATTGCTGTTAAAGTATGATGGCCTGAAAAGTTCTCTTCGTTTGCACCCCATACTATATTCCTGAAAGAAAGAAACAAGAGACATACAGAACAGAAAGAAAAAAGAAAGAAAAGAAAAATAATTTAAACAACTTGTTTAGTATTACCACCAAGATGTACTTCAAAACTACAGAAACGTTACAAACTCCTACACCAAATCCTACCTATGATTAACCAGAACAGACCTATTCTGTAGCATTATTAACGACAGGAAGGGGTAAAGTTACAATCATGTTTCCACGGATTCCACAGTACTGCAGCTCCATTACATTGATATCTTAGTGAAGAAACATTAGACGTCTACTTAAAATTAATTTTTCCACAGAAACACTCTTATGAAATGTCCATAAAATTGGACTGATACTTTTCTTTCATAGAAATAGGGTCTATGATGTCTGTTGGGGGACAGAAAATATCAAGTTTTACAGCAAGCAAACCTTTTCATTTTTCTCTTTATGAAGTGATTTTCTAACTCAAGCTAACTTAACAATATCTTTCTACTTTTTGCCTTTTTTTTTAGTTTGATTAATGTTCTCACACACGCCTTGAACTTCCTGACTTACTCTGGACTTCACATGCCTTTTTTAAGGTTTCATTTCAACCTACTTTCTCACTTCCAATGCTTCAGACTCTTTCCATAGTGTAAAAATATATCTTTTTTTACATTAGCCACTCAGATAATCTTCTGGTATTCATATTGTTCATCCACCTCTTTCAGTGTTGACTCATCTTTGTGACGTCCACTATTATCTGTCCTGTCATTTCTAATTCATGCCTTACAGCATTATGATGCTTTTTCCCCTCCACGCTGATGGACAGATATGGTTTGAAAGAAAAAGTGACAGAAAATAAAGGGCTTTCCTACTGATCTCATGTCAGCTGGGTTACTCCACAATGACACATTTTTCATCAGAACCCCCACCAAAACCAGAGGAGACCTTTGTTCCCCCAAAATATCAGCCTTTCTTTAGCTGGAGGTCCTTAATCACCATTTGTTCATTTGCTTTGTTCCCACTCTGTCCTGTTCCATGTATATTTCTGTACGTGCTTAACTTCAGCGGTTAAAACTGAGCCATTTCTCTCTGAAATGCCTATAAAACATAAGCTTTAAGAAGGTGCAGATGTGTCAGCACTAAGTCTTACTGACGTAAGGACCTCTCTATTCCCGTTTAGCTCCACCAGTTACCAGAAGGCTCATACCGTGCAGATGCACCCATGTGTTCATGGGTCTCACCACAACAGCACAGATTCTGCACATAAACTGGGCACAAACGTATGGCACACACCATTTCTGGCCCTTGAACCCTCCCGTGACAGGGTCACTGGGGGTGGCTTTCACCCCTCAGAGCTGCAGGCTTTATAGTGTTCTTTGATTAGGTTAATTACCCCTAAATAGCTACACCAAGGTGTTTGACCAAACTAGTCATTGTCCTTGGTGATTCCATGGTTTTTGACAGAAATCACACGAATACCCATTCTTATGTTACCAGAAACCAGACTAACGCAATAGGTTCTGCCTCCCGGAACAGCAATGTGCTAACACAAGGAGTTCCTTTACATGAGACAGATGAGTGGATAACAGAGTGGTGCTTACAAGACCTGAAACGAGTAGCAAGAGAGTAGGATGTGATAAAAAGACAGTATTTAGGGAAACAGAAAAAAGACAAATCAAATCGTTGACAACAGCAACCTGAGTACAGATATCCTGCCCAGGAAATAACAACAGGAAAACAACATTTTGTCACCTACTGATGTCCTGCAATTGCCTTATGGCCTCATCTCACTCCCATCAGCAGTGACCTGTGCAGCTATTAGCACAATGGTACCTCAGCACTCTGCACCCCAACTTCCAGCTTCCATCCAGCAAGTACTGCATGCTCTGACCATAACTCAGCAAGGATGTACTCTGCTCCCACCAACACTTCTGATGGAGAAGTCTTTCACAGTTTTCCTGGACGTATCTGTGAAAGATATCCTAGATATCACACCCACGTTTATAATATTGGAAGAATTCCTGATAAAAATCAAGTAAAATCACGGTGACCTACAAAGTAAGCCTGAAGGCATCAGACTCCTCACTGGCCTGCAACACTGGGAAGGTAAGTTAGTGAATTATGGCACACAAATGTCACATTTGGTTCTGAACTTCCTGTGAACAGCTGTGGCAGCCTCCCAAAGCTAGGGATAACAGCAGAGAGGAAGACTGGCAGCACCCAGTTCCACTCTCATGGAATTGTCAGAGTTGGAAGGGACCTCTAGAGATCATCCAGTCCAACTCCCCTGCTAAAGCAGGAAGAGCCCTCGTGAGGGCTGCAGACCCCACGAGAGCGGGTCTGTGATGGGGAGAGTTTCTCACCTTCTGTCTCGCTCACCCTGTGGTCAGTGAGCACCACCACACAGACTGCTTTCTCCTCAGCTTGAGGGGAATTGAGATTTCAGCCTCACGTTTGTGTTCTGCTCCAGGTCTGGCAAGATGCTTGCTGTTTTGGAAATTTGAGGGCCAGAGAACCAGCCACCTTTGGAGACTGGTCGGCAAGATTGATTCATGCACTCAGACAACTGGAGTGATCCAAGACAGACCATGTTTGGGAAAGGGAAAGCTGCAGGGAGTCAGCTTTCCTCAGCAGCAGGTGATGTAACGTCTCTGGAAAGCAAGATGGGCAGAGGGCTCTGATGCATCCTCTGTCACAGGAGCTGGGGATGGAGGATATTCATTGAAACGTGGGAAAAAGCAGAACAGAGGGAGGAAGGAACAAGCAGACGGGGAGGAGGAGGTGCTGAAAAGCGGCAGGGGAACAGTTCTTTCTGGGAGAGAGTAGAAAGGGTTTTGCGTTGAGGAAAGCTGTCGGCAGTTATTTTTGTACAGATTTTAAAGTTCACCGAACCCAGCTCTGGAAGTTGCATGTTGTGTTTTTGGCTGGCAATATCAACATGCCATATGGAGAAGCCTCCGTCTGAGCTTTACAATATTGTTTGGATTTGATATTGACGTATTTTCATTACTGAACCTGCCTTGAATAGTATGTTCTTTTCATGTATGATGGGCGAAACAAACCCAGAAAACAAAGCAGCAAAACCTAGAAACAACAAAAGAAATGCACAGGGAAATTTCTGTATTTTGAAACAGACCTGAGATTCATTGACTTCAGCACCAAGTCTTTAACAGCTTCTACCAGACATGGTAGATTCCAGACAGAGGAAGAGGCAAGAAATACTATACTACTGTAGATACCATGGATGCTGTTTCTCCATCTGTTTGTCCCATTATTATTGGACTGCTTCCCTGTTTTAGGGATTTGCTGAACTAGTAAAGATAGTCCTTACTTTTACTGGTATAATAAGAAATGAAGGGCAACAGCTCCCACCTTCTACGCTCTGAGAACATCCCTAGCAGAAAATAATCTGGAATAAAAACTTGGAATGGATGAACGCATAGATGCTGACAGGAGTGAAACGTACAGGGAACAGAAGAACCAGAGGTCCCAGAGACACAGAAACTGAAACCACTTCCTAGTTTTTCTACTTGTGCAGCTTTTCCTCTTGTAACATTTTATTCTTCTGCTGAAATTGTGCTGCATGTACTTAAAAAAAGCTCAGGGCTTTTGTCACCCCAGACCACTGATCACAGCTGACAAAGGCAAGACTGTCAGGTAATTAAATGCCCCGCAGCTAACCTGCAGACCTGATCACAGCATTTGGCACTGAAGCCTGGGAAGCCAATCTAAGGGGAGGGGAACAACCATGGTCTTCCAGGTCAGCCCAGCTAATGCCTGAATGGGGCTGCTGAGGAGTCTCCAGCCATCTCCAGAGGGAAGGGCAGCTCACTTTGCAGAGCTTGTATGCTGTAAGGGCATCAGTTCATTGTATGGACTGTTATCCACAGGGAATATGAGAATCCCAAGAAGCAACCTCTGAGCTGCATGGAGGAGATTCAAGAATACAGGGGAAGCCCAAGGGAGGCCAGTTTCGTGAGGCATTTGTGTATTTGAACATGGTTTGGGGTGTTGTTTTTTTAAATAATATATTAAGATTGCAAACTTTTTAGAATGTGAATACTGTTGACTACATTTTTGTTGTGCTTAACACCTTGTGTCCTCATCCTGGATATATGTTCTCTCATTGCAACTGTAATATGAAAACCAATGGTCAACAGTATCAGGCAAACATCCCAGGCTAGATTTGGACTCAAGAGCCATGCAGCGAAAGATTTTGCATACCTCTCTTCAGCCAGCCACTGTCCCTAGTTGATACTTTTTGCTACAACCTGCATTTAAAAAATGCTGTACTTTCCTCTGCTAATTACCACCAGCAGTATGAAATCAAGCAGTAGTAAAAGGCCCTCCTACACATCTCTTCCTCCTCCTTGCAGCCCACGCCACACCAAACCACACATTTTCATTTTCAGAGACTGCTTGCCTGAAGTGTAATTGAAGACATACAGATCATCTGTTTACAGTAACAAATTACAGTAATTTCAGTGAGGCTTTCGTGACAATTTCACTCCTAATGTGGGTATTTTTGATACGCAGTTAAAACACAAGAAAGATGATGGTGAGATGATCAGAAAGCTTGCAAAGACATTAGATGAAGTAGTAATACTTTAATAGTCTTTGCTATAGACATGAAAAAAAAAAAAGCCATACTCAAAAGAGAGCCTCTTTTCTCTTCCTGGAACTCTAGATGAGGAAATGACAAGTAGAGCCAGAAACATGAGAACCTTTTTCACCGGTCTCCTGTCACCACAACTTGCAGAAAATGTGGTGTTGATAAAGATTCAGAAAGAAGCATGGACAGCAAAGAGAGTTGTTCCACTGTGGCTGGAATCAAAGGATCCCTGGAGAAACAGCTTGTTTGTTACCCTGGGCACTGGCAGACAAACTTAGATACCAGTGACCAATGCAGAACGGGTCTCTGATTTCCCTGTAGATATTTACTACACGGAAACAAGCCGTTGGATTCAATGATTTCAGGCTTTTCCTGTACAAGTGGAAAAAAAGGGAAAGGAAAAGGCATAGATTCATTTTTAGCTTGCACTGAAGGTCGTGATTAAAAACTGGAAGTACTCCTTAGAGGAAAAAAAGAAAAGAGAAGAAAGAAACACTGCCCTTGGTAAATTTATTGCTATCACATACTTAAAGTCACGATGTGACTGATATCCACTTGCCTGCTTACTTGCTGCTCAGTTCCTAACACTGCTGCTGGTGTTTCTGAAAAATCTTTCCACCTCTGCTTGGCTGGAGCACTGGGATGGAGAGAGGGGAAAAAAAATGCTGCTGAAAACTCAAAACTATCACTGTGCCCTCATTTCTACTTGTAAGAACATTTATGCAACACCAAGCCAAAATCTATCATCTCATAACCTTTAAAGGTATTCATTGTCACAAACACTGCCAAGGCAGGGAACAACCATATCATCCCCATCACAGACTGAACTGCTGAGGGACCAGATGATTTGTCCAAAGACACTGAGACAACTCAGGTCTGCCAAGCCAAGGCACAGTGCCACCTTCCAACAGGCTCAGCTGATCTCTGTTTTTCTATTTCCTCCCGTGCTTTCAGAATATCCACCAGTTTATTCTTGGTTTTAGAAGGAATTAAACCAAACAATTATTTGCACAAAGATCATTTTTTTCCTATCAGAAATCACAGATGAGTACCTTAAATCTTGAAAATATTAAAACCCTGAATTTCACCAAATGCTTGGTTAAAGTTCTTCAAAATGAACCATAGCCCAACTCCTATTATCAGATTACTGCTGATAGCAAAATTCTTTCTTTTCATCACATGAGGAAGAATATCAATCTACATAATTTCATTAATGCTTCATAAGATATGGCAAGTATTACTCCATTACTTTAACCCCATCGAAGTAACCCACTTATTTTCACCAAGCTATTGATCAGGTGGAGACAGCTGGACAAAACAGTTGACATTGAACACAAATGACTTTCATGTGCCTAATGATTGATTAATTTAAGAGACTAAATGTACATACAAATTAGTATTTTTGCAGGGATGCAGCTATAATGAACGGCAAAAGCTTCTGTATAAAAAAACCAGTAACCTGACAGGATAGATAAACAGCATTTTCTAGGCAGAAAGCCATTCTGCAAGAAAAATAGTAAGTTCTCACACTGGTATCAGAAAGATCTTTTACTCTTCAAGCAAAAACCAGGTTATATGCAGATGAGATATAAATAGAAAGTTTCTAGCAAAACCCTGGAATTGTCCCATTTATAAGGCAGGTGAATTGACCCAGGGGAAATAAAGGTCAGCAAAAGAGTAAAGCAGCTTTGCAGAACTGACTTTGTTATTTTCCCATTGGTAGATTTCAGTTATATTTTTGAACTTCATTTCAGAATGACAGAAATAAGGAAAAGAAGTACTGATCTTCATGACAAACAGCCAAGTCAACCCCCCACCCCCACTTATCTGAACCCAGTCAGCACATGGGAGGGAGGACGGTTCAGTGGTTAAGCCAACCAGGAGTTCTGTTCCTGGCTTCCTCTGTGACGGTGGGCGCCTAAAAATTATAAATCATTCCCCTGATAAAAGAGAGGCTGCAGAGGAATTGCATTCATAAGTGTGTGTGAGCACTGGATACTGGCACATTAGCTTGTGACAAAGCTTTATGAGCAAAACATCTGCATGGTACAACTACCACCCCACAGAACTTGTGCCAGATCTCAGACACTCCTCTACTCAAGTAGACTGCTGCAAAGGCAGGGTCAATGGACATAATGGGATATAATGTGCATTGTACTGTTCTGCCATAATTAGTCCCAAAGTTTTCACTTGGCCCTCAGACAGGATTTCACTTAAAAATAAATAAACAAACTATAAAAAAAAAAAATCACTCAAGCAAAAAGCATCAAATGGAGTTTCCAGCCTGGCAAGACAAGCCAACAATGCCCATTACGAACATGGGAAGCAAGAGGCTGTGAAGGATATATTGCTTCAGCTGTATTTTTACCTGTATTGCCTACAGGCATTTCAGTTTCCCATTTCACACCTATTTATTCTGTGCCTACAAGAGTACGTGAGCTAGTGGCGAGCTTTGCTATCTGTCCTGCTGAAATTGAAAGAAAAATCAGAGATTCTCCTACAACAAATAAATTGAGGTAGATAAATCCTTAAGATGAGCCAGCACCTGACAGACAGAGCCAGAGAACTCCCCTTTCCCCACCTCTATTTCTGTAGCACACTTTTACAGGGACTGCTCTGCTCCAGTCCACTGCAGAATTCATTAGGAAGACACTGCCTAATGCATCAGATGTAGGTGTGCGTGGGAAGCGAAGTTCGTAGTGTCACAAAGCATTTTGAAACGCTTTTCTAAGCATGTGTAGTAACATTTGCCTCAGCTGTTTAAACCCTTGCATTCAGAGCTCTGCTCACTAGAGTACTTCAAGCTACACAAGAAAAATTTAATTAAAGCTTCATAAATATTTCTGTAAAGAAAATTAAAAGAATTCTATGTGAATAAAAGGAACCAAACTGACTGACATCTCTATGAGCTGAATTCCCTTATTTACTTACAAAGCAGTTCAAGGGCAAACACAAAGCCAATTTTCCTCCCACACAATATACATCAACCTGAGGAACCTTCTAGGAAAGGCAGGAAAGAATGCATCCATTCATTCATTTTCTGCCCTAAGACTACCAGCTAAAGAAACATAGCTGGGGAGGGGAAAGGAAAATAAAAACTGTGTGAGGCAGACCCCTGCCTATCACAGGGCACTCAATGAAGGCCACTAAATTATTTCAGATGATCTTTAAAAAACCAAAACAATAAAAAAAAAAGAAACAACCAGGAGGCATTCAAAAGCAGGCTTTCTAATAAGGTACAGATACACACACCTACCTACCCTGCCCTTAGATGCTTCCTTCAAGAAAAGAGATAGAGAAGAGCACAAAGAAAACATACATTGCTACTAGAGCTATATGAACCTTTTCAGTAGCAAGAGGGCTTCAACCTCCAGATAGGGAGGGAAATGACATTTATAGCCCTATTGAAAACAGAAATAAAGACAAGCAATGAAGAGACCAGTTGTTTCCCCTGCCTTCCTTCCTCTCTCGCCTCCCCCTAACTTATATACCCTCCAGGAAGAAAGATTTGACTCTCCTTTGACTTTTCAGAACAGCTGGTCTGTCTCTAACAAATGAGATACCCAGCAGAGGAAGTTTAGGAGTGATTGAGCTGCTGAAGAGACTCAGCTGACCTCAGGGCATCTCCTCCTCTCTATTGGAGAAACTCAACCCTTCCTAAATGTCAAAGTTGAGGCATTTGCCCACAGCAGTTCAGGGAAATCTCCGTTTTGTGGGATGTATATTGCTAATAATTCTCATCATTGCTCAAATCCTGCTCTCTGTTCCATTTAAGGAATGTAGAGACAACCCAACTGATTCTGGTTTGGCCATTACACCCCTGGCAATGGCTGTGAGGCTTACGCACAAGGGGCTATAATTTTAGGTAGAAATTTTAGAGTTATTTCTAACAAGCAGTATTTTCTTTCTTCTTTAGAGATGTGTCATTTGCTAAGTAATTTAAGTGGTGTTAGGTTTCCCCTAAGCAAAGGGAAGCAAGAATTTCAGATCGGAACAAAAGCTGATGCATTTCAAGCCAGATTCATAAAAATGCTTTCATGTCAAGTGTGGCATCGAGTAGGGAGAGGGCCACTATTCTGCACAGCCAAGAAAGACCTTCAGAGTTAATAGAGAGAGCAATACTGGTGGCAGTCTATCCGCATCATTGTTCCACATTAGCAATAGCACAAAATGAGAGCTACGAAAAATGCCAGGGCAAGCAGAGGAACACTGTGTTCATTAAGGGCTGCAGACGGTAGTTAAAACTCATCAGCAAAATGCTGTGTACGTTCCTTACACAGCTCAGTTCAAACAGCAAATGCATAACTCTACAGGAATCACACATTCCTCAAGTCATTTCCAAAGCACTGCCCTCAGCTAAGATCAGGGGACCAAAAGACCAAAAGCTACTCATGAATGAGGAGTTGGGTCTTTGAGCGATGCCCTACACCCAGTACCAAAGGTGGTATAGGGTCTGTAGCAATACTTGTCAGAAACATTGTCCAGCAGACTGAATGATAAAGGGGAATCCTTTAATTATTATTGACAGCAGCCACTTTTCGTAAGAGCTCTTAAGTTTCTTGAAATTGTACTCAAAGCCCATAGGTTGTCCAGAGAAGTCACTCTTTGAAATACCTCATGAAGCTCCCAACCATACATCTGTCACGACTGTCCCTGCATACAGTTGGACAACTCGGACATCATTACATCAAGTCACTGAGCTCTATTCCCAGCTCCTATTAAAGATGAGCTTGAAGTGGCAAATTTAGGTTTTCATGCTGCTATAACCTGGCAGATATTCCGATGCAAGGTCTCAGCCCTGTCTCCTATTTCCAGCAGATGTGTGAAAAAGCTAGCTTGAAAGAGAGAGTTAAGCAGCGGCAGTCTTTAGTTCAAGCTGCCATAACATACCATGAAATTATTATCTAGCAATGACTTAATCTGTGACCTGAAAAGTATCCCCTTCCTCAGGAGGGAGAAGCAATACTGTCCAATCAAAGGCCGTCACTCACAAACCGAGTGTAATTAGCCAGAGGCATGTTGCTACTGATAATAACTATAATGAATTCCAAGCAGAGACACCTTCCCTGGCAGGCTGCTGTTTGGGCTTGAAAAACAGTTTCAGAATAAATAAAACAAAAACAGAAGCCATCACATTAGCTACTGATTTTTCACCTCCTACTCAAGCACTCCACAGAGATCCACTCTGGGCTCTGTCAAAAGCAAGCAATTACTCTCAATCAGAGATATCTGGCATGGAAGGAGTGACTTAGTGCATTCCTTGGGGTGGGTGGGTATTTTTATACTAATTCAGATAATGGAGCTGGCTTGCTGAGTGGGAGAGGACTACTCATTTCCAAGACTACCTCCTAGCCCCCCTTCCATTCCATTCCTTGATTTTTAACATCCTCCCACTGCTTTATGACTGGTGCATTACACATAACAAGCTCCTGAGGTAACTGCTCCGCAGTAATAGGAGAGAATTGCTCACATTCCAATGTTGGGTGAGTCGATTTTTTTTTTTTTTTGTATTGTATATAACAACATGTATATTACATTGCACTGCAGCAAACTCATATTTTTTTCTCCCACCTCCCCTCAAACCACACAATTTAGAAAGGTAACTGAGAATGCCAGGAACAAAGAAATCAGTTGTTGCAGTGCTGCAGAAAGATCTGGCCACAGCTTATGCTTAGCTTTGCACAGCTGGTCTCAGAAGATACCAGACTGGGGACCAGTCCTCTCAGCCAAAACTAGGAGAGGAAAAGAGCTGACATCTGAATTCAGGCTGACATTTCTGACATCTCCGGCCAGGGTCTCCAAGCTGGTGTCCTGCACTGATAGCTCCCCTGGGCACATACTAACTTCTCTCCATTTTGCTAAGCCAGCGTTTGTGTTTCTGGTCCCTTTCACTTGTTGTAGTAGGAAAAAGTGAGTCAAGAGAAAGCCTGCGCTGGCAAGCCAGGACCACTGCAGGCATGTTCCAGGCATATTGCTGGTAGAGACAGCTTGTTCCAAAAAGCAGCCATGACCTAGAGCCTCCCTTTCCATCTCCAGCTGCCTCAAATCCGTTACTCCGTGCTTGAATCCATTAAACTGTGTGCAAAGTGGTGTTGTATCTCTATGGTCTTGCAAGAATTTGATTGTGTTTGTTTGTAAAAAGGCTTTTTGTTATAGAGGACTAAAGAGCAGTGTTGTACAAAGTAAATTATTTTGCTAATAAGTTCTTTTTGTAATCTTGTTAGTACAATCCGGGAAAAGAAATGCAAGGGAAGTATTTTAACATTATTCCCTAATAATGCACTCTCCCATTAAGCACAGTAGGTGGATTATGCTCTGTTATAAGTTATGTCATGTTATCACTGCCAGCCTCACAGCCTAGATGGTGTAGAGGTGCTTTCCTGGAAGATAATTTACTAGATCTATTTTTGTTTAACCCAAAAGTTTCCCTTCCTTCCACTTCTGAGTACACATTCTCCAGAACAGAATTAAAGAATTTTTTACCCCAGATCATTGAATGACAGTAATAGTGAAAACTCTTTCTAGCTTTATCTGTGCTAGACAGCTGGCAACTGTGGATGTCTGTGGCATCTGGGTAGAGAGGTTTTCAGGGGATGTAGCTGGCAGTTCGCTGCAGCACGAGAGCCTGCAGTGTAACAGCGTTGGGGTTTTTTTTAGTACAGAGTATCTCCCTTGTAAAAAAGCATGTCCCTTGCCAGCATAATGTTGCCTGTTGTACACCAACTGCATAAGAGCAAATAAATTACAGCAGCACATCCAAATCTCAGCGTTCACTACAGGGGAACCCTGTCAGCAAATTTCCCCTATGGGGTACATAATATGGTCTTCAAATACATTATCACTAGCAGTAGACAGCTGGAAGTCAAACAGCAGCTATAAAACCCTTTGAGGTACGACAGTGGCACTTTACAAATGGGCATTGTCCAGCGCCTGCTATCATTTTTGCCATTTTTTCTCCCCCATTATGAAAAACACTGTTTTCCCTGATATAACACACAGACCAAGCTGAGAAGGTCACTGGCCAAGGAAAGCAGATCTTAGCTCTGTATAATTGCACAATGAAGGTGATTAGTCACATCTTTGCTCTTGTTTAAAACAGTGCAAAAGAAAGGAAGGACCTACCTACTACTGAAAGTTTATTTAGATTAAGATAGATGAGACTTAATAGTAATCTCTGAATAATTTAATGTTCAAACTTAATCCAGAATAAAGGCAGGACTGCTGTGATTTGACTTCTTCAAAGTTTTGCCTTCCAAGCAAAAAGTTAAACTGATGGAGGTATTATTTCTCTAAAATATTAAATTATTATTAAATACTAAACCATTATATTATCATGGAATACTGTGCAGACAAATCTTCAGATTTTCAGAAAACCCACAACTCTTTACTGTGAAAAAGGGAGGAACAGTTATTTCTCTCAGAACAAATATGCAAGAGCAGGAGAAGAGCAGGGAAATTTAACGGAGAAGGAGAATAGCTTTTAAATTTGGCTACGTATAAAACAAAAATTACTCACTTCTCTCAACCTAAACTGTGCTTGAGTTTTTCTCTGTTATATAACTTTAGGCTTCCAATCCAGAGTCAGACCTACATTAGCATCACAACACTGAGTCACTCAGCTGACTGACGCAGACATACTGAGTTCTCCAGCTGAAGAACTTAAGCCTTTTCCTATTATAAACAGAAACAGAGTCTTCCTATCTTTTTCTTTTTTTTTTTAGCATATTGTTCTTCGTAGGAATATCAATAGCTTTAAAATGGTGTAGTCCAAGTGCTGTAACATGGAAGCTAAATTATCTTCTTGGACAATATCCAACCTGTAACCTGAAAACAAATGTTACCTTCTGTGACAGCCTGGTTCATTTAAAGTTTAAAACCCTTTTTGCCCCTTTCTGCAATAACTTCCCATGAGTAAAGTAGAAGCCTATTCCATGAACTATGGTCATGGGAAAAGCTGCTGCTAAAGCGCTATGGTGCCTGACCCCTGCACATCAGTTTTAGTGTGAAACATTAAGAAATAATCCCCATCGCGGAAGTATTCCTGGAACCCTTGAAGCCTGAAAGTTAGTCAGCTGTGAAAGGCTAATGAATATTGAAGTTATTAACAAAAAGCGGTATTTTGTAACTCACTTCAAGAAGTTCTGACTATAGTAGTTGCCATAATGATGTCTCCTGTTACCATGTATTTCAAATGAAGAGTATTTAGATGAAAAAATGCAACCCAATTGCGTATCTCACCACTGATTGACCCGCAGTTTGTCTTTTAAACCACTATTAATAAGCAAAGACTAACTCTTTGTCGTTCTAGCAGATGAGAGCACTTTTCCATTAAAAATCACTTGCCCATAAATCAGAGCTTATCAAAAGCAACATTTGACGTGCTTGCAGGGGAGTAAGAGAGGAACTCAGCGAGCGAGCAGCAGGCTGAATGCGCGCACAGAAGCATGCTATATGCTGGACCAAATGTGCGTATCACATAGAGATTCAGCACAGCTAATGACATCTTTTCTTGCCAGGCATTAAGATCCCATTAACTGATGAATCATTCTACCATCTGTAAAAAGCAGGTCCTTCCTCCTCCCTCCCTTCACTCAGGACAAGTAAAGGGGAAGCTTGAAAAAAACTTTCAGTTTTCTTAATTTGTCCTTATGAGCAATTTTGTTGTCTCCCTTGGTGGTATCATTGGTGATATCTCCCATTCTCTCTCAGTGAGATTTTACTACAGTGTAATGTAACACACAGAGACCAACAGGTTTTCAAGCTGCATATACACCAACATTCAAAATGACATCCAAAGGTGACATCTTTGAAGACAGCTGCGTAGACAAATAGATGGTTCCATGTTCATTGCCATTAAACAAAGCAGCATTCATTTTAGGGAGCCAGGACTGAAGAAATGAAAAATATTTAAGTTGAGAGACTAAAAAATAACACTGAATGTACCTGCTGAGCCCCCAGTCATCTTGCAATTTCCAGAAACCACAGGAGGCTTCTGGCAGGTTGGATACAAAGCAGGGCACTGTTGTTTGCAGGTCAGTGCCTTGTCACACAGGTTTTAGTTTGTGGCTTGGTGCTCTGATGCTATAAAAAAATTAGACAAAAAAGGAATTCATGACACCGGTGTATCTCAAGCTGCCAGTTGATAACCACAGGCCAAGAACGGCTTCTCTTCCTTCTTCCAAGGAAGCCACTCACCAGGATGGCCAGACCCAAGACCGTTACAGTAGTGAGTTCTTGGTTCAAAAGTTACTGTGAATGTGGTTTCCTAAGAATTTCCTTGGTAGCAGTTCACATCCCACATCATTCCCAGCAGAGGTGGCATGGCTGTCTGCACACCCACACTGGCAACCAGATCCGATAACTGATCCAGATGCAAAAGAAAGGTATTTTTTGCTGAGCTAGCATCCTGGGAAACTGACATGAAAGCTGCTCAACATGGCTTCAGCAACATTGCTGTAAAAAGCAAAACTACGGCCAAATGATCTGTTTTAGCAAGGAAGTTGTTTGATTTTGTTGGGTTTTGGTTTTGGTTTTATTTTAAAGTTGATTTTCAAAATAGTTAAAACTGCAATTCAAACTCTTAGGCAGTATCTCCTCTGTCACTATCGTTGGGTTATTTTTAACACTCATCTGGCTTCCAGATCAAAATGAAAGTCCCACTAATGGTCTTGAAATCGGCTTAGGGAAAAAAAAAAACAACCCACCAACAAACCCATTCAGACAGTCTAACTGATTTCACAGGCATTTAAAGAGACTTTTTTGATGTTGAGTTCAGACTTACAAACAACAGCCCACAACTTGCTGTTCTCCCCTGAGTTACCTCTAAATCTCTAAAACCTAGGGCTGCTCCCTCCCCACACATGGTCAAGAACAAGGTGGGGTGGAGCCAGTCCAAACACCCTCCCATCCTACTCTGTTATTCACACTCATGCTTAAATTTCTATCAAAATAAAAGAAGATAAGGGTTGCAGTAAATGACCCTTAAAGGTCCCTTCTAACCCAAACTATTCTGTGATTCTATGAGAAGAACTTTGCAATGCTTAACACCTACTTCTTCTAGTCATTTCCCTTCAGTCTCATATTTAAATAAAGAAGGATTGAAACAGGAGAAGGGGGAGGCCTGGATTGCAGTTGCACCACTTTCAAGAGCTTGACACTGAATTGAACATGACACTCCTAAAATTTTTGTTAGCTGCCTGGTGCACCTGAAGAATCATGGATATCTCAAGAATGACCCCTGCAGACCTTGTATTTTTAGGACTTGCTTTGTTTTTCTGTATAGAGACAACAACTAACTTAGCAAATGGTAGATACTGTTTAGCTAACATGCAAGCTTACCCATGCTTCATTACAGTATGAAGTGCTTAATCTCTTCTTCACGTTACAAAAAATGCATCCATGGGCTTTAAAGAGAGCATCATTAAGTGCTGTGCCAAGAAACCTGATTAAGGCACTATTTTAACTTGCAAGTTCTTCAAAAACAAATGTTCAATTGACAGCTTTAAGTAGATGACAAATGAACTCCTTTAAATGAACATCTTAAAATCAAAGAGGTAAACCAATTCTACCCTGCAAGAAGAAAAACTTACTGATTCATTAACACTAGCTTGATATACATTCACCCAACAAAGAAATGCAGATTGTCACAGCTGTCTTAAGCAGCAATTACAAATGTGTTATTCAGAAGTACTATCCATTGCTTGAGAAGAATTATTCAAGTTATGTTGCTACTGTTGAGTACGATGGCACTGCACTGACAGTCTTGTGATGGCTCCCCAGTGTCCCCAGCAGCTGTGGCAACTCTTTGCACCTTCTGACAGAAAGTTCCTGAGAATGGGCAGTACTGGGGCACTGTGAGCTATGTACAGGGAAAAACAACATACTAAAACTTTACTGAAATCTCCAGGAACCCAGGGTTTCTTTTTTTTTTTTTTTTTTTTTTCCATCCTTTCTATTTCTTCTTTCTTCTTCCCAGGGATATGGTTGAGGCACCATCCCTGGTGGTATTTAAAAGATGGGTTGACATAGTGCTTAGTGACATGGTTTAGTGATGGTTTTTTATCAGGTTGATAGTTGGACTAGCTGATCTTAAAGGTCCTTTCCAACCTAGATAATTCTATGATTCTATCTCTATTCTAAGATTCCACAAATAATCCATGAGTAACTTATCCTGTGACTTAAATTCCCTTTCTTGATCACCACTTCTGTATCCCATGAAGAGTGCTGCCAGCAGCAGCTGCTCAAGCAACTTAGATGATGTGGTTTGTGTTCTCCGATGGGATGAGTATCCCAGCACTGCAGTTTATGGAAGTCACCACTAAAGAAGCCTCTGTGTCACTGGTGTGCCATGAACATCACCTCTTCATAAGATTTCTCTTTCTCCCTGCCATGTTCTCAATTACCTTCAGCTTGTATGCTTGCTCTTCCAGTTTCCAACCACTGGCCTCACTGTGGCCATAACAGCAGATGGAGGAATCCGGGAGGGGAGAGAACATCTCACTATTCTCTCTGCGTGCTTCCCTCAAATCACTGTTTTGTTAACTGCTCGGCAGCTAAGCTAATGCCTCAGTATTAGACTCACGGGATATTAGAATTATACAGGGGGAAAAGGATATGAGTAGCAAGAGGAAGTGTTAATACACTGTGTTTAAAGCAGGTCTTTCTGTCCTCTTGCATCAGGTAGCTATAAGCAAGCCAACAAGATTTCTCATTTAAAAAGAAAAAAACTGCAAAAAGCATATTTTTCTTTTTGTAAAAAACCTGTAAAAACCACTGCAGGGAGCAAATAAACAACTTTTTGTGCATGCATTATGTGGCAGCTCTCCCTCTGGGAAAAGTTGTTATTCTTCTCTTCATGATTTATCCACTGCTTAAACCTCCCCGTCCTCCTCACCCTTCAGCGGCTGCCAGTTCACATGGAGTTTTGCGACGTGATTGTCGCTGATGCATCTCATGAGGCTTTATAATGCCACCTTCATTTTCCACTCTGACCAACTCTCTCCCCCTTAAACTTCCCACAGGGCAAGAATTTGAAAGAAACAAAAGAGGACTCAGTCACCTAACTTCACATTTGCAATGAGTGGCTGCAGCCTGAGCTGAATCAGAGCCTTTTGAAATTGAGTCATTTTGTCTAGTTTGCTCTAATGTGATAAGCTAGATGGGATAGAAATTCTATATACTATTGCATAGAATTATTTCAAAACATGGAGCTAAGATAAAGCAGAGTCCAGGGAGGGCTAATCTGTGCCTGACAGCCCACACTTTATAATCACATGCCGATTACTTTGTTAGTCATCTCTTCATCAGTGCTCTCAACCCACTCCTGCTCCTCATGCAGTAAACTTTAATTAACCAAAGAAACACTGGAGTTACTCACTGCGAAAAGAGAAGCAGAAAAATGGAGGAGCTGAATGCCTCTCATCATAGGTAAGAGTGAATCAGTTTGGAGGTCGAGGAAAGGTCAACTCTTTAAACTAAAGCAGCAGGAATACCTGTCTGGGAGCGAACATTTTGAAACAATCCAAAAAGAAGATTTTTGTACCATTGTACTTTCATGTTTCTTTCCCTGGCATATGTTTTGGGATAACAGCTGGATAAATTAAACCGAAAAAAAGCAAACAGAACAACACATGAGTCACCTGCGTGGAGAGTTCACTAAAATCACTGCTCTTCATCTGCTGTGCATTATCCTTACTCTGATGGGACAATTGTTAGCTAAAAGCCAAAACCAAGCAAGTCACATAATAGCAATGTTTGTACTTTCAGCTGAGCCTTCAGTTCTTTCTAATTTTAGTGAGCTAGCACCACCCCTACATGTCATGTCGATTACCACAACAGTAACAGCATCTGTCATGCCACCAGCAAGTAACATCTGAGGTGTTATGGTTTTCTTATCCTCCTAGGGATAATAATTAACCGTTGATGGAAAGGAAACCACTACAGTAAAGGATGATCCCACTGTACAACTAGTTGAACAAGTTGTCATGACTTGCCAAAGAGAATCCATGGCAGAGCTAAGGTGTTACCCTCCTGGACTGTCATCCTTGCACCAGCACTAGCTCTCTTCCCTGCCACATAAGGCTAAGCAGCATGAGATCTGGAAGATGGTTAAAGGAAAATAAGGTTCTGGCTCTTCAGCTGGGCACATTTCCATATCAATTATGGAGCGTGAAGAAGCTGCTAGAAGACCTTAACTACTAGGTAAGTATCAGAGAAACAAAATAGTCTGGCAGGTCCCAGACTCTACCATGTTTTACAATAGCAGCCAGTACTCTGAGTCACATGGAGGAGCTGTGCTTCAGACAAAAGCTGCCTATTAGCCTTGCACGCTCATAAAAGATTCTGCCTCGCATCCTGCACCCAGCATGCACCTGGCACATTTGCATAATTTGCAGTATTAGAGTAGAAAGAGGATTATGAAAACAATGACTGAGGCAACATTCAGCTCCAAATGGATGTGCTGCTGTTACCCGGCCACAACAGGCTGCTGACAAAACTAGCTTTAGATAGATTTGTCACTTCCTTGGCCTTATTGTCCTTTCATTCTTCTCATAACCTCTGTATTAGTCTATTAATGCCTCTCCCAAGTTCTTTTTCTTCCCACTTCCCACCATGATCTACATTTTGCCCATCCTTTGCAGTCTGCCACCTCACCATTCTCTCCTTTTCTCCCACTCGTGATGCCTCTCTTCATGCCAACATCTCTGCTTCAGCCACAACAGCCCGAGATCAACAATACCAGGATTCTGCTTTTGACAGTGATTACTGGCAGATACTTGAGAAAGAGAGTAAGAATCAGCCTCTTTTTCTTCCACTTGTGGAGCCTCCCTGCTTCTTCTGCCCCTCACCTTGCTGTCATTCAGCACTTGCTCTCATGCCTGATCATATGAGGATACAAAAGATTCTAATAACTAGGTTTGAGAGGAACAAGAGCAAAGCTTTACAAGTGCTCACCATCTGGACAGTGTTCAGTATAGAGCTGTCACTCAGTGCCACATTCACATGCCAAGTCAGATCTATCATTACAGAGATGCCAGTATGCATGGGCTACATTCACAGCTGAAGCAGGGCAAATCTTAAAGAATTAATCTCCATTTTTACACACACTATTTTATCTCAGGCAATGCTGTAGAAGCAGTGCCCCTGATCTGGCTGCTTCCAGATGCTCCTGCTGCATCCCAAACAGCGAAACAAGCACCGAAGATAATAAGGACTCGATCCTCCCAAGCACAATGTGAGAGGCAGGAGATTCTTTCTTACCATTAAGGCTCTGGTTCCCCTTAAATAATTTCAATTTTGGTGCAGCAAACTGCTATCTCCCTCCCTGAATCAAAACCCCACAGTGGTAAGTGCACTTAGGCACCACTGTATTCCATGGTCTAGAAAAGAGAGAATGACTGCTGTGTTGGCACAGGAAGGATATGCAGGCAGCGGCGCACAAACTTGCTGACCTGGCACAACATTCAGCTGTAATGAAGAACTATTTTCCCATGCAACTCATTGTTAGTGTTTAATTGCCAACACTGTAGAAAAGGCTAAGGGATGTGGAGGGAGGTTATGGGAAGGAGAGCACAATCCAGAATGCTGTTCTGCAGTCCAGAGAGCAGTCGGGGAAAGACAGCAGAGGCTGCCTGGATAAATGGAGAAGGCTGAGGGGAAACTAGCACTGTGCAACAGCTTGTCTCTAAACAGAAATGAGACTGGATCACCACAGAAATCAGCTTCATAGTATCTCTCATGCCCACTAAAGGAGTGGCTTTGGAGCTGAAGAAGCCCACTTTGATTACTAACACTAGCACTCTTCTTTTTAGCTAACATTCAAAAAGGAATGTTGTGTTTTTTTTTTTTCCTAAATTTAAGATAGTTTAAATCACTGTATGGTCTGTTATGGCAAAAATCTGCATGTAGACATTTGTACCTACCAGTTGGTAGAGAAGCTCCTCTAACATTATGTACAGCTAGAAACCAAAAAAAGTCTTAACTAAGCTTCACAGTCCTTTTATTATAAATAAACATCATGCTTCACTATAGCATCTTACCCATCACAGTCCCCTTCCTTTCTGCTCAGTGGGATCCTTGAGTCACTTCTGAGATCAAATTCCTTCCAGAAGCTGTACGTTATTATGTCCCCCAGCTGTAACCCTGCTTAGGATATTAAAAAACAAAAATATATGCTTCTCAATAGTACTCTCTTGATTACCTAATTGATTTTTAGAAATTAACAATAATAATGCTAAAACACCCAGCAGCCTAATTATCAGCCGCTTTTCATTTATACTCCCATTAAATTCACAGCTGCTTTGCAAAGTGACAGGCTGCTGTATGAAGACTGCCTTGTACGCTCTCACTCGAGCCCCTTCCATTTATCCCATAGAGAATGACGACCCAAATAACTCAAAAGCCTGTTTGGTATTTGGCAGATGCCACTCACATATGACACACTATTCAAAAAGCAAACAGCAAGAATGACATGACATTCTAAAGGGAAAAACAGGGCACTTTCTTCCTCTCATGCTAACAGCTAATTTTCAAGTATCCACTAATCTCTTCACTATCTGAAGGAATTTTACTTTCAGCCAAATCTGCCAGCTTACCTGTCTTGTAACAAACCATAGCTGAAGAGTGGATAGGTGTGAAAAGAACAACTGCTGTTGAGGGGTGGGGGAGAAGAACCCATCTGAAAGCATGACTGGCAGACTCTAGACAGGCCCCTGAGGTATCAAAGTAGTGTCTTCCAAAACCCATCCAGCTGGGTTTCTTGGCAGGAACACCTCAAAAAGAAGAAAGAACCTGTAATTACATTTTGTTGGCATTGGAGCATGCTAAATTGACTGAATATGTGTCAACTTAATGCGGCGAGATGTTTCAGTATCTTTAAAATTTATTTGCAGGTGCATTTCTAATTTGCCAGGGCATTCTTACACCAAGCACGTGGGCACTTAACTGACATTTACACCAAGAACAAATCTGCATCCTCTCAGCTAGAAACTTGAGTAGTTTTGCTAGACAGAACTAGATTGATTTCAGGCTTCATGTTATAAGGAAACACAGAGAGGTGTGTTATAGCCATGCATTACATAGGAACAGCCTTGGTGTACCTCATCTGGCAATGCTTTGGTCCCTGAACTACTGTTGTCCATAAAGTGGTCCACCAACACTGATGCAGTTTTTACACACACAGGCTGGGACTTGCCTGCCTGTTTCAGGTTTAGCAAAAGGCTCCCATTGTAAAATTTTACCTACCACATATTCCAGATGGAATCACCCAGATGACCTAAGGATAAATGTTCTAAATAATGATCACATGCCCTGAGGCATTTAGTTTTTCAGGATCCCCTAGTCATACTCTGCCTGATAGCTTAATTCTGTCTCCAACGAAAGTGAGAAAAACAACTGAGACATCTTCAAGTAATTACATTTTCACAGCAACCAATTTTATCACTGTATAAAATGAAGTTATTTCTATCCATTCACACTACCCGTAATGAAAGAACCAGGAAAAATACAGAACATGTACAATACCGTTTTTAGAGCAGCCAGCAAAGGCCAAACACAACCTTTGGACTCAGCTGATGTTTGTCTATTCCTGACTTAAAACAGTGAGAAAATGGGATATTTGGGCCATATTAGGTTTAAAAATTTTCTTAAACAGCCTCCTCTAATCCAGTTACAGGACAGAGAACAAAACACATAGCCTATAACGTTGGACATGCTCAATTTCTGAACACATTCTTTGTATTTAAAGAAGCAAAGTATGTCATGAATGAATGAACATGGATTAAAGGTGCTGGACTCAAGCAGGATGCAAAGTAATATAAGAAAACAGGCTGGCAGTATCAGTTGACATGGGAGGTGACAATCCCATACTTTAGTGGTTTAAGGGTTGTAAAAAAGCATCCTCATTTAGGTCAGAGCCCCTGCACCTTCAGCAATATTCCCTCTACGTTCATCTGGAGCAGAGGTTACTACATTTTGTGCACAGAGATCCTGGGGCAGGTGCAGCTTATAAACCACAAAACAACCCCCAAGTACAAGATGCAGCCTTAAACATTAATTTGTAATAAAGGCCACAACCTAAGCTGAAAGGAGGGAGAAAGAAAATTTGCATGTTTTATTTTAGGGATTGTCTGCAAAAAAGCCAACAAAAACACCCTGAAAAAGCAATTTTTGTTAAAATTATTTTGCTGACTCACTTCTGTTTTGTAAATGTTGTTTTCAAAGACAAATTAAAAACCTAAAATAGTAAAATATATAAAGGCATAATAAACATAACAGCCTTGCAGAAACTTGTGATATGATCTGCACGTCTTGGTTCATGTTTTAGAATAAATAAGATGTCAAGTTTGGATTCAGCCTAGAATTTTGCAGGGTTTTTTTTACTGTGGGGTAACCAAAATATGAATAATGTACTTATTTTAAGTTCTGTTACCAAGTCCATAAAAAAAAACTTGTGTGTCTTACACTATCTTCTAACTACCCTCAACCAACATACACAGCTTATCAATGATATAAACCCGATGAATTATATCTGGTTTCATCATCATGTAGCTCATAAACCACAATACAGACCAAAGGCATGTTTTTACAAAATAATTTGAAGTCAGTCAGGTTTCAGAGTTTTAAGATTTGGTGCTTGGAACCAGAGCAAGAATCAGGAGACAAACGTGTGAATTTAAAGCAAAGGGCATGTTTACTATAAATGATGTTCCCTCTCTTGCACGACTATAAATATTTGGGTGGCTTATTTTTGAAGGGGTAAGGAACAGTCAACAAAATTAGTTTCAGTGATTCTGTTTGTTACAGAAAACAAGATGGTTTTATTTATTGGTTTATAACTGAGTGCTCTGGGACCTTTCCTGACAAATGCTTCACTAGCTGAGTCACAGTGTGCACAGGATTAGTCACGGCTGTAGAAGTGCCCCAAATTTTCATTTACAGCCACATATTCACCTGATGTATATTAATTTCTTCTGTAAGTTGAAACTCTCTGAAATTGTGTGCTTCAGAAGCTCCCGGGTCCGTCATCTCCGCCACGTCACCACACGCTCCACCTGCGCTGTTCGAACAGGAGGGTCAGGCGTGATCGCACGCAAGAAGGAAGGTGATTTCTGCCGGCCGTGCTAGGGAAGAGGAACGGAGGGCTCACAGCTTGTACATCAACATATGTTATGTGGGCCACAGCAGAGCAGAGCATGCGTCATGCTGACTTGCTGCTATTTTAAGCAGCAATGGGTAAACTAAATGACTTAGATGAGCGACCAAGCACCCTCCTCTTATTATATGCTCCAGCGAAGGAGTCTGGGTGTCCAGCAGAACTTCCGTGTGTGTTAGCCTCTATCCTGTGGTACTCCCACTCTGCAGGACAAGAGCTAAGTAACTGCCCAGGGTTAAACTGCAAATCTCTGGCAGAATAAAACCCCTATCAATACCTCAGGTCTCCAGGTTTTAAGTCTCCCTCTCCATGTAATCCCTAAAAATCCTCTGCCTGGAAGATCCAATCTAGCAAAGCCTGGTTCTTCCATGAGAGGTGCCAATAATTGCCTACATTGGATCACCAGATGAAGTCCAGGCACCTTACCTGAGGTACCTTTCCTTACAAGCTTGAGCAGAGTCTGTGCACAGGCACATGCACGACTCATCTGCGCATCCCGTTTTGAGAGGCTTGCATAGAGCAACAGGAAGATCAAACCTGACCACACGATCAACAGCACGAAACTAGAAATGTGTGATTCCTAAATGGCTTAAATGTATGGCCAGTCTTTGAAAACTTATGGCAGCTGGCTTTTCTGCACCTTACATCCAGCTTTTACACATACTTTAAACACAGCGCTATTTAGACACCGAGAGCCCTTCCACTGGTGCCCACATCCTTACGCTACCGGTGTCAATGATGCTGCTTTCTCAGTAGGCAGTTCACTTTCTGACCAAGGGACACCTCTGAGACTTGTCCCCAATGAAGTGAACTAAAGGCACACTTGAAGTTACCTCAAATGGAAGCCTATCTTAAAGGAAAAACATTTAAAAAGAGCAAAAGGTAAAGTGCAAATTATTTAAACTGTACTTCTACAGGAATAGCTCCTACATAAACTTAGAATCTCTGATAAATAATTTTTTACACAAAAGCAAATCATGGTGAAGCAGACAGTGAAGTCTAAATGACGGCACTTCGCTCATCTGTGCTGGCTTACAGTGTTTACAGCTTCAAAGATTAAAACAGAGGCCAATTTGCCTAATGTAAACAAATAGCTCCACAAGACTAGTCTGTTTCTCGTGAGGTGAATATACATTTTATTCAGTTTACCATGTATGCACTATATGTTGACTCAATTTTGCGTTTCTTCCTGCAGCAGAACCCGAATTGTTAACTCTCATCTGTAAGTTAAACCCCTCCTAATTTCCTTCCTTTTATTATTCTATATTCTCCTTCCTCTCTTCCTGTTTCTGTGCTAAGGGTACTGACATCTACTTATGACAACATTTTCTTCTTCATTTTCAACAATCTCTTCAATAAACAAATTGCTGTAGAACATTCTTAACTGGTCTAATTAGATGCACAGAGTCCTTTAATACCATGTAAATGTAAATATAGTATCTGAAAGCTTGACTAGCTCCAATAGAGGAGTGAATCAATATCTACTGAACACTCTATACTGAAATCACTTATTTTATTAATACAACAGATGATAGGATTAGTCCACAGAGACTTATCCAGTGATTTAGAATTTTAAAACCAATAGTATTTCCCTGCTCAGATCTATACTGATGCTCCAAAGAAATCTTGATATATTATTTCCCAAGAGGTTTCGCTTAAAAAAAAACCCAAAAACGGATTATCATAGCTGATCTAATTTCAACCACTCTGCACCACAGATCCTGACAACAGCTCCCTCAAGGTTAGCCTTAAAATTGTATCACAGCCTAATCTGGCCTTGTTTTACATTAGTCTGAAACCATGTCTATATTTTATTGGACTCTGATTTTGTTACTGTTTTTACCTATTATCCAGATTAAATTTTTAAGATGGTTTTGTGGTTTATAAAGCATCATCATGGAGAGTTTTTAGTGCAGCAGGAAATGGAATTAGGAAAGATCTACTGACTTAATTGAAGATGCCATTAAAAGCATTTGTGAACTGTAAATATCCTGCCCTTCTGATTTCAGCAGGCATCCTGGGAGGAGAGTGTGGAGCAAACTGCTCTCCGTGCGCACAAGCAACTCTACTGTAGAGAAGTCTGTGATGTAGAACAGGCCTGCCTAGGTCCTTCAGAGCCAGGGGGGCATTTACTGCCTGTGGACCGGTTAACATTATCAATGATTTTCACATGTGCAATAATTTGATAAGATAATTGTGCTATGTTGTGCCTGATCTCCACCTCCAAAGGTAACACCATCTCTGGAAGAAACACATAGTTCCATAGCACAAACCTCACTACCTTCTCCACTGCTACAATGTATATTCAAATCCCCAAAGTGACTAAAAAAAAAGGAGAAATGTACTATGAAAACTCATCTAGAAATATTGGCATATCTTGGCTTGGCTTTTATACCTTGACAAGGGACACAAAGAATAATAAGAAGGGCTACCACAGGTATGTCAGTCAGAAAAGGAAGGTCAAATAAAGCGAATAAAGAAAGAGAACATTTCTCCTATGAGGACAGACTGAGAGAGTTGGGGTTGTTCAGCCTGGAGAAGAGAAAGCTCCAGTGAGACCATATTGCAACCTTCCAGTACTTAAAAGGGATTTATAAGAAAGATGGGGACAAACCTTTTAGCAGGGTCTGTTGTGATAGGACAAGGGGTAGTGGTTTTAAGCTAAAAGAGGCTAGATTTATCCTAGATAGAATGAAGAAATTTTTTACAATAAGGGTGGTGAAATACTGGCACTGGTTGCCCAGAGAGGTGGCAGATGCCCCATCCCTGGAAATATTCAAGGTCAGGTTGGTTGGACGGGGCTCTGAGCAACCTGATCTGGTTGAAGATACAGGGGGGTTGGACTAGATAGCACTGAAATGTCCCTTCCAAACCAAACTATTCTATGTTTCTGTGATTCTATATGCAAATGGTATTTTTTATGCTCACTATTCAATTTAGCAGGCAGTTACTGTCTTCATTCTGTTACAATAAAAAGGAGGTGTAGAGCCCAAACGAATGCTCTAAATCTAGATGTATTAACGCCAAGAGTGTTAGTGAAAGAAGCCTGCTTGGAAATATCTCCCAAAAAAAGTCAGAAGATTAAAACTCTATGTTAGAGTTTTGCTACTGTGTTCTATCCCTGTAGCTTAAGATATCAGTGTCATGACTCACTCCGGGGATTGAATTGCTCCCCGGGTGACATGACCTCCTCATACCAGCTTTGTTCCTCATACTAGTACAGATTGGTCATCCATGAACACTGAATGAAGAAACTTCCTTATTAGTCACATCTGGATCTATAAAACCAATACCACAAAATGATGTTTAAACAAGCCCACTGCCACTTCAGGTATGTGGCCTTCCAACATTTCAAAGCTAAATAGTTTCATCAGGTGTGGGAGGGCGGGTAGAAAAAAGTTAGACACATAAGATACCTGTTTTGTGCCTCTAGATAAAATCTACAGATTAGCACTGCTTGCAGCAGTTTGGATCCGTATTTGGCTTTTCATGTTTATTTGCTTGATTGGTAAATCCTAGGGAGAGACTGAGACTGATGCTTAAAAAAAGCAAACTATAAAAACTCACCAAGCCTTCAAACTCAGAAGACTCAGCTCATAGCTGCACTTTAGCTGATTAACTGTAAAACACCGTTCCTTCCATATTCAATTAAAAACTACACATCCAACACTCCTGCCAAGCACAGGAAGAACAGATGTTTGTCTACACGTGCTCTTCCCTGCTCCTGTCCTGGAAAAGTTCAGAACATTGCTGACCTGGCATGAAACTAAAAACTCTGAGAAAAGCAGGCTGCATCTCAATAATGACTGTGATTATAGGCTCAGTTATTTAATTCAAAAGACAATGCAATAGTATCAAATAATACCCATTATAATGGTCACTGACAATAATGACCATCTTGCTCCCAGTGTCATTGGTTGCTTTTTGTTTTAAGCTCTCTCTGCTGATAACAGTACAGGGTTGGATGCCACTGGACAGAATATTTTACCTTCTCACCAAATTACATGAATACGCTTGACGAAGATGAGGACAAACATTCTCATAAATTCAGGGGACCTAATCAGAAACCAGCACCTATCCCTGAGTCAAGAAAGTACCAAGTTATGTTCTAAATGCTCCTGCAGCTCTAAACCTCAGGAAATATTTTGAATCTACAATTACACTGAAAAACTCAAACCTTCTCACAAAGCAAGCATAGTATGGGGAACGAAAATACTCATGGAAAAAAAATCCAGCATATGAAACAGCACAATGTACCAATTATACTTTTTCTCTTTTGTAAGTAAAGGATGTAGATAGCACTGCACTTGAGTAAGATGAAATTACTAAAAAATTGAAAGGAAAATTAAAAAAAACCCCAAACAACCAAAAACCTCCCATAGACTGTTAGTCAATACACGAGTAAAAGTTATCCCATAGCCCAAACATGGTGTTGATACCTCTGTGTGAACAAGAATCACACAGTTAGGCACCCAAATCTCCTATATCTTAGTATACTCTTGGTAACCTATCATCTTGGTTTCCCTGTGACATGATGATGAATGCCACAATATTTTTATATGAAAGTTTGCTTTTTAAAAAATATCAACCAGTAGCTCCACTTTTTTTTCCTCCAAGTGACATATAAATAGAAACATTGGCAAGGAGAGTTCTAAGTGCCCATCTGATACACTATTCTTTTATTAGTAGCCTCTGTAAAGCACCATATGCTGACCAAGCATCCAAACTGACTTCATTTGAAGACAGCTGCAAGGATAACAATTACTGTAAGAGACATTTCAGTTTCATTTTCAGAGGAAACATCTGTAGAAGGACTTTCAGTTTCTCTGAGCGTTGGATCAGTTCTAGGACGTGAGACAACACACTGATTACCAGGAACAGGATGGTAAACCACATGAAAGCAGTCTCGCTGCTCAAGTAGTGACTAACATGATGTGGAAGGGAACATTTAACAAGTTCGTTCACGCAACAGGATGGGTGGTTGCCATCTCTCACTGCTACGTGCATACTCCAGAAATTCTCTCACTTCAGGAAAATGTGTCTGAAAGTCTGTCAGTAGAATGAAGGATGGAAAAGTTTGGAACAGCGATGCGCATATTTTGCATTTTATGCAAACTGTATGTGTTGTTTATATTGGTAAAGAAAGCACATTGAATTCTGCAGCTACTATAGCATAGTTAATGTTTTTAAAGGTTCGTGTAGATGGTAGTTAGCAAAAACAACCTCATCATAGTCCAGCATTAAAAATGTTAACTGTGGGCAACTTCTTGGTTCACAGGATGGAAGTAGAACGTGGCATAGCAAAGTCAGAGTTTGATAGTCCTTGCTGCTGCTCTGATGCCAGACATTTACAATCTGGTTCTACATCAGTGGAACTCACTATTTGCCATGGAGTCTTCAAACTCCATTTTAAAAATAGAATTATTCATTTTCTTTTCATTTGATATTCATCAATACTATGTCGGAGCCATTTTTACGTACTAATTTTTACAACATAAGGTAGTTTTATTATCCCTTGTTCTACAGGAGGACAAAGAAACAGAGATATAGAGGTCCAAAGGTGTCCGGGTGACTAATTAAAGTTCCAATGTCATTAAATCTCAGAAGAGGCAGCAAATAATCAGAACGCTCTTTATAAATAAGTTTCCCCATTTCAAATTGCTTCTTTCTATTTCATCCCCCAAAATTACTCATACGGCCTAAGTAACACTAATCAGGAGTGGCAGCTGTCCCAAGCCAAGATGGTATGATTTTTCAAAACCTAGGAATGTATGACAGTTCCTAAAAGCAATCTAACCATGCCCCGGTGACAACAAAATTGCCTCCAGCTGAATCAGAGCTTTTTTGGTCAGTTTTCAATGACAAGTCCCCTGGTGCAATTAGCTCTAGGTTTACACTCTGAGCTTTCTTTATTTCTGTACCCAGATCTACCTCACTCATACTATGTAGATACTCCTACACAGGAGTAAATCCAGATCTTTATAGTGGTATTCAGTGACTCTTTTGCAAGGCTCTCTTCCTCTTCTTTCAGTGCCTTTAAAATTCAGCATACAAAGGTACAGGACCTACAAACAACAGTTTATTTTTTAACTACACATCTTTGATGACTGTAAATCCTGTGTTCTGAACAGTGTTTAGACCAGAAGCGTGCAGCTCCCATGTGGGTGAGCCACCCAAGGCTGGCTGCCAGCAGCTGTGGGACACAACAGAGGGACTCAATGCACTCTCCGTGGGGCGCTGCTAACCGGTTGCCACAAACCCCGTACAGGGGAAAACACACACGGCCATCACTGCTGCCAGCTGCACCTCACATCCCCTTCCCTCTCCCTTCAAGTTTCCCTCTCCCCATGCATAGTACCCTTCCTTCTGTCTACCCTCCCTACCTCAGGATTTAGGCCTCCTCTTCCCTATAGCAACCCCACAAGCCATCACAGCAGCCCGCCTTGTTCCTTACTTCCCAGGTCCCTCCCCACGCACAAACACAAAATACCCCTACGCTGTTTCCATATTAACCTTGAGTTCCTGCTTCCCAAACCTCCCACACTGCTGGCTCCCTGCTCCAAGCTCTTCTCCTGATCCTCCCAGGCTTCTCTGGCCACTGCAGCAGCCCTTACTTTCCAAACTCTCTTCATCTTCTCAACTTTCCTGCCATTCAATCCCCTTCTAGACATAAGGAGTCTCAGCAACAGACTTCCCAGAAGAACCAGTGTCTCCAGCTACCTTCTTCTGAAGTCCCCAGGCCTCCAGCACTGACATGCTCCCTGACGCAGATGGCAGAATGCCTTGCAGAAAGAAGTTGCACCCTGACGTGATGTATTGCTCCCAACTGAAGACTCGTGTCAAGCTGAAAATACCATCTGACAAGCTGCAGGTTGTGTAGGCCTGGTTAGGACCCATCAAACGGACCTGCTGCTTCTGCCAGTGAAGTAAATGATTGCACTGGCAGGCTGTCATTTCCCACGTAAGATGTCATTTTGTCAGCTCTCATAAGCCCTCAGTTGCAGGGGAATGGAAATCCAAGAGCCTCAGACCCTTCTGAAGCAGGTGACATCCTAATGGGCACAAGCTTTCCAACCGTTCTTTTTAATTCTGACATTTTCTACTTATCTCCATGCTGACCCACCCTAGCTCTTATTCCTCATCCAGTTCTGATTCACTTTTCCTCATCAGTTTTAGTCACCGTGCCTCTTTCACTGATGGGGTGTAATTACTGCAATCATTCAGAGCACACAACATGTTTGAGTTTTCAGTTTCTTTTCTTAGTACCACAATCTGTGTCAGCTACCAAGATCTTAGGGGGTTAAATTATGTTTGGAAATGTATACACACTTACCTAACTGACTTAGCTTCCCCACAAACCTCTGCATAAACAGGTATTTCAAAACCTTACTCTTAGGCCAAATTTCAGGAGAGCGGAACAGCAAAAAGCGAAGCCTTCAAAAAGCAGAACTTCTCCCAAAGAACTTTCAAGCCCACGCTATAACATGAAGAGGCACTCGAACCTCTCAACAGAATACACAGCTGTGTATTTTAATCATGTGCCTGGTAAATCATCATTTTTTTCTATAACTTGATTTTACAAGTGTCAAACTACTGAAGCTTTCCAAAGTTCAACCAGAGCCAAACAGCCAGTGCAGAAAAAAAATGCAGCTTAGTGAAACAAATACTGCAGGAGCAACAACAACAAAATGCCTCGGAATGGGAAATATCACATAACTGGACAAAGTTGACAGCTCTGCCCATGATGACAAATGTTAAAAAAAAAAAACCCAAACCAAAACCCAGCCAATTTTGCTTAGAGTTACTGAAAGAAAAAAAACCTATGTCTTCAGGAAAACAACCCTCAAAATTTAAGCATTTATATGATATTTTCTTGTTGCTTTGATCCAAAGGAATATATCAATGACCTTCAAGCCTGACATACTGCCCTACTGACAGGGCAATGCCTGCCAGGCAGGCAGCCTACCAGAAAAGGCTAAAAAAACCTAGTGTCTCTATTTTGGCCTAGATTTGGATTGCAATTTCTAGCATGAAGACAGACTGTTTTGTTTGCAATTTTTTGCTAATGACTAGGTCCCTGTGCTGAACACAACAATCTATCTGTACAAAATTGAAAAACAAGGACATTAAACCACTTGGAGGGAATTGTCTTTATGGCATTAGTTGCTGCTGAGCACTCCGATCTCTGACCCTTAGCTGCTTCAGGATTTAACATTTAAGGAATGCAGAATATTGCCGATTTAAGTGTACTTTTTTAACTCATACGCATTTCAAATGACTGTATAGTCCCAGCTATCCTCAGATATGTGTTCCCATTAGCTCTAACTATAAAAATAATGCAGCAGACTGTAAAAAGGAGACATAATTGTGGATCTACAACAGAATACGTTTCCTGTGTTGGTAGTTAAACGCGGCTGGTGATACAGACATCTTGTGCAGCACCACTACCATCTCCTGGACAAGCCAAGCACAGCTTCAGGAACTGCCAGCCTCTCTTCCAACTGTAAATTATAATTTGCCCTGAAGACAGCCCCTTCATGAGCCCCAAGGCATGCCCATCCGTGCTGGGTACTAGGAAACTCACCTTCCCAACCAGCTGTGCCATTCCCTGCAGAGCATCGCTGCTGCCGAGACACCAATGGCCGCCCTACAGCAGCAGCAGGGTGGAAAGGTCTCCAGTTACACCAGTTTTCCCTGGTTCTACCCCAAGAACAGTCACGTCCATCAGACAGCTTCCCACTAGGAATCAGAGCGGAAAATCCTCAATGTTAATGGCAACAGAGTTTGGCTTAGATAAAAGCTGATCAGATTGCCCCTTCTTTCTGTTCCTAAGTTAGGGAAACAAATTCTACAGCATCTGTGATGAAGTATTGTCTTAAATTTACATGCCTTTACTTGGCAATAAACTACACTAAAATTCTATGTAAAATGTGATAAATTCCAGAAAAGTGGTATAAATTACTTTGTAATAACGTTATCACTGTGGTGTAACTTTATGGGCTGTAAAGAATATATCTCAGTTCTATGAACAGACTGTAATACGGCACTACAATGTATAAACACCTCATAAAAAGTACGGATTCTGGCAGCTACTCTGTTGCCCACAATTAAAAGTACTGGATGCAGTTATAAACATTCAGATACGACACAAACGTACCTGAGCTTGCTTTGTTCTCGTAACAAATACAGAAAGAGCAAAATATTGACAACTGGGTGTACATTATTTTAAATGGTGCTTTTTAACATGTTACTATGCACATACCCCTCCAAGCACCAACCATTTAATGACTTGTAAAACACATTATTTAAAAATTGCAATCTGTAAGATAGCAGGAAGAAGTTCGGCTTATACTGTGTTTTCCCTCAAGATATTATAAAAGAGAGTCTTTAGTTAACATAGAAAAAAAATCTCTATTTTTTGATGAAGACAAATCCAGTTTTAAGGATGTAATTAATGAGATTTTCCAATTTATAAGACTTATAGATCAGTGGTTTCAAAATTTGGCACTTGCCTGAATGATAGCATGTGTTGAAATAGCATCCAAAAAGGCACTATTCTCAGCTGAAGAAATCAAGAGAAAACAAACCCAAAAAACTCTTATAGGTAATTGTACATTTAGCTTTTAGTCAACGGGTTGTTGCAACGTCTTTATATTTGGAAAGTACTGCAACTTAGTTACATGTTATAATCAATTGAATAATGTTGGCGGCTTTTTAGAAGTCCCCATAGAACTCCAGACTCTAGAATCGTATACACTGTTTCAGTATTAACTCTAACTAAAACTTTAATAGAGGTAAAATACCTGTTTGGAAGTAAAATAACTGCTTATGCTTGCTCCTGATGATGCAACCACAGAAATATTCTCCTTCTTGCTGTTGTTGTTTTTGGAGATACCTGGACACTGCATGCCTCCTCAGTCCCTCTCTGACTTTAATTGTGCAGATTTTTCTTAGGTTTCTTGTTCTGAGACAAGAAATTGAGCTGAAATTGAATGTACTAATGTGCATTTGAAGGTGCCCTCACAAAGTCATTAGGACTGCTCTGTATCAATAAATCCGTATGTCTTTTCAACTGTCACTAATCTGTCCACAAACTCTTAACAGAAAATGTTTTCTACATCTATTTCTAGATTATTACTAAAAATACTAAAAAGATGCTATTATTGTCTTGATTATTGCACTTGGTCTCATCGATCAGTCTGTGATCAGCATCTAAAAACTTCTATATTTTAATTATCAAATCATCTACCAATACAGAGGCGTATGGTTTATCCTCGGTCAGGATATCCTCTGAGGGCATGAACCAAGCCTTGCAGAACACAGTAGATACGTTTCCCCCTTAGAATGTAAACAAACCCCGATCCCAAGTGAAGTCACCTTCCTGTGGAGACCTGCGTGCTGACAGCCACGGGGGACAGGATGCTCGCAGGAGACACTGATCCTCCCGCTAATACTAAAAACCTTTTTGGGCGCCTGCTTGATTTGCCTGTCTCACGGGTTCAAGGCCAAGTTGATTACTGGATTTCCACCGGGAATTTATTTTTTTTTCTTCCTGTGACAGGCTTCAAGGGGCCATTGAGCTTTCCCTCCCCTTTTTCCTCTCCGGTTGTAGCACCAAATAGTGAAACTTACTCTCTTCTCAACTGTTTGGTACTAAGGTTTGCGTGGTTCCGAGTATCACTCCAGCAGCCAGGAAGTATTGTGTTTGAGGGACTCTTTCTCAGTGAGTGGAGCAACAGAAAGAGGGTTAACAGTTTTAAACTGGAAGAGGGCAGACTTAGATTAGATATTAGGAAGAAATTCTTTCCCCTGAGGGTGGTGAGACACTGCCCAGAGAAGCTGTGGCTGCCCCATCCCTGGAGGGGTTCAAGGCCAGGCTGGATGGGGCTTTAAGTACCTGGTCTGGTGGGAGGTGTCCCTGCCCAGGGCAGGGGGGGTGGAACTCCATGATCTTTAAGGTTCCTTCCAACCCAAACCATTCTGTGACAGTCAATAACAAAGAGGTGAGCGAGAGTACATTTAGTCTCAGGTACCCCGTGGTCCCCCCGCAGCAGCCATCAGTCAGACATCGAATTTTGACAACTCTCCCCTGCGAACAACGACGAACGCTTTGCCTTTGCCCACAAGTGGCACATTTCGATTCTGCTGATGTCAATCCCCTCAGAGGGCAGCGCCGGCAGCGCGATAGGCCGGCCAGCCCCCGCCCCGCCGAGCCGAGCCGAGCCGGGCCGGGCCGAGTCGAGCCGAGCCAGGCCCCAGCAGGGAGAGCCCCCGCCGTTCCCGGGTGGTGCTGCCGACCTCTCCTGACTCGCTACGGGACCAGGGGACCGCCAGTCTCCCGCCTCGGCCGGGGCCGCTCCCTCGGCCCCACCGTCCCTTCACCTCAGCCCCCAGCCCGCCCTCCCGCGCGCGCTACCCGCCGCGCGCCGCGCTCATAGCCTCGCGAGGCAGTAACTGGATCGCCCCCCCCGCCACGTGACCCGAGGCGGCTGACGTGCCGGTGGCACGTGACCCGGAGCCGGGGGCGGGGGGGGGCTCTCGCGAGCGCGCGCTGGGCCTCCGCCCCGCCCCTTCCCCCCGGCCTGAGACGAAGGAGACGGGAGCGGCCGCGGCCCGACGGGATCCAGAGCGGCGAAACCCGCTCGTCCCCTCCTCCCCGCCCGGTCCGGGCCCCGTACGCCCGCCGAGGTGAGAACTGGCGGCTGCCCACCGCCCCCGCGCCTCCCCTTTTGCCGCCTGGCGGCCTCCTCCTTCCTGCTTCGAGGGAGCCTGGGCCTAGGCCTCGCCTTAGGCCTGGGCCTGTCCGCCGGCGCGGGCCCGCCCCCCCTTCCTCGCCGTTTCCCGAGTGGCCTGGCTGGGTCCGACAAAGAGTGGGTGGCCCTGGGCCACACTGGCCGCCGGTGGCCCTGCTGCTGGGGGGTGGCTTCCCGGAGCACCCCGGGAGGGGCCGGGTCCCCGGTGCGGCGGGCGTCTCGCCGCTGTGACCAGGCAGGCTGTGGCTTGTGGCCACCGGAGGGGAAAAACTGGTAGCGCGGCAGTTTCTTAAAGATGCGGGTAATTTCGCGGCTGGTTAAAAAGCCTGCTGCTTACCTACTGTAAGTTAAGCGTTCCGTTCTCCCTGTGCATGCACACAGGCACATGTTTAAGTTTTCTAATTTAGAAATTGCTTAGAGTAGTTGAATGGTCCAAAAGATGAAGGTGAGTGGCTATCTAGTCAAATAGCACATGACAGTTGTATTTTTAATAATTTAGTAATAGCTTTTCATGTTACTTATTTACCACATTTACCTTTATTTGAACCACAAGATGTGATTTAAAAGCAGCAACCCTGTTGTTTTGATGTGTTTGTGCATGTGTATGTTTCTTGCAGATGTCAGAAGACCTTGCTAAGCAGTTGGCGAGCTACAAAGCTCAGCTTCAGCAAGTCGAGGCTGCCTTATCTGGCAATGCAGAAAATGAAGATTTACTAAAACTGAAGAAAGACTTACAGGTGAGAACTTAAGGGTATAAGAAGCTGAAACTTTTAAGGTCTTTAATGGTGTTTCACCTTACTTTAATAATTACATGGCAACAAAAATATATAGTTGGTGGCTTTGTTACTTTCTTTTGAGGTACTTTGAGACAATTATGGTGCGGTTGGTTTGAAAAAGCCCAGTGTATCCTATTTTGAACCTGGTTTGTAGATCAGTTACAAAGGTGCGCTAATTTATGTAGTGAACTCTTCTGCTAAAAACTTTAGCCAGAGTGATGGAAGATATGCCAGTGCTGTCTTTACTGTCTCTTTTTCTTTATTTTTAAAAATAAACACTTATTAGAAAATGATCTTTTTTTTTTGTTGCTTTTACTATGCTGAAGGGTGAGGACTAGGCTTGACATTACGCCTTTTTGCTTATTTTTGAGTTGTCAAAATAATTTTATCCACAATCTGTTTATTCATTGCGTGCATTTGCAATGATAAAAGCTTTAGGGTGTACTTCAGTATTCCTTGTACATCTAAGCTTTGATTGTGTTCAGTTTTTCCTATAAGAGGGGAAAAGAGTAATTTTCTTCATTTGCCGCTTGCATTTTTTAAAACATTTGAGTGTATACCACATTCTTAAAAGCTTAAAAAACATTTCTAGTCCTGAGGGTATTTTTGACCACAAGCCTAATTTTAAGTTGATAAGTGGCCTTTTAGATTCTTCTGCACATAAAGACACATTGGCATATTGAAAAAAAAAACAAACCACAAACAGCAGTGCTGTTAAAGTTTATCAAGAGAGTGCAAGATGCTGCTTCATTTCTGTTGTGGATTGCTTTAGCTATCAGATCTAAAAATATATCAAATTATCTAGTACAAGATTTGGTGTGGAAATAACAGCAATAAAAATGGTGCTTCAACCAAAGTATGACCATGCCTCAAATCGGTGATGTTTAGAATTCCTTTTAAATTATAGAGGCTTTGTGCCCACAAGGCACTTTATAGATCATCTTAATGTCCTTCATTGTACACTGTTAAAAGCATGTGTATATTTTTATATTTTTAAAATGCACAGCAAAACCCATATGGGATGATATTTCCGATACCAACACGACCTCGGCTTTGATATGCAGAGATCATTGATGTGAAAGGACAACTTGCAAACTTTTTTATAAAAGCTTTCTGCACAGAATGGGGAAGATCTTTACACTTTCGTCCCCAAAAGGTTTGCTATCCATATGTTCCACCTTGAAAATGACATAATGTTTTGCAGACGTAATATTATTGCCAACCTAACAGCTGTAAAAATGGGTTCGATGCCTCAGTGTCCCAACTAAATAGCTTTTTGTCTGTTCAAAAAGATTGTTACTATGTAATTGAAACTTTTTTTTAATCATATCTAACGGTGCACTAGTGCAGTTGTTTTAGCTCATTCCTGAGTAACAAGGTTAAAATAAATATTAGAAGAAATTTTGTAACTATTTAGCTTTTCACTTTATTTCACTGAAGCGCTCCTAGGACTGTCCCTGCACTTAAGGGCCAAACTTACCTTTTGTATCGAGTAGAATGGAGGGCAGCTGTCACCTTGTGTAATTGGAGATGATATCTGTGGGTGTCGTGTTCTGGAGTGCAGAGCTCTGTCTGGCTTTGTAAAGACCAGTTGGTCAGGAAAAGTTCTTGGCAAACTCGTAACTAGTATTCTCTGTGAGTCACACCTCTGTGTCACAGGGACGTGGCAGCCAGCCATGCTGATCAACCCATTTGACTCTACTGAGCTGCTGGGGGTGTCAAAATTGTGCTCAGAAATTTTCTCTGAATGAGCTATTTTGCTTATTCAGCTGTCTCATGTATTGCAATAAAATCAACACTTCTATCTTGTGTGCTTAGCACACCTGTGTGGATGTTAGATGAAGATTTTTACCAAAAGTTTGTTATTTATAGGCTAGCATGTAAGCGACTTCATCAAATTTCAAGAAACCTTGGTAGACTTGTCTGAAACCGTGCACATTTGAGCTGTAAAATCTATGAGTGTGGCAAGAATAACTCACCAGTTTGGTATTACTGGTAGTCTGCATAGATAGAAAACTCATATTCAGGCAGCTTGTGCCTGATGTATTTGTATTATTTTTGCCCTGCTGAGTTAAGATCCCTGCTTCAAAGCATGATGCCTCTTGGATTTGTAGACTATAGCTATCTGTATGTTGAGGATTTTGCATCTGAAAGGGAAAATCAGGTTAATGCTGTGTGTTCTGCAGCGTGCTTTCAAATCAGGTATTTTGATAATCAAAATCTGTTCTAGTTCATCTGTAGTGTTAGGGAAAATAGAGACCAGACCAGGTAGAAGTAATTGTAAGCATGTTTCTGTGCTTATACTTGCTACTGATTGCGCTTACCGTTGCACTTAGTAACTAGCAGTACTGTTGCACTTAGTAACTAGCAGCTCCTCTAAAATAGAGATCAGAACTTTTGTTAGGAAGGTGTTTGAAATTCAGACATTAACAGCTGCAACCAAAAGGAACTGTCAGGCCATTCATGCCGGTTGCATAGTTAATCAGATAAAAAAGCATGTAAGTTTATATTGTATTAATTTGTTATATGGGAACTACTTATGATCTTTTAGGTTCTTAAGGAACAAAGAACAGCTTTAGGATGGGAAATTGTGAGGAAAGTTCAGGCTTCGCTGAGCCTCAATTTCCCTGTAACCCTCCCCTAATTTAAATATTAACTGTCAGTTAGGAGAGTGACAGTGGTTTATGCTGAGATACTCAAGGAACTGAAGAAATTTTCTCCTTTAAGGACTGCAGGGTTGCTTTGCCTTCTGCAGAAAGTTTAAATTGTACTGGCTCCTTTTAAAAAAGTAGTGAAAACCAGTGGCTTTGATTGCACAGAATAAGACTATAATATTGACAGGAAGCTGGGGAGGGACTTTTGCATGCTTCTGTCTAGCAATGAATAATAATTAAAGGAACTGGAAAAAAATTATTTTGTTACTTTCCTTGCCTGAAATCTTAAGGTCAGGGAATTTAGAGAAAAATAAGGAAATCAAAATGATTTAAGGAAATAAATTTCTTCATTGTGCACCTGAGTGCTTTTGTAAATGAGAGGGCTTTACAGAGTGGCAGTCTGGGAGAGCACTCTTCCACCTGGGGTCTGCGTGCTTTAGTTCAGCTAATTCGCATATTTAAGTAAACTGAAAAATGTTTTATCGCTTAAAAATGTTGCAGTTATACCTGTAGTTGTTGTATGTTTTAGAGATTATTATCTATAATACAGCCAGCCAGTCCCAAATGGGAAGGGATGGAAGACACTGCCAGCTAGATAGAGAACAGAAGCGTTAACATTTCTTCACATTTTGTCTCCAGAGTACTGTCCTGCTGAATACTTGCTCTGCCACATATTGTGTGATCTTTGGTCAATAACCAGCATCACGTGTACAGTCACACTGTTGATTTTTTTTTTCTTGAGGCTGTCTGGCTGTGTCTTTGTGCCTATGGATAAACAATTCATCTAGAAAGAAATGCTATAAAAATAATAGGCTACTTGAAATTTTGAGGAGGGCATGGGGAACTTTACTGCAACACAGTGAGGAAAGATACTTCTTTTTATCTGCCTCGGCAATGAGTGAGTTTAGTTAAATTATTACAAAAAAAAACAAAATAAACTTAGTCCGCTTTATATCAGCTATGAATTTAACACAGTAACTTCAAAAAAAACCAAATCAATAAGCTTGGGGTAAAAATATGCATATAACAGACTTTGAAAAATTATTCTTTGTGGGTTTTTCGTCTTTTATAGGAAGTCATAGAATTAACCAAAGATCTCCTTTCAACACAACCTTCAGAAACTCTTGCAAGTTCGGACAGTTCTGCCTCTGCTCTGCCCAGCCACTCCTGGAAGGTTGGGGATAGGTGTATGGCCATATGGAGTGAGGATGGACAGTAAGTGTAGAAAACTTCTCTAACAGTTACATGAAATAGTTCAATGGTAAGAGACTTTCATTCAGTTTGAACTGTCCCTAGGGTGACTGAAAGCAAAAAGAAATCGGGAAATAAATATGATATTAGCTATTATTGTACTCCCTTTATTAAAGGTCAGTATTATAGATAGAAGGCGAAGAGATGTGGAGTCATTTTCTAGAAATGTCCTGTTTGTTGCTAACCTTATAAAAGTAGGGTAGTAAATTACCATTTACTAATGTAATAAATGGCAGACTTTCATGAACTGATCTGTCAGAGCAGTCTTTCGTAAAGGTTTCAGGATGTATAATTCATAATTTGCCATTGCATTCATACATATGTAATTGATTGCTATCAAGAAAAATCCTTGCTGTATCTCAGTTTATGCCATTAATTGAAAATTAATTGGAAATGCTGTTTTTTGGTTATGAAATGCTAGCTGTCTAATGTAACGATAGAATTAATCAACCTGTGACCAGTATTCCATGAAGAGCTAGCCAGAAATTAATATTTTTTTCTCATGCAGTTTGGGTTTTTATGTATTTTCATTTAGCTCAATTCAAGATTCTGCTGGCCCACTAAAATCACACAAGAGATTAATTTAGTAAATGCTAACTGGAATACTGCCTATGAAACATCCCATTTTATTCCTCTGTTTACTTTAGATATATCGTTTTACTCTTAATTTGGACTCAGTTATTTTAAATACTCTTGGCAATGTCACTTGTCTTTTTTCCTCTTTCCCAGTATGAGGTCAGTTGGGTTGACCAAAATGTTTCATACACATAAGTATGAAATAGACTGATTTCTGCTAAAATTTCAAAATTGCTATTTTAAAATCAATAAGATTACTTTTAACTTTGTAAGTGTTGAAAGGGGAAGATTTTGAAAGCTTCAGTTTTTCTTAATTTTTTTTAATTTTTGGTTCCAAAAATGGAACCAAAGCTTTGCTCTGTGAGCTGACATTTTCCAAAACTTCTCAGTGAATTCAGTGAAGGTTGTGTTCTGTGAATGCAGTATTTTGATTGGTTGTTTTTTTTTTTTTAATAATCCCATAACCTGCCAGAAATAGAAACAAGATCAGGATTTCTGATTAGATTGGCCCCAGCATTAATCATTAGTCTTGATAACCGAGAGGCCATTGCTTCTGTGTGCTAAAGGTCAGACACAGCAGATTCCAGGCTTTGTACTTGCGGCCCTTTGACCTTAAGAAAATAATTTCTTGGTTTGATTTGTCTGTTGTCCCTGCAAATGTAGGCCGATACTGGGAATTTTTTTATGCAATGCCATTAGCTGGCTGACAGTTGTAGGTGTTGAAGGACTGAGTATTAAAGCTTTACTCACATGCTTACAGCCATGATATCTTTACAGGTGTTATGAAGCTGAGATTGAAGAAATAGATGAGGAGAATGGAACAGCTGCGGTCACATTTGCGGGGTATGGCAATGCTGAAGTCACACCTCTCTTCAACCTCAAGCCTGTGGAAGAGGGAAGAAAAGCAAAAGAGGACAGTGGCAACAAACCCATGTCCAAGTAAGTAAAACACAGGCAGAAGTCTGAAAGATGTTTCTGAAATATAGAAATGCTGATGGGTACATTTTCATTTTCAGAAATTAATTACACACAATCCTGTAGGTTGCTACATTTGGCATAGCCCTCATCAAGTGGTGGTTGTTATGCCCAAATATACAAATAGGCATGGAAAGTTTTATTTCTTTTTCCTAGAAGTGGAGAGTATTTACAAGCTTTGTTTTCTGTCATTCACTTAGGGAAAACTATTGTTCTTGTCTGTCTTACGGGGGTTTTAGTTTCTTACATGAAAAGGCACAAACATAAAACGTCTTTTTTCCTTCTTTCCAGAAAAGAGATGATAGCTCAGCAACGAGAGTATAAAAAGAAGAAAGCTTTGAAAAAAGCTCAGAGAATTAAAGAACTTGAACAGGAACGAGAGGACCAGAAAGTCAAGTGGCAACAGTTTAACAACAGAGCCTATTCTAAAAACAAAAAAGGCCAGGTTTGTTTGCTTTTGTCAGTATGTGAATAACAACAGGGCATGGAATTCTGTGCAGTGGGAGAGAGGAGGAAGTGGTTTTTAAAGGGGGTTCATCTTTGGGATTCTGCAGTATGCAGTTTGGCGTATTTTACACTTAAAAGGCATAGGTTTGTACTGGCTGACTTTGGGGTAGGGCTGAGCTCGTCCTTAGTGTGGAGAGCTGGGTCTGCTGGTGCTTGCCAGGTTGTGTTTGTTGAAGCTTGGAACCCAAGGGTCTGTCTAAACCTCCGGGTCTGACTTCTTGCTGTGTTTATGACCTGGCAGACACAGGGCTAGTTAACTGCCGGGGAGTAGCAAGCATTGTGCAAAAAAGGCAGCAGGGACACCTTAAAGCCTTATTTAATTTTTATCACAGCTTGACCAAATGGTAAAACTTCAGTTGTAATAGAGATCATCTTATGAGAGGTGAATTTTAATCATCATTGGCCTCACCCAAGATCCTGAGTACCATGATCACACCCAGTTCTGAGGTACCAAGAGGTTTCCAGCTCTGTTATCTCACCTGCAGATAACGTCATGGAAGAGCTCACCTTTAGACACCTGTTCAGAGAGTAAGAAGTTGAGGATACTGTTTTTTTTTTTTCAAAGAGCCAGTTAGTAATTATTCAGAAATGGTGTTTTCTGTTTCATTTGCAGGTAAAGAGGAGTATTTTTGCTTCTCCTGAGAGTGTAACCGGCAAGGTTGGAGTTGGAACATGCGGAATTGCAGACAAACCTATGACACAGTATCAAGATACCTCTAAATATAACGTCAGGCATTTGATGCCTCAGTAACAGGGGAAAAGGGTGGAACTTCATCTCTGCAGGGCTTTACACTTATCTTTTTATCATTATATTTTTCTAAAAGTAAATTATTTGTTGGCACGTAGCAAATAGTCCATTTTGTCACCATTACTTTGGCTTCAGCTGATACGAGCCTTAATCTCCAGCTCTTGATTTGACCCCCCCAATCATTACATTTTTTTGTAGTTGCATTAAAATACATTCTGCAGGTAAATGCTTTCATGAACTGCTCTTACCTGGTTACTCTGAAAGCAGCAGTTTTCTGCAGCTTTCATCTCTGGAATCTTCTATTCATGCTAGTAGTGATGGTTTTTGGGGTTTTTTTTCCATAAGAAAAGTGGTGGTATAAAAATGGCACCTTAACAGCCCCCCTAGTTTCTGTGGTCACGGTGCTGTCTGCTGTCTCAGCGTTACGGAGCTGCTGTAATGGGGGAGAGAGCTCAACTCTGTTGTGGCTTATACACCACATGGAATTGCTAAGGAAGTTGTAAATTACTCCCTTACAAATCCCCTGCAGATCGATTTGTGCATCTGCAACTGAGGGCAGAACAGGGCCGGCAGGATCTTTATTACTAATGGTGATTCATGTGCTAGAAACAATGAATCTGACTTTAATTCCAGTCTGAATTTCCTGCACTAGAAGTTAAGCAGAGGAGATACTGGTGGGTTTTTTTCTTCTTAAATACTCATCAAATTTTAATAGGAAGTTATTGAAAGGTTATTGAGATGTAACCAGAAAAAAAGACATAGGACAAGGTATTTAGATTCTGATTTCAAAGTAGAGAACTGTATTTAAAAATACCCCCCCTGCCCTCCCCAAGGATCAGAGAGCTGGAAAAGGTGAGTGGTTGTGCTTTAGACAGGAGCCATCAGCTCCCCTCTGGTAGGTCCTGTAGGATGGATGGTGGTCATAGGCAGGAACAGCTCATGCCTGGTTCTGCCTCATCCAGGCCAGTGGAACTGCAGCAGAGCGGGTCCTGCTTACTTAGTTGTGAGCAAGTAAAGGCAAGGCTGAAATTTCTGTCCTTAATTAACTGCCTGGCCCTCGTGTTCATTGTCACTTCAGCTGTATTACAGTGCTGCTGAGCCCTTTCAGTCTCGGTCGGGAAACCACGTGTAAAAGCTCTTGCTTTCTTGTGTTTTCTATGTGATTTGCTTTCCTCTGTTACTTGTCTCTCATTTATGGTAGTGGTGCCATCTCTGAACCCGTAATGTGTTTAAAGAAGTTAATGGGTAGCCCTGTATACAATGTAGATATTATTTTTGTAAAATCTAGGGCTGAGTTAATGGACAAGAGTACATCAGCTGTTTCCCCCATTAAATAATCAAAGGGTGTTTCTTGTCCATTAACCCTGACCATTATTTCCCTGTATATTATGTTAATGTAGCTCATTTTGTAATTTGTTAACTAGATCAGGTCACGTCAGCGATTGTTGATGCACTGATTGGTGGAAATGTCCATCAGTTACCTGAGTCACAACTCAAGCTAAACTCTACAAGCGGTAGTTTAGAATCCATACATAGAAAAAGGTTCTCCCTATAATGGGAGAAGGTGATTTTTATGAATACAAAGTGTGTTAATTTCAGTTTTGTATGTTTAACTTTTATTAAATAAAGTGTTTAAAATCTGCTGGATATATTTGACCAAGTGAAAGTATATGGGGGGCAGAGGGGAGCAGTAAATGAGTGTGAAAGGGGGGACTATAGAATCTGCTGGGCAGAATGTAATAATCAAAAGTGAATCGAAAGTACTGAACACTCACTGCAAGATGAAGTAGGTGTTACTATTTCCTCATCTTCACTGGTGGCAGGCAGAGCAAATTCTCTTTTGCATAGAAAAACCTCTTAATTTACCATAAAATAATCTGATAGAAGACCTCACTGGTTTTTACAAAGGGAGTTTTTACTACAGCCTGCAGCCATCACAGGTGATAGTCCTGTGACAGTGACAGCCAACTGCTGTGGTAGGTGGCTGTGACACAGAGGTACTCTGTCCTTTTCACTACCCAAAAAGAGCAGAAATGTTAGAACAGAAATACACTAAACTGGGCAGAACCGGAGTTTTCCAGACGTCATGTGAGCCTTTCCCTAAGCACCTGATCAAACTCTTTAAAGGTTTTGAAGAAAAAGGCTTAAATCGTACCTGATGTAGACTTTCGCTTGCTCAACTTTTGGTGTAATAAAGACAATAAATGTTTGTCACAGGACTGTTACTTGCTCATCCTGAAGAGAACTCGGTTCCTTTACATCAGAATGCAATGGGTGAAGAAGGGATAGTCCAGCCCATGTTACAACTAGCTGGTCTCATGCTGAGCCTTTTAAAAAAAAAGATAAATAAGGTACATGGTTGTACTGCCTTTATGTAGGAAAAGCACTATTTCCCTTGAGTAACTTCTTTGTTAGTCACCTGTTACAATCTGGGCTGCCTGATAAACCCAGCTGTGCTGCCAAAAGGAACCTTTGAGAGTCTTTGCCTTACCTTGAGCAGTCGGTGACAGCAATGCCACTGGGCCTGGGCTGGGCTGAGCCACAGGGGAGAGAACAGTTTGAAGACAATTTTTTACAATTTAAAAAAAAATAAATCGCCAAAACTGCAATCTGGGCCACACAGCCATTCCTGCTGGCGCTTGATTTTTAACTGATGCTGTTTCCTCCTTTGCAGGATGGGGCCAGTCAGTGCATAGCCTGGCTTTGGAGTGCTGCCTCAGTAAAGCATCTTGAGAAATTCACATAGGAAAAATAAATCTAAGTTAAGCAACACTGGTAATTGCCAAAACAAACAAAAAATGTTCCTTATTTTACAAATCACAGAATGCTGAAGGGTCCCAAAATGAAAATGTTTTGGTATTGGGTTGTTTTTTTTATTAAATATAATTTATTTCCCAGATTCACTAGCTGCTCTAAACAGTAAAAAAAACCTGATTTTTCAGAACTCATGTTCTGCATTGGCTTCTGGGCCTCTAAGGAAGCAGAGTAAGTACCTACCCCAGGGCTAGCGATCAGGACTTAGAAATACTGAAGTGACAGAGGGGAAGTTGAAGTACCAAAGTGTGTAAAGCATGCAAACCCACTAAGCTGGAGACATCATGGAAAGGATAGTGGTTGGAGAACACAGATTTGTTCCTGTGTCCCAGGACACTGTGCAAGAGGAGCAGCCTGGGACCCACCTTTCCTCCTAAATGTAAGTTCCTACAGGAAACAGTTGATGTAGTTCAGCCTCGTACCAACTGTAACCTACTGGGAAATCAGAACAGCACACATCCGTCTCACACATCTGGGACCAGCTCAGCTTAAATATTTAGAACAGTCTTAAGAGTAGCAACTTTAAATTTTCATGGTCATGGCAATCCATTTCTCTTTTGCTTTCCCTGATGCCAGGGTGTCTTAGTAGATGCTTGGTCTCAGTAGGTACAAAAAAGGACATTAACTTAGAAAACTGCAGTTCCACACCAGAGATGTTCAGAAAACAAATCCGATAGCAAACTCGTGTACTTCCCACTGATGTTCTACTCGCGAGCATCAGCGCAGAGGCAGCACTTTGTGAAACCATCACCATGTCTCAACATTTACACTCAGCCTGGGATTACGGAAAATGTTCTGGGCCAGGCCCAAGAGAAGTCTCACTCCCTGCCTTGCCACTGGTGCCACTCTTTGCACAGCAGTTTGTACAACCTTCATCTGCGCTTTAAAAACCTTCACTTAGATCGCACAGTAAGGAGGGACATTTGCACCAGGACTATGGTAAACATCCATACCATATGCCCAAGCTACCTGTTAACATATGACCCGATAAAGCAACTTCAGCAACACATCAAACCTCTGGTGATGAGGGGACACTCTCACACCTTGCTGCCCTCAGACCAAAATCCTGGGTTTTATCATTATCTTCCAGGAAGTGATCCCAGTTTCTCCTTCCAATGATGAGTGGCTGGTGCCAGGAAATATGCAACAAAAGCTTACCATAGGGAAATAAAGGAGAAAAAAAAATTATTAAAATCTCCATTTAGTGGACACGAGTGATCCCACTTCCACTGAAGCCAAATGTCATCTCCACCAGGCAACACGGAAACACAGGCTACAAACCGGGAGCAGCAAGCAAAAGAGAAAAGCAAGCAGCAAAGCAGGAGGCTGGAGCTCAGAGGCTGGAATCAGATGGCAGAGACAAACCAACAAACAGGAAAACACAACCAGAAAACCTTGAAAATGATAGCTCTGTACATTTAACCCCATTTCTATTGACCTACAGATTTCCTGAGACAGACAGACTTCACACCACCTTTATCACTGACGTGCCTCTAATGGAATGGACATTAAAATGACCTTCAGGTGACAACTCACCACGGGATAACCATGACAAATACAGCCAGATAGTCATCTCCACCTTGTCCCCAGCCGCAAGACGACACACTGTAATACGCCTGTGTCAATGCTGGATGGTTGTTTTAATGGGTTTTTGTCCGTAGCAAAAGGACCCACCGGGATGTAATTTACAGGGGGAGGAGTTGACAGAGTGAGCGTAGGAGGGAGCGGAGAGCACCCATGTGAGTCTGCTGTGTGGGCAAGTTGCCTCAGGGAAGTACACCCAGTTCTGGTTTTACAGGAGATGCCACCGTGTTCTTGTAAAATTAAGCAGAGAAGATAATAATAATAAAGATAAATAAATAAATCAGACCTTGCTAGAGCTAAAGTTTCCCACTTTTCACCACTCTGAAGACTCTCTCAGACCTTGGGTCATCCAGAGATTATACAGACCCCAAACATAAATCCAAGCCACATTTCTTCTTCAAAAACCCTCGGGCCCCATTTGTTAACCTAGAGCTCAACTCGGTGTATGGCAGACTCCTGCTCCTGCCAGGTCACCTCCCAGAAGGAAGAGGAACAGATGTACTGAGCCTCTGCATTACACACACGCAAGTGAAAACAGATTTAACAACCACAACCTGATCCAGACTTAATAAACAAATTAACCTAAAAAACCCAAAACAAACAGAAATCATTCATTTCAGCCATGGAAAGATTATTGTGTGTTGTGACTCTTACAGGGATGACACATTTTGGCAGAGAATCGGGGAAACATTTCATATTTCAAACACAGGCAACTTATAATGTGAAAGTCTACAGCACTCGCTCAGGATCGTCTCATCGCAAGATCGAAGGGCACAAAGAACGGAGCCGGCTAAAGTGACACGAGTGACCAAGATGGAAGAACACAACTCATTTCAGATACAGAAATGTTTAATGGCGTTAAAGTGCTACTTTAATGGGGACCATATGCTAACATTTAAACACAATTCCACTGCACTGCTAAACATGGTTGTCTTTTATTTTTTTTTTATTTTACCTCTTTTTGCCCAACCCTACCTAAAACAATAAAATAAAATCTAAAGGACTGAAATTAACAACCCATTCAAATCAGCAATAAGTTATGAATTTTATAAAGCATTTTTTCCTCTTTTTTTTTTTCTTAGTGACGAGGGGTAGTTAAATTACTTAAGGATATACAAAGTTTCAAACAATGCCATAGGTGAGGACTCTATTAAGGTTTTTAAAACTTGGAAAACAAAATAATCCTGGCCATTAAAAAGACAAAAATTAAAAAAAAAAAGCAAAGCCCTCAAAGTGCAGGTTAGAATGCTCACCTCTGAGAAAATTAGAAAACATTTGCTATAATAGCTCTTAACAGCACCTGCACAGGTAAGATGGCAAGGCCCCTGGGAACAGGACGTGCAGTCAAAACGTTACATTAACATGAGACGTGCTGAGCTTAACTAGGTTAACTACCGGACTGGAACTTCGAAAGTCAGCAAAGGGAATGATTCTAAAAAGAAAACCAAAGAAACCCCCACCAAACCTGGCCTTCTCCAGCTAGCACAGCCTTCATCCGTTGTGTGCACGGCAAAAAGCATCTTTGCATTTCATTGGGTCAAGTGCTTCATCAAAACAGAGATCTTTTCATGGCATAAATTCATATAAAAGACATCTAAGATTTCATATGGACAAGCTCTAAAAAGACGCATCAGACTTGGGGTGTTTTCCCTCCCAACACGTTTACAAATGTTTATCAAAAAATCTCTTCAAATAAAAAGGTCATAGTGGCTCAGTATCTGGGCGTGACTTTCTGGCACATCACCTCTGGTATGTGCTGGTTTCTCTCTGTCCCCAGCTGGTTGTGTGCCTGCGTACGAGCACCCACCTACTGGGAGATCTGCTGTCGCTGCCACAGCCCACGATGTGCTGGTAAGATTACAAGTGAGTACCTCTCGCTTTAGCCAGGCATCAGAGGTACTTGCTTTTTAAATGATGTCCAAAAGAAAGCTGAGTTGAATGGCGTTCTCTCCTGAACATCTCTCTTTGCTGCCCCTCTCTCTCTCTGGGCACAGAATGAGACCTTAATCATTATTGTCATTGTTATTCCTCGGCTATGTAAGCCTGCTTAGATTTCCTAGATTATGACAACATTGGATTGTGATAAACTGTAGGACACGGTCCTTTTAGGACCAGAAAAGCTCTTCAGAAGGGCCTAAACTAGGTTGTTCAACCTTGAATGCAATATAAGAAATTCTGACATTTCTCAGATCTTGTGACAGAAAGAGAGGGATGAGTCTCTAGTATCCTCTTTCAAACAAATAAATTCAAAACAAAGTGTTTCAACACTAAGGTCTAGAACCAGGTCCCACAGAAACAAATGGATTTCACTGACTTCAAAGGGACTAGTGTTTGGCCTAACTTTTTGCCAGCAGGAATTGAGATTGGTAACGTGACCAAGTGAACACATGTGGGTTTCTGTGGAGGCTTCCTTTATCCGAAAAGCTTTTATATACAGGTCTCTCCAGGACTAGCTGTCAATACAACATTTCTGAAAGAGGATACTGGCATCTAAGACCCAGTTTATTAACCTCAGTGAAATCACTCGCCCTGCACTGTTGTCTCACTTGGTTCTAGGAAGCAAATGAGAGCTTGACACTGGCGCTGGAGTAACCCTCGTCACTCCCGAGACTCTGCAAGCTGCTGTGATCATCAATGTCACTGATGCTGGTTGTGCTGATATTGTCCACTTCTCCATGGGAGAACTCTGTGCTTTCAACGTCCACTTCAATCTCTTCTAAAAAGGAAAAAGAGAGAAATGCACACAGGTTAGAATCACAGACCCAGCTGCTCCACTCAAGCCAGCAAACTGCTGGGACTCCCCCAGCCAGGGATGAAGCAGCTGTCTGGCAGGAAGACTTTCCATGGTATCCCTTGGAGCAAGATGGGCGGTGGATGTGACTTATAAAAAGACTAGACAGCAGCTTGGAGTTTTTCCTTGGGACTCGGCAAAGGGATTTGACTCCTCCAGCCTGCACATCAGCATAGGTGGGCCTGAACTTGTTCTGCTACCTCCTTCTTTGAAGCTGTACTACTCCAGTGTTGGAAACAAAAAGAAAGGAGATAAACTAGAGGGAAACAGAGAAAAAGGAGCATGAAGTTACCCTGAAATGTGCTACTTGCTTGATACCACATTGCCAATGGTGGTACCACTTATACAACAGTGTGCAATACAGCACACTACCATAGGGGTCTGGGTTACTCTCAGATGCTCTGTGGATTTTAGAACATAAATCTTATTTTTAAAAAGGACTTAGAAAGCAGAGATCTAATTGACCAGACCTCTTGGTTCCCATATCATTTTTAGTAATTTTCCAAAAGGAGGTGTTTGTTGTTATATAGCATCTTTGGGTCTGACAATGAATATCAAACCATCTGTTGTGCCTAAACATCTCTCCACAGCTGAGATTTTAAAAAAACAACACTAAGTTATCTGGATTCAGTTAGCTACTCAGATGATCTCTATCTAGTTTTAACTAAGGAGATGAGCTCTATAAGAAGCTTGGAAAAAAAAAAAAAAAGAAGGGCTGTGTAGAATGACTCCACAAATTGCAGACAGCAAAATGACAATGAGCAAGGAGTGTGTTCTTGTGGCCAGGAAGGCCAACAGAATCCTGGGCTGCATAAGGAAGTGTGTGGCTCGTAGGTTGAGGGAAGTCATTCTCCCCCTCTGCTCTGCACTGGTGAGGCCACAACTGGAATACTGCATCCAGTTCTGGGCTCCCC
>JAOTQQ010000002.1:27770846-27821899 GCA_026546715.1 Gallinago undulata | reverse complement strand
CACTCTTGTGGTTTGTGCTAATTCTTCGGCAGTGGAAACTCACTAGCACAAACAAAACAAAACAAAAAAGCAGCTACATTTCCCATCAGAATGCAGTCACTCAACAGTAGGTATGTTTTCCTTTAAAGAGATGCAGCTGTCAACAAACGATCATGATACAGAACAAGACCCCTGGCTCTCCAAATCAATCATTTCTGTAGTTAATGGAGTTCATTAAGGACTCTTCTAATAATGTGGCTTGTGGCAATGATAAATGATTAACCAAGGGGGCAAGGCTTGTGTGCTTTTTTATTATTTTTTTTAAAAAAGGTGTTAGTCTCCTTCACCAGAGTTACACATAGGCAGCAAGAGTGAGTGAGTGAATTGTGCTTCCCAACATCCCGGGCTGAAAGCAGCTGGGAAAAGCAGCTCTTACCTTGATATGTGCTTTGGCTTTGTTGAGCAGCCCAAGCGTTGTGTGCCTGGTGCAGTCTGGTCCCAGCGGTATCAGAACTTTTAAGCGTTCTAGACACAGGCGGAGGTGAGCTCGGCTGCAAGGGGAGAAGAGGAGAAGAGGAGGATCAGAGCTATGGCTTCAGAAAGGGAATATCATTTCCTTCTCTGCTTCCCTCCTATGAGGCAGTTTTTCATGTTTCCCTCTTCCCACACATCACGAGTTTCCCCACAGGTACCAGGACAGACTGCCACTAAACTAATTACACTGCAAACATCAGCTGCTCACCAATACTTGCATTATTGCTAACCCCTGACAGACACTATTTATTTTCTTGCTGTCTAAAGTGATAATCTGACTCATCTGGATGAACTTTGTGCAGGGGGCAAGGCTCACAGGCAAATGGCACAAGTATCTCCTGGGTTTCCTCTCTCTCTCTCTCAGCTATTTGCTGTCTGTTCTGCTGAGAAGAACTTTTGTGAAAGCAGTTTTGAATGACCACTATTGCTGCACACTTGTGCACTGCTGGCTCAGGGACATTTGCTATGAACTGATCTGAGCACTCTCTTTCTGCACCAAATTAAGAAGATTAATGAGAAAAATTGTCAGCCCAAAACACCCAAACAATCCCTGCTGGCAGTTAAAGGAGCTAGAGTGATGGTAGCACTGCGCTCTCACTCCTTTTCCTGGGCCCAGGTCTGAAATGCTGCTGGGCATGGAAGGTCTGTGGGAACAAGAGAACCCAAGACCTTCCCCTGGGCAGTCTTCTGACCTTGGCTCATGTCTACAAAGACAGGCTCAAGCATGACAGCGCTGCTGATGATATGAGCCATTTTCTGCGGAATACGGAAACAAGTTCTGGGGAAAATGGTCCAGGCAGCAGCAGCAAAGCACATCGTCCTCGGGCTGTACAGGAAAACTGTTCCTGCTGTCTCCTCTTCTATATCACGTATGCAGGAATGGACAGCAGATTTATGGAAAACTATCAAGTATGGGTTGCTTTTTTCCCCCTCCTTCTCTCTTTCCCAGACATTAATGATTTATGTCCAAACTTGTCATCCCAATCAATAACACAATGACATCAGCTCCACCATTCACATGCAAGAAACATCGGTGCAAAAGAGTCCTGAAAGCCTATCCCTGTCCCTGCTCATGCACAAAGAAACTGAATCTTCGCCTGATCCATCTCAATGCAGGGGAAGGAAAAAAGGAAAAAAAAAAAAAGAAAAAAGAAAAAAGAAAAAAAAAAGAGCATGGACAGTTCATTTCCATTTGTTTTTCAAATTCACTATTGCCCCCAGTTTGAAAGGGGTGGGGGAGAGGAGTCTGTAATCAGGCAATTATGTCAGTGACAAGCAAGGATGATTAAGGGTGGAAGGGTCAGGGGTTTTGCTGATGAACTGTCAGCACAGGGGACTGTTCTCTCGCGGTGCTGGAGCTGTGAGCTCCTCACTGTTTCTATTATAAATCTCTTTACAAAGGGTCCATCATTCTGTCTCAAGAACAGCCAAAGGGCTGCGTGTGACCAGTAAGGGCCTTGAAGAACACGTGTTTTTCATTAAATATTAACAACCAGAGGGGTGGAGGAAAAAGGGAGATCATAATCCAAAAATCAAACTGAAAAAAATAGTAATCACATCAATCTCATCCTTTACTTCTCAGCTTGCTCTAGGGCAAACCCCACTGACATTAAACCCATATGGCTGACACGGGCATATTTTCTCTACTTGGAAGCCCTTTTTCAGCGCAGAGCTTGACCAACTGGAGTTGTGTGTACCCACTACAGGTGTTTTCCTAATGTTTTATAATGACCTTTAGGGTCAGCAATGAAAAAGCATTGCTGGTTCTCCCTGGCACTATAGCTCCTGTCATTCCATGGGAGACCGGACACTGGTTTCTTGCAGCTAGAGAAAGGAGGAAGAAGAGGATGATCCTGTGGTTAAATACATTCTTGGTATTGAACTCTCCTTTGGCTATGCCACAGATTTCCTGAATGGCCATAAAAGTCACCGAATCAAAGCTGCCAGAGCACAGCCATCAAGCTGCAGCAGAGCAGCACATGTCTCTTCACAGCATGAGCACAAGCACCAGCCACACTTCAATTTACAGGATCAGCCCAAGTTAGAAACGCAGCTGAAGTAGAACTAAAGATGTGTGCACAGGTCTGGGGGCTGAGGAACCAACTAACAGGGGACTTGCTACAGAGCACCCGCTACAGGTAGGGACTGCAGACTCTCCCCTGCCCTGCTGGGCAAGGGCAGCTCTTAGCCCCATGAAAACGGAATTATTTGCGCAACAGAAAACAAGAAGTTCGGGGAATCAACATCTAACCAGTGTCAAATATATCACAGTCCACTCCTGAACGCAGAGACAAATGGACAACACATTTACAGCCTGAGCTTTGGGCTGAGTCTCAGCACTGGAGGTTTTACCAGGAACCGGGGAAGGTGCTGCACCAAGAACGGTGGTTCTTGGAACCGTTATGGGCATGAGCGAGCACTGGCTGGATTGCTGAGACAGCAGTTAAAAGGATGGCACTGATCTGCTATGTCAAAAGCGAGGTTATGAGCAGACTCAATGAGATCAACCATGTGAAGCACCTGAATGCTATATGCAAAGATCCAGCCACGCAACAGAACTCCAGACACTGAAACTCTTCCTGGTGTGCCCCAGGACCGTGGTGAATTGAAGAAGGTTATCATGTTTTGTAGGCCGTGGCAGAAGCAGGGAGAGGACAAAGCAGTCAGAGGGTCTATCCTCATGAGGACACTGGAAAAGCTGGCAGAGTTGCCTCCCCAGCACACGTGGCCCCAGAGGAGACATTCCCCCAGGTCTGGATCCCCACAATGGCCCTCAAAGCCCAGAAAACTGGCCCAAGCTCACACAGGAGGTTGTCAGAGAAGCCACTCCTGCCAGCGGCTCTGCTGGCTGGTCGCCAAAGGCTGTGGCCTGCAGCAGGGGTGATGGCCTCTGCCAGCACACCAGGCATCAGGAAGGGACACCTGCCTGTGACAGAGGGTGTGAGCACGAGCTGATAAGCTCATGGTGGCACGGAGCACAGCTCGGGCAATGAGCACACTGCAGGGGCGGGTGGTGTTGGCTGAGCTGAGGCAGGTTTGGAACAGGTTTGACCAAAGCAATCACTTCTGGGCTGCTGCTGCCGGATTTTCCCCTTATTTTGCACCCAGAGCTGAGCCACACTGAGTTCTGACTCCACTGCAAACCTAAGTGCACTTGTATCTCCAACCACAGCCTAACCAAGGGAAATGCACAGGGCTTTTCATCAGCACAAAGCAGGGCCAGCCTCGGTGTCCAGGCTGGTGCAGACTGGGGACAGCCCCAGCAGTCACGTCCCACTGCTGGGGATGGATTCTGGACAACTGGTGGAGCTGCTTAGGAGGTTCCTGGCCCAGTGCAGCTGGGACAGCAAAGAACCACCAAGCCTGCATACAGCCCTGGCACACGAGCATGTTGGTTTCTTTCAGAGAGAACAAATCAAACTGCTTCCCCACCTTTCTCTCCTCCACAGAGCTCAATACTTTGCCTTTTTATTTTTAAAACTTTATTTTTATTTTTAACCTGGTCAGGGACTGTGACCGGCTTCCAACAGCCCAAGTGGACCACGATGGGTTCATAAAGCACAGAGCACACAGGCAGGTCTGACACACGGATGGGTGGCTTCAGTAAAACCCAGAAATAAAACTCCAGAGCTCAGAAGCATCACAGCAAGCTTAGCTAAAAGACCATTTCAGAGAGACAGCAGCCACAAACCTATTAATCTTTCTTATCAAGTGCTGGAGCTGTACCTGGACAGCTGTAATCCCACAGGTCGGGCCACGACATGAATGTCCTGTCCCTTTGTTTACCTGGACTCTGTTGCAACGTGGCTTTGACAATGCTGCAGGCTCTTGTATTCAATGAAAATACCAGCATTGTGCAGGTTCCAGACAGAGCCAGACGTCTTTCCATGTAAACCACTAGATTATGCCAATATTTGACGCATCTGCCAATATCTGGAAAAACAAGTCTAAATGCCCATATTGTTATATAACAGAGAAACAACCCGGGCTTGGCGCGAAGGGCTGCTGCCTCTCACTGCCTTCATCCTGGGAAAGACAGAGGATGACAGAAGGAGAATTCCAGTTTCTGCTGAGGCTGAAGCCTTTGCACATTAGCTGCAGGGGAGACAGGAGAAACTGGAGCCCTTTCTCCTGCTTAAGCGGCCTTGGAAAAATTCAGGCTCTCAGAGAAGCATCCTGATCACAGGACAGATGCTGGATGTGTTGAAGAAGGAATCCATGGAGGATTTGAAAGGAGGGAGCTCTCCTTTTTCCCAAGGGATCAGCCTGGTGCCACCTTCCAGCTCAGCCTGATGAGGGGGAAGACTCCTATTTGAGATTCCCATGTGGGGCATCAGGGTGGCCAGGAAAGGAGCAAAGTATCTGAAAGGCTTAAGAAAACCAGAGCCTAACACGTGCCTTTCTGTCCCAATGAGCTGAGGTCAACCTTTTACCCTGTTCCACCTTGCAGTTCTGGCTGGGACAGAGCCCTTCTGCCACTTCTGCTTCCTCCCTGTGCAGTGCTAGGAGGGGCCTAGAAGTTAGTTTCTCTGGGATGTGGAGGGCGAGCAAAGCAAGGATGTCTTCTCTTCTCTGCCAGGAGCTGCTGTGGGCAAAGGTACATCAGCCCCTAAACAGACAGGCCAGGAGACTAAAGCAGAAGAGGGATGAGCAAGCCCAGCAGCTCCATGACCCCCCACCAGCTGATCCACAGCAAGCTATAGGTAGCTGTATCGGAAGAAGGGGGTGCTGGCCCCTGAAATGGCAGCCCCACCGGGCATATGCTGTTCTCCCCCCTTTCACTTTGTGCCTGTGTGACACCTTTTGACTATTTGGATTATCTGCTTCTACCCCTCCAAGCCCAAGCCCCCAGGCCCTCTGACCCCAGCCTCTATGGGAGAGGAGCCTGGTCCTTGCTCCCTGCAGCCCCTCCTTGCACTGGCTCTGCTTGGCTGCAGAGGGCTGTAATTTCACAGCCTGCTCTCCTCTCATCTCATCTCCTCTCTGGTTCCCAATGACATCATCTGCTCTGATTATATAAAGCACGAGGAAGCCTTTATTTATGCGTGCTTTTTGCTTGCAGCTTCAGCTGTCTCACTCTACGACACGCACCCAAATCCCACTGCAGGAACCAGGCTCCCTTTCGCCTGGACCAAAACTGCAGTGCAGTAAAAGATGCGAGTGCAAAAAAAAATAAATAAAAATCCCTATTTCCTTCCCTCACTCTGAAGACATTTTTGGAGGGGTTTGGGTAGGAATCAACCTACCCTACCACTCTGCACCACAGCAAGCTGGGCATAAAGCCACCAGCCTCTTCTCTGGATGCGAGGTCCACAGAGAGCTGAGGGGCCTGTAGTGGCAGCTCCAAGCCCTGTGTCTACTGGTCCCAAAGGGGCTACACAGTAGCTACCTACCTACCTTCAAGCCCCAAGGAGCACCCCCTACAAGGGCCAGCCCAGGGCTGGAAGGCCACTGCTGCAGCAATGGCTATGAGCATGACTGTCAGGGAGCCACCCCTGTATGTAAACATCCCTGGAGAGACTGCAGCTTCTTTGCTAGGACAAGTTTTGGGTTTGTGGGTTTTTTTTTCCAGCTTCCACCATGCGCAGAAGCTATGGAAACTGAGACAAGAAACCTTCTCTGCTAAGGAGCCAGTCAAACACACACGTACACTCGGCTCCAAAGCAGCAGGTTTACCAGAAACAGCACTATCCCCCCGTCAGACACCGCTGATGGACTTTGCTGAATCAAGGCCTGAACATCTGCAAAACACACACACGCTCACAGACACACACACTCACACTCTTCCCATCTTTAAAAGATCAAGCCTCCCTCCCAGCAGGAAATGACCAACTCGCCTTCAGCAGCATTTCAAAATGTTGAATTCTGATTTTTGTATGTTGAAAGAAGGAAGCATCTGAGGGAAAAGAAAAGCGTTTCCCAGATATTTTTGTACTATGCCTACAGGTCTATAGGGCTTGAATTCCACAGTGGATTTAAGCATGTGCTTAATATTAGGAATATGCTCAAGTCACACTGAGGCTAAATCAGACGATCTCCAAGAGATGTTAAAAAAACAGAACCAAAACAAACAAGAACCACAGCAAGAACCAGCAGAAGAAAGATCCTAACATGGAAAAGGACATTATCATCCTTCCCCTCTGCTCTCCTCCTCCCTCTACACCTTTTCAAAGTCAAGTCTAATTTAACCCTGAAATTAGAAACTTTGTTTGGATTTCAGAGCTAATAGATTGCTTAAAAAATTCAGGAGGGATCGCTGGTTAAAGAAACCAATTCCTGGAGAAACGCAAGTGACCCCACATCAATAATTCATTGGATGAGAACGATTTTGAGATAAAAGTAATGAGAAACACATGCAAAAACCACAGGGCAGGGAAAATGGGGAAAAAAATATAATATGGTTTCCTTCTAAAAACAATTCACAGGTCAGGGCTGTGCTTGTCTCTAACAGCCATCGTATGACCGTGTTTTTTCCTTATTCTTGTCTCTAACCCCCAGCCCAGCCCTCTCTGCAACGGTACCTACTCCCCGCGTTACTGAACGCTTGTCTCCAGCGAAGGGAGAGGAGGTTTTGCCAACCACCTGGATGGGGACTGGTGATTTGGGTGGGCACTGGGGCCCATCCTGTGCTTCCCCTGCTGCAGAGCATTATGCAATTGCTGCGAGCCCTCCAGCCACCCGCAGTAACGCAGCGGTGGCCTCCGGCCAGCCCCCAATAAACACACTCACACCCGCTCACCCCAGTTCCACCAGGGACGGGAGACACATGTGTGAGAAGGAAACCTGGCTCAGAAACAAGCAGTTAAAAGTTAACGATCTCCACCTGAGCTGTGAAATCATTCAGAGCAAGCCGTAGCTTTCTGATTTTAAAGCAGGTCTCTTCTCACGATTATTTTTTCTCCTGCATCTGCTCCCAGTTGAAGGAGATACTTACTCATTTGCCTCTTTTGTTTCTAGTCAATTTCTAAGGATGGCTCCCTGGCATGTAGGAGTATTTGTACTGCAAATGCTAATAAAATGTACCATGAAAAAGTAATTGCAACAAAAGCTTTTAGATCTTTAAGTTTTTTTAAGCCTTTCTATCATTTAAGAGAAACAAAGAAATGGAAATTTAGGGCCGAGAATAAAAAGACTTGACAACATATTATAAATAGGAATTTAAAGGAACAAAAACGTTCTATGGGTCACATTTTCAGCCTGATCTTAACCAACCATACCAGATTTGTCTGCAGAAGTTAAAGATGAACATGCACCCAACTGTATTCTCAAATCAAGAACAGATGAAAAACCAACCACATATGAAGAGACCCATGATTAAAAAAGTGTAAGAACAATAACAGTAACAAAAACAAAGAACTGAGGCAACGCAGCTTTTCAAAGTCACAGAAATCGATGCACCTCTGACTGGTGACAAGCTGCATACCAGGGAGATAACTGGTGGTACACTGCTCAAGAAAGCAGCATCCTGATTCAAGCCCATAAGAAGAAACTAAATTCAAACAGCGATGTATTGATGCACTCTGTAACAGTAGCACTTTGTCCAAAGGCCACCTCAATCACAAAACCAAGATAAGATGCATCGTGAAAGGAAGCATCTTACCAAAGAACTGAATTATTTGGAAAAAAACTGGCCAGTTTTGTAGCAGACAAACCCCTCCTTGCATCTGGAACGGAAGCTACAAACCTTAAGGTAAGCATAAAGCAATGATTTTAACTTAAAATACACCTTGTAAACCTCAGATGGGGCTGCTCTACAAAAGCTGCCTGGACTATCCCCCTGGGCCCAGCAGGATCTTGCACCTCAGAGCTAGAATATGGCCAAGTGCACACAGAAATTACTTCTACCCCCAACTCTTCTACACAGGAAGACTCATCACTGATTTCAACTTTGGAAGAGCTTCATGCTCTTGGCAAATGGGGGATGTCAGACCAACAGATCTTGTGCCAAGTGATCTGTTGCCATCACCAGTCCATTCCAACCTGGGTCTTTCTAGCCTACTACTGCGGTCTGGAGGGAGACATGCTCTCCTCACCTCTCTCCAGGTCACACAACTGTCAAAGTCTCTCCTTTTCTTTAAGTCCTTCTAGGTATAAACCTTAGTACTATTGAGAGGGCTCTCCTAATTTTGCTACCATTTTGAAGGCAAATTAATTCATTAAAGGCTTTCCAAAATTAAAAAAGGGGAAGATAGGGACAGAGAAAGGGAAAAAATCGGGCAGTTTCCAACCCCTTGGTGAAATATGGGGGATTTGGATACAAGATTCTGCTTTCCTGCAGGACAGGTGTCTCCTGGGCTGCAATGTGGAGGAATGACAGACACTCATAGCTGTATCTCCCAAAGGCTGACCGGTCTGTCCACTGTGCAGACATTAGGAGTAAACCATGTTGTTCAGTGGGTGCAGGGTTTGGCCGATAAGCACCTCAAGTTATGTGGACACATGAGAGAGCTTCCACTTCCAGGACTCAAGGCCACAGTACTGCTGACACAACTGTGAAAATGACACTTTTGGAAGACCTGGGGTCCTACTCTCACCTCAGAGGGCACTTCAGGGAGTAGGATCACTGTCATCTCACACAAAGACACTGTTACCTTCCTTTTCACCCTGTCCTCTGACCAGTCCAAGAATACAGTTGCCAAATGCACCGACATCTAAACAGCATCCCATGACTGAACTCTGAAATCCTAAATCAAGAAGATCCCAAACAATAAGACTAAAGCAATGTTATGATTGCAAAGCTGAAGTGATATATCTAGGGTTCTTCTTATTCACACAATAACTTCTGGGCCTTTGGGTCCTATTTATTGCATATCTTGAAGTTTTTGTTTTGCTTTGAACTGGAGGGCTAGAATACAGAAGCTTCATCTAAATGAATAAAATAATTATTGTTATTATTATTAAAGAGACCATCTGTAATCTCATGACTTCAAAACCCAGGCTGTTTAAAGGAATGGCAAAAAAATTTGAATACTGATGCTCGCAGTAATAAAGATGATATCACTTTGGAAGGTGCCACTGGCAGAATGAACTCACAGCTGTTCGGTAACGTGACTGCTCATCCTTTCCTAACCCCTTTGATCTTCAGAGGCACCAATGAGACAGACTACTTCAACTCAGTGGAGGAAGATCAGATATAACAGCCTGTGCTTCACAATGAAAAGGTGATGAGAGCAGCATAGGTTGGGCCACCTGCCCAACAGAGGAATGGAGTCAATCAGTGCCTGGCATTTTCTCTCTCACCCCTTCATTTTCATCCAGATCTAGCCCCGACCTCTCTGTGTCCTTTCCTCGGTTCCTCTTCCCTCCCCCCAGCTCCTCTATGGCTTTCTGCCTTTTCTTTGAAAGCAATCTGGACAGCTGTTAAGAGATGGCAAATAGCAACAGATGCTCTGAAGAGGAATCCATTATTATTTACCAGGTTAATTCCTCCTAAAATTATATATTGAGGATCAACTATTATTGATCTTGGCCATTAGCCATAAAGTATTTTAATCCCTGGTGAATACAATTAACTGCACCTTACTGTAGCACAATACACCATGTTACCAGCTAAACCCCTTCAAGCCTAAACTGTGCTTAAAACAGTACGCTAAACACTACAGCCTTCACAGGCCATGAATGCTCTACGTGATATTCTCCTTCTGATCTAAAAAACCCAGCCTAGTTGCTGCTGGCATGGCCACATCTGGGTACCTCTTGCACAGGACCATTCAGCAACAACTTTTCAATCCTGCTCACAGCTGACCATGCCGGTACCACATTTGCCACCCTGGCAGTAAGATACGGTTACAATCCTGCATTTGGCTATCTGTGAACATGCAAAGCAAGCTGCAAACACCTACGTGCAACCCAGGCCCATTAATTATAAAGCCCCGACTAGCCCAGTCTAATAAAAATTCTATCTTTGTTAAAAGGTAGTTAAAAATAGACCTGCTCTTTAAATAGCCAGCAGTGTCCTGTGCCCTCGTTCTCACTAATACCATTGTAATTATCCTTCTAGGGATAGGCAGTGTGCTTACAGCCACAAAGTCTGGCAACGCTGTTCCAAGCAGGGCAGTGTCCTCCTCCATGCCACCAACACGCCTGCAAAGCAGCTGGGCCATTCATCAGAAACCTGCCTTGCTGAAGAGGAGGCAGTAACCTGCTTTGCTGTGACCTACGGATTTTCAGCTTTGCTGCTAGAATTAGGTCACTGGCAAAGATAGCCAAGATTTTCCAAACTCGCCAGCTATTCTTGATTATTCTGTTCAGAGGTTTCCTGGCTGAGCACCATGCCTTTGAAAAGAAATGAGGAGGTATTTCAGGCTCCTGCAAGGTTCCTGCTTCTCAGTGTCTGAGTGCAGAAATATTCTCACCCCATAATCTTTGAGTCTCTAAAACTGCCAGGCAACAGGACATGCTCTCCAGATCAGACCTACTACCACCACGTCCTCGTAGCCGCTCAAGGAGAAATCAAAGATGGTGCACACCAGAAAACAGATTAATTAGGAGGGATCTGTAGAAACCCTTGAAGGTCACCTGCTTGTACTGAGACAGGAAGAACCTGAGATATTAAGCAGCTTCCCACCTGGACTGCTCTCCTGGTATACTGGAAAAGCTACTTAGGGTCTACAGGGTGTCACAGCAGTAAAGGCATAGACAACACCTCAAATCAGAGCCTCTGTTTCTTTGCAATGCTACTGAAAGAGATCCTGGACTTTGGTGCCTACTAAATATAGTCACGTTTTAAACTAGTAACACCACTAACTGGTTAAAAGAAACAAGCAGTTGCTTGGCAAGACAGACATTTATCCACCAGTGAAAGAACAAAGCATACCACCAACTTGTTATTTGGGAAAATGTATTTCCTTTTTTCAAATAATGAGCAGGGAATATGCCAATATCAAGAATATATATTGTGACCTGGTACTAGAAGTTATTTTTGTCATTAACGGAATTTTTTAAATTATGCAGATAAGCTATTGCTACCAAAACATATTTTTACTGTCCATTAAGATAGGACAGGGGTTTTCCACCCAATACATTTCTTTTCCAAAGCTATATTCCAGTTTCCTCATCTCATGGAAGAAAACTGTAATTCCTGATGAAAAAAAATTTTTAAGAGTGTGACCATTTGGAATACTTGTTTACACAAAATCTTTTATGCCAAAAGGAAAGCATGTGCTCTTCATCTAATCCCTCTCCACGCTGTCAGAAATATTTAAGGAGTCATCAAATATCTACTGTATCTTTCAGGTATAGAGGGCATGCATCTGGAGCAGAGGAAGCAGTGCATGTAATTTTACCTTGTAAAATTATTTTAAATTTAACCTCAGACTTCCCAGGAAAAAAGAATTACCAGGCAAGGTCATTACTGGATGTATGTTTGGAGGAAAACATTATGAAGGAGAACTTAAGAGATCCTAGCACTATTTTTCCTATTGGATATGGATTTTTGCACGCAAAGAACAGTAATACTGTATTTCAAAAGTCTAGGAGTTAGCTAATGTTAAGTGACAGCTTTAAGAGAAGTTAATTATGTATGTTACTGACCAGAGAAGCGCAGCTCCCAGCACTATGACAGCAGATGCACCATGTCCTGATCTCATACATACAGAGGTACCAGGAAAGAAGAGTTTTTGAGAAGAGGTACCAGAGAGTATGAAAACACACCTTGCTTCTGCTTAACTGGTGTGATGTGCTAACACAAACTCATTGTCAATACAGTTCTTCCAAAAGGGAGCAGGGTTTTCCACTTAGAAAATTAAAACAATGTAAACTTCAGGGGGAAAAAAACCCAACAAAACAACCACCTTTTCTTGCCCTTTCCCTTTAACTATCCTTGACACTTTCCTTGTATTTTCTTTCTCTCCTCTGGGCACAGCCAAGAAATGGAAGAATGCTCAAACCTCAAATGGGGAAAAAGTATGAAGCTGGCTACTTGCAAATCATTTGCTTGGGCAGGAAGCAAGACAAAATGTATCCCTAAGACATGAAAATTGCTTGACTTATTTTCAGCTCAACTACAAAACTCCTAGTGCTTCCAAAAAGGCACAAAAAATCATTACATTAAACACAAGACATTCTACCCAGTGAACTCTTGATCAGCTGGGGAGGATCGTTATGACCCCTGCCTGAGTCAGGGATACAACTCTAATTCCCCCAAACCAAGAACAGCTGTAACTGAGTAAACTAACATTTGTGGGAGGATTAGCTGCCTTATGCTTGCTGGCCCTGTATTCTCCCAGCAGGAAAAGGGTTAGGATCCCACCTGGGAACAAATCAAACACCAAAAGGTTCATGGTTTGTTCTGGAAAGAAAAATAATAAAAAAAAAAAAGAAAAAGAGAGAGAGGCTTGAACACCTAGTCCTCTAGTTTGGTTTCCATTTGCTCAGCTCTCAGGACAATACTGAGAAACCACACGAGGTTATAGAAATACCTGCAGGAGCACTGCATTATAATCACAAACACACCCCTCCCTCCCCGTTATTCTGTAGTGCTCATATCCCTCACAGGGCCCCCTGGATTTAGGCAAGTTAAATTACTGCCTCACAGTCAGATACTTTCTAGACAGCATCCCATCCTAGGATCACTCCTGGTTGGTTTCAAAAAACACTGATGTTAAAAATAATAATTAAAAACCCAAGAAAAACAACAAAAGAGAGAATTTTCACCACAAACTATTCACCTAGGGAGAGGCTGTGGTGGGTTTTGTCCTCAGGAGAGCCACATGGCAGACCAGAAGCACAGATTTCTTGCCTTTCCCAGTGCCGTGTTAGCCAGGAGCTCGCAGAGTTTGCATGGCACTTTCAGGAAGGGCGAAGCAGCAACCAAAGGGAGCTGACATTTCAACTCCCCACAAGCAGCAAAGGGTTAGGCAGCAGGCAAGACCTTTAAGTGAGAGTCAGGACACCTGTCTGCAGACAGCTTGCATGACCTCAGGTAAATCCCTTGAGGAACTGAAGTGCGCGCGCTGCTCATCCACAAAATGGAGCTAATCCTAATTCCTTCACGGAGCACTGCGCAGCTAAATCCACTCTTGGCTTTCAGGTGTTCATGTAGCTCAGCAATGAAACCGGCATGTGAGGTGCCCAGACAGCAGGACATGTCAGGAAGCTAATTCATTCAGCTTTCTCTGCAAGTTAATAATGCCCAGAGTACCAGACACCCACGTTTTTCAAAATGGATCAATAACTCCTCACTGCTCCCCCCCGTATATGCAGCAAAAACTATCTGATCTCTCCTCTTACCTCTGTCCCAAGAAATTCCCAAGATGGAATTTTGGCAAAGTTCAAAGGAGTTTAGTCAGAATCAAGAGGAAGGCTGTATTGTTGACTCTGCAATCAAGCAGTCATAAAACTTTTTATTTCTTTAAAACATTTTGTTTCTGATGTCCTACTGTTAACCCAATGTATCTATAAGATTATGATTTAAGCCCCATAAAAAACCCCAACAGAGTAGCTCAGACATCACATCACCTAAAAAAAACACACTAAACACCTACAAAGGATGCTTCCTCTCCTGTTTTTTTTACATAGGTCACACCAGCTCATACACTGGCTTTATGTGGGGGATAGAAAACATTTAACTCCAGGTGCTGAGACTTGAGAATCACAGAATATGTCCAGAATTGTAGTGGAGATTACAAGAGCTGACAAGATAAACTATTTTTTTCCATTTTAAATAATGGAACAGTTTGAACACATGCTCCTTTTAAAAAGGGGGGAAAAAAAGCTTGTAAGAAACTCATGCAATTTGGTTTCCCTGGATGGCTGCTGGGAAATGCAAGGCAGCACTGTCTGCACAGACCTGAGGACCAGCTTGGAGTGCACACAGGAGTCCTGTACTTCTTATAACAGCTTCCTGCTCTGACCTCCATTAGCCATTTACAACATGTCCAACCCACAGCATAACCCTTTTCCCACTCTGCTCTTTCCCAACCACATGGATTTTTCCCAGAGATCACTAAGAAAAAGCCCACAACTCAAAGAAACTCCAAGAGATGCTCAAGACTCCAGAAGGCCAATGCATGTTTTCCTTAAGTATATGGCACCATTTCCTCCCTTTTCCTCCTCCTTTGAAATCCCTTCACTGAAATGCATCCCCATATGTGCTTTTTCCAGTGAACACCAAGCCTGTAAGCTGCTTTTCCAAGCCAATAAAAGTTTAAAAGAGGTCACACCACAGAGAACAGGCTCTGAGCATTTCCTAAGAGGGTCATATTACGTAGAATATCCACTGGAAACAAAGTGTTCCCATCCGGTTTCCCACTTTTTTTGGCATCAAAGTTGATTTTCTGGGTAGGTGAAGTGGCAAACACATGTACTGGGAAAAGGGAAGATAAGTATTTTCCCCCCCATTATTCCCTTATCTCAATCAGAATTCCTCGGCATACTTCTAGGGTCTAGATTGATTCTTGCTATGAAATCTGAGTACTATTATTCAGTGTTTGGGACTCCACACACACGCAGGCACTCGACTTTGGATGGCTTTTTTGCCACCCTAGAACAACGCTAAAGTAATTTTCTTATTAGTTAGACATCAGGAAAAACTTTCTCGTCGTAGGAAAAACTTTCTAACAACAGTTAATGAGGGCAATAGGTTGCACTGCCTCCCCAGGCAATCCTGCTGTCAAAGGCTGTTAAGGCCGTGCTGGATTGGCATCTGTCAGGAAAGGTTAAGACAGAGCTTATCCTGCCTTGGGGTGAGGGGACAGACCAAACGGGCCACTCTCAGCCTCGTCTTTGACAGCCTCACAAAGCACCACGTAAGTCTGAAAAGTGATGTTTCTTGCCCTCCTTTAGTCACAGGGGCTGAGCCAGCTGCAGGGGCAATGAGCTGAGTCTCCGGAAAGCGAAGGGGAATTTTGACTCTCTGAGTTTTGACCCTGGTGACAGAGCAAAAGATTTGTTCCACAGTGGCAGCTGTAGCTGCTGCACGCAGCTGGAAAAGAGCAGTAGTACCACAGGTACCGGAGCAGGTAGGTAAAGTAAAAGGGAGGATCCAGAGGCAGTTGCAAGGCAGAGTTTCCACTACCAGAATGAGACAATCCCTGGCCCCGCACGCTGGCGAGGAAAAGACAGGAACAAAGCGAACACCAGGAGGGGCTGCAGGGAAGAGGAACCCCCCACCCCAAGCCACCAAAACCAGTTACACCCCAGCAAATTTTCTCTGTATGCAGCTATGCAGCTGCAAACATGGGAAAGAGCAGCCAGCTCTGAGGAACGCCAGGATCCAGGCTAAGAGCAACACTGGAAACAAACACAGATCAAAGGGAAACACCAGGCTGTATACACAGCTGGGGCTGTCTTCCCCTGTTAAAATGAGACGGGCACGTAGATTTTTTTTAACTGCAAGCTCTTTGTGTGCGCCTGCACGTAACTGTGTGCATCTGTGCAAATGTGAGTACTCACCCCACATTTGGCCTCTTGACATTACCAGAGTGTAGCCAAGGACTGGCATTTTCCAAGCTGCGTGGAAGATTCCCACACAGCTGGGCAAAATCTGACCGGGCAACCCACAACTTAACCCACCCCATGGAACAAGGTCCAACAGGTGGAAATGAAAGACATGGGAGAGACAAAGACACTTCTTTTTAACTGCCGATTTCCACAATAAGCCCGCTACACCCCTCCCTCTTTCAGAATAACTCATTTGAGTTATTCTCAGTGAGTTTTCAGAAGGAGCAGAACGCTTCCCACCTAAGGGCTGGACTATTGGCTATGTGGAACTACCCCAAGTGTTCAACAGGTTGTGACTTTAGATAGCATCAGAAAGTCCCTCCTGGGAAGAAAACGTGCAGGGGAGATCAGCCAGAACTTCCTGGGAGGGCGGGAGCAACCGCTCCTGCACAATTCTGCTCTGAGTGGAAAGAAGAGAGGAACACACTACAGTAGGAGATGGAAATGCTGGCAGCTGCCTGTTCCTAGGTCCTGAGAACACTCTTGGCTGACCAGGCTCTTCTTAAAGGCTAGGGACAGCCACAGTGAGCTCTTCATGGCTGATCTCACCTCTGAACCCTCCTGTTCTGTTCCTTTTCTCTCCTGGGCTGCCCACAGGGAGAGCCACCCGTACACAAAAAAAGCAGCAAAATTGTTCTTGGTATCAACTTCCTTTTCCTTTCCATATGTCTTCTCTGATGGGTGTGTGGCTTTGCCAGACTTCACCCTTGCAGAAGGGTCCTTGCCCTTTCTCTACAAATACCCACATTCACTTATTCACAAGAAGAGCAGTATTTATCAAATACCCTCCTTTCATTCTTGCATTATTCACTATCCTGGACAGTACAGTGTTTGGTACAGAAACACTTAGCACCATTCTCTAAATGACCAGGCACAACTACAATGCTGTAGAAACAAGGAGGGGAAACACCAACTGCCCAAGTGAAGGAACAAGTATTCACTTGAGAGTCACTAAGAGCTGTGCATCTACATGATTCAGATGCTTTTAGATATTCCACCCTAGCTCAGCAACCAGTCAACTCAAGAGATAGCGGCCTGCACTTGACTTTATAAGCATGACTAAGTTTTCTGCAGCTGTTTACTACCCACCACGATAAAAAACACACCCTTATCATACGAACCGTTATCAGCCTGGACCATGCATGAACCCACTGGTACAATTCAGAGTCTATTTCTATGAAATTAACACTGCATTTCAAGCTCACGTCCTGTTTCCACTGGAGGTTTCAGTGCGTAAGCTTTTTTTTTTTGGTATCAATTTCTGTTATGCCTCCTTCAGCCCTTCCTGGGCAGAAACCATTTCACAGACAGTTACAAGATCACTATGTAACTGCTACATCCCTTTTCCTGCCTCACCTTCTGTGAGCTGAATGCGCTCTTTTGTGCAATCTCCCATTCAAAACAATCCCTTCTTCACCTTAAGTCTTAAGGTACTCTACTTAAACTCCTGGGAAAAAAAAAAAAAAAGAGTAAAAAGCATCCATTCTTTGCAGAAGCTTTTCATTTTCCCCCTAAATAAGTCATGTTGCCTTATGAATGCACTCTCAAAGGTAAATAATTAACAGGCAAGAGGGACTGAAAATCTTATTACACTGCTAATGGAATGTGATGCTCAGGCAGCAGTGTACACATAAAGGATACCTTCAAAAGACTGATCTTAATTTTTTTAATGTAACATCAGGCAGAAGACTTGACTCATCCCATTGCTCTGGGATCCAGGGACTCCTCAGTGCTCCTCTAGACTCAGAAACATCCAAAACCTTTATATGACATTCAGGCTGCATCTGACAGGCTCAAGTATCACCTTTGACTAAGGGGATACTCTAATTTTGCAAAGGCACTGTAAGGATTTACCAAAGAGCACACACAAAGAGTGCTAGGCAGAGATGACCTCTATATCTACACAAATTCAAGCTCTCAAGACACACAGAAAGGGAGGCAGGTAGATGACAACACTTATGGCTACGTCCTGCCATGGCCCTGACTTAGCCCTGTCCATGTTACCCGATGGTTTCATGGAAGGAGAATTCCTGACCCTTGGTCCCAGGCTGCCCATTTAACATTTTTATGGTTGTCACATGCACTGTCTGGGAGGAAACCTGCCTGGTCTGTTTTCCCACAGCTCTGCAAACTGCTCAGGGTCACCAGCACCATTTGCAGCCAGGTCACAACCACAGCAACTGTGAGATGAAGCCCTTTGCTTTCATTTCCCAGACAAGGCTACGAACACCTGTTACACACTTGCACTATCCACCACAGCACCAAAAACTGTGGGGTGCTAGGACCATACTGTGACAAATTCTCCCAGCTACCCACGGCAGCAAAGGTACCTTCACTTTGTACCCCTCTTCACTCTTCAGATGGGAGAAGGCACTAGGGCAGCAAGACAGTGTCAGGTAGCTGACCCTACATGGCCCTCAGCAACACTAAGAGGGAGGACACTGAGAGTGGCGCAAGGAGTGAGGATGAGGTTTTGAAGGAAGCAGAGATGGGACAGGCAAACTTTTGTGAAGGGAGGAAAAGCAAGCAACTGACTGGAGATGTGGATCATCAAAGCAAAGGAGTGGGTCAATGCAAACTTGTTCCTGGGTGCCCATTACTCCCGGCACTGGATCCATGACAGCTTCCGCTCCTCACCTGTTAAATGGGAGCATCTGACTCTTCCCACCCCCCCCTTAGCATGTTACAGGTTCTCAAAGTTGTGATACTTTAGTAAAAATGGGCCACACACAGAAAGGAGAATGAGAAAGTTTCTATCCTGAATTTCCTTTGGTTACCACAAGTCTGCATGGGCTGTTTCTGCAGTACCCTCAACACGTGTACCAGATACAGATCAGCAGACAACTCCAGCTTCTGCCCTAAAAGTACAAATTCCTGAAACTTGTAGTTAACAGGTAATCTGCCTCAAAAATTATATTCCTGTTACCTCATCTTCTCTAAGGCAGAAATTCCCCAAGTGGCTTTTAGCTAGTAATGCTTTCAAGCCCATGAGCAATCTTAGTCACTTGAACAAGCAAAGTTGTTGCATCAGAATTTCTGGCTCTCAGCACTTCAAACAGCGCCCCAGGAAAAAAAAAAAAAGCCAAAAAGAAGTGGCTGCAAAGTCTTCAGAGATGTATTTGTGAGAGATATGGCAAGTACAGAGCCCTGACACAACTGGAAATTGAGCCAAGAAAGCTGACTACTTGCCTTCTTACGTGGGGCCAGACTCTTCCCTGATTCAAGCTTACTGGTGACACAGGGGATCTGCTCAGCTAATACTTTTCTTATGACAGCCATAAACACACAGAACTGGAGAGGGTTTTCAGCCTGAAAAAAAAAAACTGCGGCAACACACCCAAGTAGAAATTTGAGGATGCAAGTTTGGGAAGAGATTCAAGAAGCAAAGCTAGCAATGATGCACTCCAAAATCAGATACCATCTAAGTACACAGGACTGCTTTCATTATACATCCACAGCAGCTACCAGACCCCCTCCTGGCTCCCTGAAAGCAGTAAATAACCAGTAACCTAACATTTGATACCTCTTCTATTCAGTACTCTGGAAATCTTAACTACAGGATGCTGAATGCAAGAATTCAGGCAGTAAGTGGGGAGACATGAATGCAGAGCGTGTTTCTTTCTAAGATGGGAGTTTCCTCTAAAGTCTCCCTTCTGTAATCATATTGAAACTAGAAATTCCAACATGAGCAGTACTGAAACACTTCCAACAAAATGAGGATCATTTTGTTTCCTTCGAATTTTGGCATGAAGACTAACTGTCCCTTTTCAGCAGCTTTACTCAGAGTTCAAAATGTTCTGCTGCCCAGCAATGTGAAACAAAGCCTTTGCAGACTTTTGACTGTAAGGGAATCAAAATGCTGCTTCTGCACAAGGAGGCACTTTGCATGAACAAGCATGGTGGCCAGCAAAAGAGACCAATCCCAGTTCTACAGCATATGACTGGTAAATTCCCAGAGCAATGCAAAGAAATAACCACAATAGAGCAAAAGGCAGACTGACGCTAAACGATGACAAAGCCTAAACATATCCAGAAAGCACATCTCTGCGACAGCCTGATTCCACAAACTACAGCCCTCACTCTCCTCAGGTTGAGCAAAACCAGGCACAGCGCTGTGATAAGCTATCCAGCTCTCCTGAAAATTGTTAGTTCCACCTGAAAACGGAGGCATCTGTTATCCAAGTGACAGAGTCGAAGACAGCTCACTACCTCCAGCTCTTGGTCCATACTGGCCCTGGAGACGGGAGGGTTTAGCTACAGTTCCCACGAGGAGCAAGCTGGATCAGTGCATGCTCTGACCTTTGGAAGTGTCAAAGGAAGATGCATGCTCAGCTGTGTTGGACATGGTTTGACTGCTGGAGGGAATATCCCAGGTTCCAAGTTTTATTAATGAGGAAAACAATATGTACTGTCAACATTCGCTACATGAAGTTAACATGAAAACAAAGCGCACTCCAGAGAACAAATGAAATTTACTGGATTAATTTCTTGTTCCAGCTCTCCTGATAAATAGCACTGAACTCAACACCACATTGATTAGTTGGTTCAAGACAAACACTGATCCGATTGCCTTGGCAAGTATATATAGCACTACAAAAGCAAAACCATCCATGTCTATCCAGAGTAGCAAGGATGCTTTCATTTCCCTTTCTTCTATCTTTCCCAGCCTAGACAGCATGTCTGCACTATTTAAATGCCCAACGTTAAATGCTTTGCCTTCCTTCTCTTGCATTTTGCCAGTAGATACATTCAAGCCCCTGTTTTAGAGAAACAGAACCAAACTGCCACTGCTGCAGAGCCTCAGAAGGCCTCACGTTTCAGCGCAAGCCGACCCAGGTCGTGGTTTTCTCCTAAACGTTCAGTAGGGTTTTTCCTTTATCTCATCTGCTACCTCAAATACGCAATCTAGCGTAACAGGCAGCTCAGCGTGAGAAACGGTTTTGGAGAAACACTCTGCAATAATGTCTCTCATGTTAAAGAGAGAATCACAGAAGATAGATGGGGCATTCTGGTATGAGAAAGGCTAGAAAACACGGTGCTCAATCATTGCTACGTGTTTGTCTTCTTCACTTTGCTTCTGATCATCTCAAAAGATAATCAGAGAGACGGGAACTTACCTAACTTCATTTTGTGCTTTTACACTAAACACACCTCTTTAGCAACTTGGTTTAGAAGCAGTTTTGTCTCCTTTAGACTTTGTCCTTTTTCATTTTAAATGATGTATTTTTGCAGACCCACAAATCCTGTGCGGTCTTCCGAATATTCTGATTTCAGTGATTCTCCCAAGGTCTCTTTCCCTCCTTGGAGCTAGCTTTTGTTTGAACTAAATTATTGTTACCATAAGAAAAATCTGCCCTAATAACTTATTCTTTACCCAATTACTCAGCTTTGTTTCCCTTCCTTCTGCTGTATTACAATGCAGTCATCACCAAAACCAAACAGATGAATCTAGGATATATAGAAAAACATTTTTTCAATTTATTTTTTTTTTTTAAATCTGATCAACAGCTTTACAAACATCTCTCTTGTTCTATCAGGGGTTTTAACTTTTCTGACAGACACCACCACCATGTTGGTCTACCAGAACTGCCACTTCACAGAGCAGCAGGAAAGTCACCTCGGCTCTGCATCTCTTCTCTTAACACCACACTGACCACATCCTTCCAAAACCGGCGCGTGTCTAAAAATGCTCCCAGACAAACAGTTAATTCTGTCATCTATATAACACACACCATTTAACTTAACGCTGAATTGTATTTATTAACCTTTTTTGAGAAAACATTACACTAGCAAAGTTCATCTTTCAGCCACTTGCTTTATTGTGTTTTCTTTTAGAAAATCATGGGGTGTTGCTTACGAATCATTTTTTTTGGTAGGCGTGTTAAAGGACTAAAAAGTATTGTTTTAGTTACGCCTTGCAGCAGATGAGAAGAAGAATACTGGTTTCTTGTTTAAATGCAAGCTATGACTCATCCTGGGCAGAGATAAACTGAAACGCATACCCATTAAATAAAAAAACACAAACAATTTTCCAACATGAGGATTAATGACAGATAATAACTATAAATTAACTTTAATCTTTTATAAATCAAACAAAGCCCCTTATATAAATGTCACTGCAATCTCTTCAGATAAAAAAACCCAACCAAATCAAAGCAGAAAGAGAAATCACTTAAATATTAACTGTAATATTTGGTACCAGATCAAACAGATCCTTAGCAGAACCACTGGATTGTTCATGAAATATTTCAAGACTAAGAACAGGAGTGAAGCTTAAAACACTGCTTTAATTTTTAAGTATTTTTAGTTACTTTTCAACATCAAAGGGGGCACAGGATTCTTAATCCTGATTCATTGAAATATCATCAGCTTTGCAATACTCAGTCCAAGTCAAATTGCATATTCAAAAAGGAGGAGGAGAGCATTTTGTTTTCCTACTATTCTCTTGCTACTGCTTGAAAGAAATTCCGTGCAATTTTTGAATGGGTTAAAACAACATTTAAGTGAACATAAGAAGGCTGCTGTTCTCAGACAAGTGGGGAAAAACCAGAGTCAGAGACCTAATAGTGGACAATTTTGAAAATTATAGTGTGTGTCAATAACAGAGATAACAGTGAGATTCAAAAGGAATAATCTCAAATAATAGGGAAAATGAGCACCTGCCAGCCACAAAGCCATTAGTATCAGGGCTTTTATCTTTGCAACAGTTAAGTCTGTAGACACTGACAAACTCAATGACACAGCAAATAAAAAGTGGTGAAAATCTAACCAGGAAGCTATCCCCTCCACTCAGAAAACGCTGCTGTGGTGTTTGAAAATAAGTGCTTCCACTCTGAAACTCACCATCCAAATCATTGGTAACAAGCACTGCAAAACCAGTATAGCCACTATGGGGTCTAACTGGGTTTGCAGATGTGCATGGCTGGTCAGGCCATTGCATCTGCATTAAGGGACAGACAATCCCAAACAAGAAGCAATGGGCTCCTGATCAAAGACCCCTGATACAGGAATCTACCAATACAGACCAGTACAGCGTGATCAAATGCGTGCCCTTCCCAGAAGGATGAAAACCAAGGACTTGTTAAAACCACGTCTGAGGCATAGACTTGGAATACAGTGCCTCAGGAATGGAAAGCCCTGGAGGAAAGACCTTGTGGAAAAGGTTAATGGTTAGTAGTCTTCAACCTGGAGCAGCTAGAGACTAGGGAGCATAATTGAGATGGAAGAAGAGAGACATATAACACCAACTGGGAACGCAAAGACAAACTCTGTAGCAAGCAAACAGCTTGCCAACTTCAGAAAAAGGTGGCATAAAGGGAAGCACAGGTAATAATATTCCTCTCAGTAGTAACATATATAACAATGTCCTGGACAGTAGTCAATCCTCACGATAACCCCACCCCAGGTAGTACTACTGTCCCCAGTTAAAGCCAGGGAATCCAGGCAGAAAGTTCCTCAACTCATACAAACAGCTGGTATCAGGCATATCCTAAACCCATCAGTACTTGCCAGTCCTCAGCTGGACAGTGAGTTTGTAACTCCAGCTGCTGAGATTTCACCCACAGAGAGTCTGAAGCTTCATTGCCTGCCCCCCAAAGCCTGACAGCGGAAAAAAGTCACATATCCATACGAACTGGGCCAACGTGAGAGGATCAGGTTGGTATAGGGAAAGATGGGGATTGCTCTGCTCTAAAGCTGTACTGAGGGCAAGCAGCATTTGCAGTAACAATTAAATATGCAAATAACCACACTGAAAATTAGTGACGGTTTACTGTTGTCATGGAGAGAAAAGAACTCTCTGATCTGGGTCAGACCCAAACACTGCATTTTCTTTTCCTCATTGGTAAATAAAACTGTAGAGAGCACTGGAAAACCTGGGGGGCAACACTTCTCAACACAGCTCAAATTGGGAGTGGAAAGGTTGAGTGTGTAAGAAGGTGAGAAGGTTGAATAAAAAACCTCCCCGCATCACTCCACAAAGGCAGGACTGTGACAACTCTGTAGACTCTCAAAGCTACCAGGAGGTAGAAACACAGCCTGCAAGAAAATGCCCATCCACCAGCAGATGTGGGGGAAACTGAAGGCAACATGATGCATGAGGTACTGAGCTCCCTTGAAGCTACATGGGAAGATCTTGTCCAAATGGAAGAAAAGGCTTGGCTCAAAGCTTCTTCGGCCATCCTTATAGTCCTCCCATCCCTTGTTAAATGATGGCTGCTAAGAGGGAAGAGAAGGCAATCAACCTACTTAAACTCAGCTTTCCCACCCTGGGGGTTTCTTCATAGAAGCAGCTGACCAGAGCACTGCCTTTGTTCCAGCAGCCACAAAAAACACAGACACCCCCCCTCAGCCCTCCTAAAATCCCACAGAGGAGCCAAGATAAGTTTATAATGGGAACCCTGACACAACCTTAACTATAGCATCCTGAATGGAAAGCGATAATCTGATCTGTGTGTGAACTAGCTCCCCTTGTCTCAATGGTATTTATCTTACTTTAACTCCAGTTACAAAAGGGTTGAGTCATACAGCAGAGCTAGCCAAGTAACAAAACTGTAAGGCTTGCTAAAATTTCAGATTCAAGGATAAACAGGCGCAATCCTTAAAACAGGTTAGAAGAGAGAGACTCCACAGGAGCACAGGTAGCCAGACCTCTGAGTCTCTGGACAATGGTATTTTCTTCTGGGTGGCAGAGATTATCCCAGCCCGGCGGAGGGGTGGGAGGGAGAGGGTGTAGAGCACAGGGCTCTGCCCTTCGGTTCATGGTAACATGTATTACCCAGGGCCCAAGAAACCTGATCCCGTAGCAACCTCATGTATGGAAAGTGCCCCAATCAGATTTCACTGTGTCAGGAGAAGAACAGTATTTACTCTGCATACAGATTAGTCACAAAACTGGGTCACTTCTTGCTTTTCAGAGAGAGAAAAAAAAAACACCAACCAACCAACACCCAGGCTGCTTTCTCCAGATTTTTTTGTGTGTTTTACCCGCCTACCCCCCTGACTTTTAAAACTCTCTGATGCCGTGTGGTCACTCACAGCTGTCTAAGCTGCTCAAACGGCATCTGTATGTGTGAGGTTAAAGCACATTACGCTCACTAGGCTTGCATTTCTTAGAATTCAGCTCATTAGCTACTTACCGGTTCTTTTCTAGTTCGTTGTGCGTAGACCTGGAAGACAAACAAAAATTTGGATTAGCCACCTTTGACCTCTGAGCACCAAAGTTCAATCGCTACAAGCTATACACATCCCCAGCGGCGTATTGTAGTGTAAAGCCAACCAACTACATACATTAAAATCTATAGCTGTAACTGCAGCCTCCCTGCTGACAAGAAATTCCTCCCCTCCTAAGCCTGTATTTACCCTCTATGTGCAAAGCTGGTACCCTTACTGGTGCGACAGAAAGTGCTCCTTAGAGACTTAAATGCACACAAAATCTCAAAGAGAGACAATGATTAAAGAAGGGGACCAGAGTCAGCCATTTCCAAACCACTTATAGGCCTGTCACCAACTCAGAACAAGACTGCAGTTACATGCTTTTGTGCTTTAGTTTCTCCATCCACCCTGTAAAAATATTGCTATCATTTGCTAATACAGGAGCTCATCGAGTACTAATTCCTGCACATCAACTACATGGGAACCTCCCAGAAGAATTGGCTCTGTAAGGGCAGCCCCTGGAGCCCCTCAGCAGCCAGACTTAGCAAACTTAGTAGAACTCCAGATACAGCCCGCATTTGGGCACGGAATGGGATGGCCAGTACTGCCATGTTTGCAAACATCAGCGGCGCCGAGTAGCACTTTTAGGATGCCTGGAAACCCCTTGGGGATTAAAACAGCACTGCCACGGCACTAGCTTGCAATGAAGCAAGTGACCCATAAAGTGGCACTGTGACCACTTGACAAAGGAGGGGGCTTTTGTCTTTATACCTGCCTGCCCCGCCAAGCAGGCTGCCAGCACTCCCTAATTCAGAGCTCGCAGCTTGAAAGTGAGACCAACTAGAAACAAAAGGGAAGCAGGCAAGTTCATTCTCCTAGTCTCTGTGATGACAGCACGAGCGGCAAAAAAAAGCTTAAATCCTTTCAGGATTTCTAATCTAACCATGTTATTAGTAACCCAGGTAAGATTGTTGAGGATAATTTAAAAAGGATAGCCATTTATCCAACATTTCTCTTTAACAGAAGGTCACCTTAAAATAAGAGTAAAAGGAGCCCAAGAGCTTAATAAAAAGGATCTATTTTCTGTAATTTGGCATCACATTTCTTCCGGAGCTCTGAGAAGATTATCCTCTATCCCCCATCTGGAGAATCCCACAGAGAATTCTACAATTAGGGAACTGAATGGAGGATGTGCTCAGAGGGAAACCCTGTCATAATTAAATGCTTCTCCAAAAAAGGGGAGGAGGAGCCCTTAACAGGTGTTAGAACCTCATTGAAGACGATGAATAAACCACGGATGTCTGAAAAAAAACAACCCAACAACAAGGTAAATGAATCTTAGCTATCCGTGGCTGAGAGCTGTGGGTGGCCACAGGAAAAACAAAACTTTACCTTATGTATGTGCAAGGTACCCTGCAAAACAGGATATGGGATATCCTCAAGGCAAGGAACACTACAGTAAAACTCATGAAGTGGAAGAAACTCTCAAAGCAAATCCTTCCCTTCCAAAAAGAGAGGAACCCTTAAGTCTGGTTGCCAGGAATCAAGAGACATGAACATATTTAGTCCAGAAAATCTCCCAAACCAACCCCACACTCCCCCCAGAGTCTAAACCAGTAGAATCCATTTGTCCAGGCAACTTGGATGCAAATTAACCCACCAAGGCTGAGCTGATGCCCTATAAAACCACTGCCCGTATGTTCTTTGGAACACGCTTATTGTTCTTATTTACTGTATGTTCCTGCAGGAGACTTTGCACTCTTCTTGGCTATGACATTAGCAGTTATAAAGCCAGAGATATGCAATAGCTTGAATTCCTATATTATATCGAGCCAATTATCAAGGCCAGCACTGAAAGAACAAAGTTGGGCCCACTGCTGTGAACAAAATTAAAACAGCAGGTTCTCCCTACTCCTCTCACATAGGAGACTCTTTATTACCTATCTGCCTTCTGATGAACAAGACAACTGAGAGGGGTCACAGGCTTTACACCAAGTCAGGAAATTTATGCTGTGACTTTTAACCATATCGGTGGCAAGGCAAAAAACAAACCCTTCAACCTCCTCCCCCAACACTTTCCCACTGAAGCCGAATGCAAAAGAAAAAAAATCTCAGCAATGTTGAATGAATCCTATGGGGATACTACTTCCCTTACCCTCTTATGCTTTGCTTAGTCTTACTGGACACATTTGGAAAAGTTTTAATTTTTCGTTTCACCTAAATTTAGGGGAAAAAAAACGAGTACCACTCCCCACTACCACCATTCACTAACTCTTATTTTCTGTGCAAAGATTCCCTTTGCTTGGACAACAGATACAGGAAAAAAAGAATTATGAACAGAAGAGAGTCGTTCATTTCATTTTCTGTAGTTTCTGAGCTAGAGATTAATTTTCTCTCCTTGTCTTTGGGCTGCACAAATTACTAAGATTTATTTGGTGTTAAACAAGGACAGTGCTGTCAGTGAAGTGGAAAAAAGTACAGGAAACTCTATCTATACTACACTCAGTAAAAAAAATAATCTTTTAGACAGGTAGAGAAACAAATGTAACTGGACCTCTTTAACCAAGCTGGTCTTATCATCAACTGAGAACCCAGAGAATATCGCCAGACTGAAATCAAAACTCCATCTTTGTATGCCATTGCCAGATTTTTGATAGGCACAGGATGAACACTACAGCTGTAAACTATTGCAGCACTCAGGGAACAGGGCTACTTGTAACACTCTGCATTTACAGCAGCAAGGAACCAGCGCATTCAGTGTGATGGTGTTTTGCTGCTGTTGACAGCCAGTCACAGCCCATGTCACTCACTGAAATAAGGCCACTGTGTCGAGCATGGACCACAAACCAGAGGAGCTCACATCCCCACTGTCAGGCAGACAGGGCAAGCAGGACCTTGCCCCCACCTACAAAGCTGAAACCACAGCCAAGCAGGTATGGACATGTTCAGAGAGGGAAACAAAAGCCCAAGCACACGTACTGGCACTGCTCAAAACCGCAGCTGCAATTTAAAAGTAGCGCAAGTGCAAACCGTCTGCAGGGTTCTCATTTAAAAGTCAGGTTTCTATAGCAGTCAGTTCCTTAACAATAAATTTAAAACATCCAAACTCGTAACTACCTCTAAAAACTGAAGGATTGCTAATCAAGGAGGAGGATCCTGCTGACTGCATTTTGAAAACAGCTTGGGAAAAGATAAAGAAAATGTTTTAGAAGCATAACATAAAGAAGCCAAGCAAACAACAACAAAAACCAGCAAAATAGTCTCCATCATGATTTTGAACAACAGTAAGCTGGAAGAGGAGAAACTGAAGTTTATCCCTTTTTAGCCCAGATACCTGAAACCTGGAAAGCAGCAGTTGTCAGTCACTTCAATTTCAGGTCAGATGTAACAACCTTTTCTGTAGCAGTTACTATGATTCTGCTTGCAACCTTGCTATCCAACAGTGTAACAAGGTGTTGCTGAAACATTATGCTACACACCAAATTCTCCCAGTGAAGGAGACATTGTAAATCATTTATTACTTTACCCATTTTCTTTATTTAAATAAAAACCCCTCCTACCATGGTAGAGGCAGCCAAACTTGCCCTCAGCACAGGTATGCCAGCAAAACAAACCGCATCAGGGAGGAACAAGCTCTAAAGAGCACTGAATTAATTTGTCATCGGATTTTTTTACTGTAATTAAAATCACAAAGCTGCCACATGACATTAAACACAGCTGACCTTTCTGGTTTACACATTTAATACTGATAAATAGCCCAACAAATGCATTTGCAGCATATCTGCATTTTGGTTTGACTTCTTAGTGAGGTAACTGTTTTCTAGGGGGAAAACACAGCACTTGAGCCTTGTCCTACACCATACACCAGTAGCATTTAGAACCAATGACCCTGTCATCTCCTTGTAACTGGTCACACTCCTGACTGTATCTGGCACCATCTCTTGTCTCCAGAGAAGCCCAGAACTCTAAGAGCTCCACCTGCATCCAAGCAGAGATACTGGTGGCTCAGAAGATGCTGCTGGCCATAACTACTGCCAGGTAAAGCAGGTGGGGGTAATAAAAATCACCTCTTCCAATACACATCCTTAATACCAACTCAGAGCCAGTGTCACAGAATCTCTGCTGCTTATGCACCCTCACACCACATAAAATCTCATTCTTCTTCATTTTACAGACTTGTCCCACCTTCTGGCTCTGTTGACACCCATTCATTTGGCCACCAAATTCCCCTGCAGGAAATGCCTCCTTCCATTCTCCAAGCCAAAATCAACCACCCCTAGGGAACTAGTGAACTACATCACCACTTTCTCTTTATGCAAGTTCTTCCTCAGAAATCATTCCTATTGGAAACATCCAAATGATAACACAAAACAAACGAAAAGGAAGAGTGACCAACAACTTTTTTTGATTCTAAATTCACCTGTGTCCACAAAACAGAACTTACAGGCTAGAGAACTCCAGCATTTTGTCAGGGTTTTAGGTAGCATTGGGTCAACACTGTAAGCAGTCTATGAAACCAACTGCACAAGCCATAGTCTGGGAAGCTTAAGGAGAAGCTCCACCAGTAGCAGCAGGGTGAGGCTTTCAGCTCAACGGTAAGACTATAACCATAGCTGCACAAGAGTGAAATCTTCCTGCCCAGATTGAGATTCTCAAGGGCTGAGTTTCTAAGGGAGCTGTGAACACCTCTCACCTCTGGGAGGTCTGGGAACCTGGCTCTTGAACGGCTGCACAGGAGCCTCAGGAACACAGCAGCTTATGGCACTCAACACTGCCAAGAGCTCCCTGGAGAGCAGTGGGATGCAGCTGAACAGGAGATGGCATAGCTGGAGCAGAAGTCCTTCTGCTGCCGTCTTTATGCCCTTTGCAAGCATCAGCTTCAAGTCCAAAAAAAAGCCTCACCTCAGCCTTGTGTATCAGCAAATCTAACCAAACACTTCCTTCCAAGCAATATTAGAGCCAAAAGTTATCTTATCCATTGCTATCCCTTGATCCCCCTACATTGCCTGGCCTTGAAGTTCAGAATAAATGCCTCTCCATGAGGAGCTGAAGTAAGGAGAGAGTACAGACTGTTTCACCTTCTCACTGACGTCAATGGAGATGCACCAGATTAACCTGGCCCCAAAGTCTGGCTAGTTTTTCTGTCACTCTTAGATGGACATGGTATCAGATTCCTCCTCAGGCTCTGATCAAAGCTCTTTGCCCAGATCAAGCCAGGCCCTTTCCAAAGTTCACATTCTCCAACTCCAACAGAGACGGGGATGCAGCCATACTGGCAACTGTTTGTGTTTATTCATCTTTGGAAAAGGAGAAATAGCCCCACAGTCTCTTTTCGGCTCAAGAAGGGGAAAAGAGCTCCTTCATGCAGCTCACAACTGCAGAAAGTCACCTACCCCTGGGTTTCTACAAAGTATCCTAAAAGCCTCCTGCAACACTCAGTCAGAAACAACTTTAAAAGGTATACTGCACACATCCCCTGAAGAAGTAAATGCCTTCAGAGCCACCTACAGAATTTATACGGCCCCTCCCAGTTTGGTACTGTTCCTCATAATCACTGTTTGCAACACTTCAGAAATTAGCTATTCCCTAATGCTTTTTATGCAGAGGGGAACACCATCAACACACAGAAATTCCAAATGATTTTCCAAAAAGCCTGTGGCAGAGCAGGGTACCTAATTTGGGTTCCCTGAACGTCAGGATAATGCATGGATTGATGGGTTGCTGTTCTTAGGCACCCCACAGAGATATCTAACAAGGATACTTGTGCCATCTGATTTTTGGGTAAAAGACCAAAAAAAAAAAAAAGGCAAATGAAAGCTGCAAGTGGGAAAAGGGAGGAAAAAAAAAACCAAACCAAAACACACCACAAACCACAAAACCCAAAAAAACAGCCCCAACATAACTCAGCCCTCATGTCTTGCCCACTGTCTGCCAAGTGAGCCAATCCGTATCTCAGACACCAGTGTACAAGGTGCCAGAGAAGAATCTAAGCTGGGAGCGAAAACAAAGTAATATTTTTTTAACAATAAAACTCATCCAATAAGACACATCAGGCATAACCCTCACGTGGGGAAGGAACTGCAGCGGCAGTCCCAAACAAAGCACACTGTTGTGCTGGCACGATTTCTGCTTTTTCAGCACAAGGGAGGAAGGAGAAGGAAGGCAGCTCTTCCCTGCTGAGCACCATGAGCCTCTTCCAGTCCCAGAGCCGAGCTCCCCAAAACCAGAGCAACACCCCAATAAGGAGCACAAGGTGGCACCCTACAGGGAAAGGGTTTTCCAAGCCAGGCCAGAGAAGAGCAAGAATGTTGTTTTGTATTCACTGCTGCAACCTGGCACCAGCAAAGAAGTCCCCAGCTGGCTTCCCTCCCCACTGCACAGGCTGGGACCAAGTGTGCTGGTGTGAACCTTCTCCTGCACCACCTCAGACCCCATGTGCAGAGGCCGGTCCTAGCCCCAAGTGCTAAGAGAAAACCACCACATCTCACATACTCCCTCACGCAGGGCCCTGCATGGCCAAGAGGAACTGGGTTTGCTGAACAGGCATCTATTCAATATTTTGTTTTCTCCTCATTGTTCAAGGCGTGGCCTCAAGCCAAGCCCTGCTCTGAATACAGAACCGGTGGTTTCCTTAACAGGCTTTCTGACAGGCTCACCGAGAGCAGCAGCTCGGCAGTTCACAAGCACATTTATTGTCAAATATCCTTGCTTTCCAAACTAGAAGCTGAGAAACAGAGAAACTGGAGTTGCAGCTTCTCATCCCCCTGGGTGATATGAAGACCCCCAAGAGCCTGGTTTTCTGGGGAACTTTACACATTCAAAGCACAATTTCTGCTGGTGCCCCTTGCAGCTGTGCATCATCACAACTTCTGCAGCTCAGATCCCAGGATGACACCTTGGAAAAAACCATAAATCATAATATGAACAGCAGACTACTTGGGGGTCTCCTACAACAAGGTAGGCTGAAAGGGACTTGCTGAATGTACACAGAGCTGCCTACTGCAGCCAGGAGTGAAGCAAATGCTCTGATGTGCAATTTGCTGCTCCATTTGTCTGCCTTCTAACTTCTGTGACAAATGAGTAAAGGTCCTACTGAAGCCACCTCCTTCCCTTCCTAGCCCACAGTTAACTACATCAGAAGGGGCTCACACACACAGATCAGACACAAAGGCTGATGTATGTTCATTTGGGGAAGTATCTTTAGTCATTTCAGTGAGAAACCCAAGTCCACCTCCCTTGGACATGCAGCAGCCAACATTTGCTATAATAATTTAGAACTTGGCCAAGTTCAGGTAGATTCTCACAGGTCACGAAAAAGTATACCCTTTGCCTTCAACAAGGCAAGACTCCTGTCTATGATCCATGGTGCAAGGAAGTTTGAGCTTCTCGTAGACAGACTCTTGACTTTTTTTTTTTTTAATACATTGACCAAACCATGTTTTTCAGGACTTAGTGAGGAGAAATGTCATGCAACTATACCATGGAACCTCCAAGCTCCCCCACGAACAGAGCACAGCACAGAACAAGGACAGCACGATAGACACTTCCTCACACTAATGTCAGGTGTGCGCTGGCCCCCACGACTCTCCCAATTGCCACCTGGGTAGGACACTCTCCCTACACGATCATCATAAACAGATATTTTGAAACAAAATGAATTAATTAGAATGAGGCACAGACTTCATCCATCCCCTTCTAATACCTTAATATCTCTGTTAATGAAATTTTCTTTGTTGAATATTCAAGCGTATGAAAGAGCAGGGTAAGGCCTGACACTGCAGAAAGCTCTACGAGGTCCCTGCCCCACTGATTTCCAGTAGACTCATGAGTCTCACCACACAGTCAGGGATTAAGTCTCTTCCAAGGCCACAAGCGAACCAGTATAGTTGCTGGTACTTCCACGGCAGACAGATCACAGTGATTCACAGAAAGAGAATAAAGGCATAGGAAGCAATTTTCAAAGCTACCTAGAAAATTTAGAATCCTAAGTCTCATCTTGTTTCAAACAGCCACAAGCTCAAAACCATTGATTCTGCTTCCTGAAAACAAAATTAGAAAAGCGTGCACATTACCCCAACGTACAGATGGGGGGAACTATATAATGTACAGATGGTAGGACCTATGTAGGTCATCTGACGTGTCCAGATCTTGCAGCCTTTCAGCAGCAGACTCAGGACATGATCCAAGGGCCCTGCATGCCAGCCCTCTGCCCTGTACCATGCTTCTTCCCACACACTCGTTACCCTTTCGAGGAAGATGGTCATATCCAGAAATAGCCTTAGCAATGTCATCTGCAGAGAAACAGTCTGTTTGAGGAACATGTACTTCTTTGCAACACACATCTTCTGACCTAAAGAAACTGCCTTCAGATGCACCGGGGAAAATGAGGCTTTTTGAGTAAACGCCACCTGACTGAAACACACTTTGTTTGAAAAGAAACTGATGGCATTTGTATGGCTGTGAGCCAGGCCAGACTTTCCTCACTTCTATTTAGACTTGTTATTTCTCTCTCATGTTACAACTATATTGCTGCAATACTGTGCCTGGAGATGAAGGGAAGGGAAATATCCTTGAAAATACGTTAACATCACTGTTAGCTACACACTGCATTAGGGAAACTGAGGCATAATGACTTACACAGGCTGTAACAATACCAGGAAGAGAACCCAGACATCATGATGAGTGGGACTGTATTCTGTCAAACAGGGACATGCTCGCCTAGCATTTGGGAGATCCATGAAAAAGGAAGGCTAGGAAAAACAGAAGAGCTCTGATTTCTTCTGTTCTTACAGTTCTGGCTCACAAGCAGCAGCAACTAACACGAAGGCAGCAAGGTGGCTACTTCCCACTGCTCCCAGATGGCCAAGCTACTTGTGAAACAGTTCATGAACTGCTGCAGATTGTAGCCTAACTGTTAAAGGCAATCCAGAACTGGTGCCGTGTTACCTTACCATAACTATACATTGCGTTATGGCTGCCCGAGCACCTGGGCAATGATGACTGGAGTAATAGCCTCAATGGTAATCCCAAAGTCATCTGTCCCTTTCTGTAACTTCTCCCTCCTTGATGGTGTAACAGATGGAAGGAGATAAATGAGAAGTGTTCAGAAAATAATTGACTTATTTATGTAGAAGAACTTTAATCAAAACTGACGCAAAAGAATTGCTCTCAGTCCACATGCCTGCTTGTCGCAGAGCAAGCAGCAAAGTACAAACAAGTAATTAAGATAATGTTGGAAATCATCTAGGCTACTTCAAACTGGATTCATAAAGCAACAGAACTGAAGTGAAATCACTTTCATATCAGAGAATGGAAGAACAGTAGGGAGCACAGAAATGAAACGGGAATATATCCAGCAGGATGGAAAAAGCAGGCCTGTTCCCTCCGAGCTGATCAACAAGGCAGTGTCTCATAGAGAAGAGATTCAGGCAAAGGTCAGCCAAGTGCACAGCCCCAGAGAACCACAACCTCTGATCAAGAGAGCCCAAAATAGTCAACAAAAATAAATCCTATCTTTGTTGATTCAAAGGGGGTAGGGAGTAGGAGCCAACACTCTCAAGAGGAGAACAAACAGAAAGCCAGTCTTTGAATTTGCGCAGAAGTTTGTCAGGAGGGATCAGGAGATGATCAACAGCAGGAACTCCAATAAGCAAGACAATTAACTCAGCAGCACGACATAGACTGGTCTGTTTGGGTCAGAAATAGAAGTGGAATTGAAAGGTCAACCAGGAGTGAGAAAGGAACAAGTCAGTCTTACCTACAAAGAGGGAAGGAGAAGTAAACAGCACAACAAATGACAACCAATTCACTGTCAAGCAAAGGATGAGGTCAGGTTAAACAAAATCATGAAGGATAAATCTCTGCATGTGTTGTGGATCAGGCATTAAGCAGCAAAGACAAAAAGGGTACAAATATGGCAGGAGAGGAAAAAAACTCCAAACACCTGACAAACAAGACACACTACTTAAACCAGTGAACTGACTGTATATTGAATATATGGGAAGAGAAAATGAGGGAATTCCAGGAACAGATGAACAGGTTTGGCCCAAATATCCTCCCCACCATCTGAGGGCACCAAATCTCTCTAGGAGCTGGAGCTAACAACCTTCACCTTTCAAAAAGCCCTAGGAACCGAAACCTGTTTCTCATCACTGCACGAGCACTGCTATCAGTGATGCAAATCAGCCCACAGCAGTCACAGCACAGCTCTACCTAGGCAGAGTGCTGCAATACAAACAGCATGAGCCCTGACTAACTCCCACTGCTGCAAAACAGCACAATCCAGGAGAGGCTTCCCCCAAATTTGGGAGGATACAAGGCCTTCAGCCACAGAGAGCGACAATTCACGGCAGACAGATGCTGCAGCAGTGAATTATAGCTAAGTTGCAGATAGCATCAACAACTGAGCCTGCTTCCGGTTTACACAAAGGCCTCAGCACAACTCGGAGACTATAAATTAAATTTTACACCCACTGAAGGTATCAAAGTATAAATTCAGTCCACATCTATGGGTTTCTGCATAGACTCCCTGCCACAGAGATCTCTCTATGTGTGGGTATATTGCTAATACAAAAATGAAAGAACAAACTGCAGTTCTGCAGGATCTTCCTAGTTGGAGAGCTATAAAATAAACAGGGTGACATAGGGGAACGCAGTGGGTTCCCCCATGGAAACTGCTACATCAGCCCTAGCACTTTCAGAGGCCTCATTCCTCATTAGGGAGTGGGGTTTATGCTCCTCATGCCAGTTGCTGGGTTAACCCTCACATTCTGTATTTTGCCTGGTAACCTGCTAGTTGTAGTACTGCAAAGGCAAGCATCACTGAAAAAACACTGCATACAAAACCTCACCTGCATGGGGCATTTTACCCCCCCCCCCCCCAAATTATTGGCAGGATCTCAGCTTCTGATGTAGATGAACAGAGACAAGGAACAGCACAACTTAGTGCCAGCAGGTTCAGAAACTCCAGCATCACGATGACTTGCTTGTCTACACTTGCAGACTGCATTGGGGTAAATCACATCAAATGGGCACATGGGATGTGCTGAGGCCAAACTGAGCTATTTGAGTCCAGCCCTACCTGCCAACCTGCTCTGACCAACTGCACCCAGCACAATCCTACAGAAGACAGTGGAGTTCTAATAAGGGGAGGGTTTCTGCTTCTCGTGCATGGACCAGCAATCTATTTTCCCAGTATGACACTCAAATTGTCATTATGCTTTCTGGAAAAGAAGTCATGCTCACACTTAACTATAGTCAATAGTGCTGACCAGTCCCTCTCAACATCTGTAATAGAGAAACAATCCTTAACAGCTCAGCTTTGTCCAGTTTTCCTTTCTTGAAAAATTAACTAACATATTAATATATATTTTCTACTGGATGGCAAGATCCCATCTCTAGCTATTTCAAGACAAAATTTCAACAACAGCATGAAGATTCCACATAGTAATCACACTGTTTGTATGTTATCAAAACGTGGTATAAATCAAAACATGGCAGAGCAAATTTCATCCATTCTCTGTTGTATACACATGAATTTGTACTATAGGAAGCAAAGCCAAGTCCTGAGCCATCAACAGAGCTTCCTGGCACTACAAAGCTTGAGACAGAAAGCACAATTTCTGTCCCCAACATATTACACAAGGGCCAGATTCTAACCCACCTACACACAGCGAGTCAAAACTCAACTCCCACTAACTGTGGAGTAAGGTGTGATCCAGTACAAGCAGCTAAAAAAAACCCAAAACACCTCAAAAAATACACAAAAACCTCCAAACAAATAAACAAAGTATGATCCAGAAACAAATAACAACTGACAGAGGCTAGGAAGAAACAAAGCTGTCAACAAAAACCCTCACAGGCCAGCTCTCTGGGACATGAAGAAGGTAGAGGCTTTGTGCAGGAAAGTAGAACAACACAGGCTGACACAGCAATCTGCTCTTCCAGGAATTTCTCACACAAGACAGGCAAACCACTCAGACCCCTGTGCCCCTCTCCCCCAATAAAATCAGAATTGCAGCACTCTCCTAAGTCCAGAGGCTGAAAACTCCCAGGTACTCAGTCATCAGTGCAATGGGGGGACGGGACAGGGAACCTCCTCTGACAGAAAAGATATATTTAAAACTGTGCTTATACAAGCAGCTACCACCCCCCCTTACTCCTTCCCTGCACAGGAAGGCACAGTTGCAGAGCACTGCTGTTCTGGTAAATCAGGCTTTCTTGCACACCAGACAGCCAAGGTTGACTCGCAGCCACACATGCCATATCCTTTTAGCTTCTGCACCCATGTTTGTGAACCTGTGGCACATGAAGCCATCATCTGAGGTACCTAATGCACACCTACCTGCCCCCTCCACCAGTCCTTGCTCAGGGACACCAAGAGCAAATAAAACTTAAAGCCAAGAGTACCTGAGGGTGCTACAGACCCAATCCCTACCCTCGAGAAAACAGCTTTAAAGGTTCTGAGTGGAGAACTACAGAGAAGATCCAGTACAAACCTGAGCAATTGGACTTAGAAGTGTGGAAAAAAAGTTTCAAATAGGGCAGAGGAGAACGCAACAGAGAAAATGAGGTATGTCACTAGAACAGCCAAAAGGGCAAAGAAGTCCAGACATCCAGATTTTCAAGACACTATGCCCAAAATGCCTTACCATACCCATTACAGCTGCTGATTCCAAGCTCTGCAGGCAACCTGCACCCGGACTGTAGATGTCTGAAAGGCCCTTGGGAAGCAGCCTCAGCCACAAGGGAGGATAATGGGAAGAGAGGAAAATGAAAGGAAAAAGAAACTGGACAGAGATCAAACCCTCCCCCATGGAACCGAGTAATAGATTCTTTGAGTGCCCTTAACAACACAGGCCTCCTGGGAGAGCTGAGAGCTCCTAGCACTGCTGGGAGGGTGCTTGGCATTTCTCCAGCATCAGACCAAAAAATAAGAGGCTTTTCCACATGCCTGAGAGTCTAAAAAAAAAAAAAAACCAAAACACAAATGACAATCTAATATTGTAACGTAATTTCAGATTCCCTTATAAATCTTAACTTCATTAAACTGATTGTATTATGGAAGGAAAAAAAATCATTTAGCATCCCTGCTGTTTATTTTATTTCCTGCTGACACAACAATTTAAATTGATTAAAAAGTCTTCTCAATTATTTTCCAAAATGTATAAATATCAAACCAGTCTAATGTTAACTAACTATAAAGAATAACTGGGTCTGTTTAGAACTGCACATATAGGGTCCATAAGAGCAGTTTCCACTGCCATTGGGTGCAAGTTAACCTGCCCATGGAACTATACTCCCAGCATGGAGAACTTCACCTCTCTAGCAAGTTTTCAGAACTCAGATTCTGTCCCGGAAGCATCTTCAGAAGGAACGAACATTAAATAAGTGATACTGTATGTTACAATAAATCTCTGCTAAGTTTTCATCCCAGTCCAAAAGACAGAAGATACTTTCGTTAAGTGCAAATTAAAAAAAAAAAAAAAAGGAGCCAAAATTAAATTCTAATTAAGTATGGAATGGCTAATCGATTTGTTTGGTTTTTTGCTTTTCACTATGTGTTAAATGGGATTGTAAAAAAAAAGGTTTCCCTTGTTTATTATGCACTTCAGGTCACAATGACTGTGATTCTCCATGTATTTTTTGCAGGTGGGTAATTTTCAGTACCTAATTATCCCTGACTAATGCAAGACTGCGTATTTTAAAAATATATTCAGGTTTTAACTCGCAGCACGCAATGCTAGGTCTTTCAAATACCATGTGAAAAACTACACATCCATATAGATAATGTCCTGAGGATTGCAGAGGGAAACCCCTCTGCAGCAATCTGCATGCTGCCGGTCGCACATCTGAGACAAACCATCCTTCTTTATAAATGTATCGTGTAAGTTAGAAATAATGAAGCAATGTTCTCCCTTTTATCTGCACACCCGTATTTGGGGTAGAAAAAAAAATATTTTGCTGGGACTGGCAAACCATCATAGTTCTGTAAGAATAAGATCTGCTCCACTGTTGCCATCCAGAGCTGGGCTGCCTGTTCCCCAGAACTTTCTCGGTGTTTGTGCCATGACAGCACAGAGCCCATTGGGAAGAGGTAGCTGTCATGTCTGGGCTGCAAATGCTGAAAATACTTGGATTTAAACTATGAATTAAAGAGCACCCAGGCTCTATAAATACCCTGCACCACATAATCATGGATTATTTGGTTCAATAAAGACCAAAAACAATGCACATGTGTCAATTTCTAAAAGTGTATAAATAAAGAAAAAAAAAGAAAAAAGAAAACAATTGTGCTTTGCCAAGGTTGCTCAAGAGACTTTTTTACAGGAGGCTTTTAAATGACAAGATCTGCACAAGATTTAAATGCATCATTTCTCTAAACTAAACATTTTTAAGACAAAAACAGTCTAAGAAAATCTCACATGAAATGTAAGTTTTGCCCCTCATCAAGGGCCTGATATTTAATTCAAAGTCCATTCAAATTCCACTAGACACATCTTGCTGAATTGACCCTTTGATTTTAACAGGAAGGAATGATACAGAGCCTTCCTTAAACAAGGCTGATGCTATACCCAGCATCACACAAAACACACTGCAGTGAATTTGGAGGCACCCTGAACTTCACAGTTGTCACTTCCCGGCACTGCAGCCATCTGGAAGGCCTGCCATCTCCCACAGCAAGCGCAAGCTGCTACGACTTGTGCTAAAAGAAACTCCCGTTTCCAACTGTGTGTGGAAGGTGTGAGCTCCCCAAAAGACCTGCTCTGGTCTCTGCCTAGAGCAGACCTGACACTGGTCACTCCCCGAGGCCAAAGCATGGGATGTAACACACTGGGTAACACTCTCACTCCAAGGATTCAATTTGGCCTCAGTATTCCTTGATGGTTTGAAATAAGACTAGAAAGTATCTTTTCTGCTTCTTCTTTTCCCTTCACACCAAGGGGCTGGTCTGTGCACAGGAAGGTGCCTGGGAGAGCTGTGCCTGGGGGCTGTGTGCCGGCAGGGCATGCTGAGCATCCCTCCCCAGCCTACAGGCTGCTGGATTCAGTGCTAAGGAGCTCCTGAGGGGGATGTGCTTCCAGCCCTCCTCTGGAGAAGGGCAGGTTGCCATGACAAAGGCCTTTGAGAGAAAGAGGTGTGGGATGGAAAAATAGTATGTGAGAAACCCAGAGGGGAAAAATACAGATCTCAATTCAGCATTTGCCATCACTTCCCGACACAAAGTGATTGGGATTTGGGACTTTAGCTCATGGGAAACAGTAAAGGGCTACAACTGCCCTGAAATCAGGAGAGGCCGGATGAAGGAGGGAAGCAAATATAAGCACGCAGCAAAGAGCTCAGGATATGCTGATCCTGATGAAGAAAACTTGCCCAGAGCAAGGTGTCCTAACATCACTTCACACAACCTTTATTATCCAATGCTGCCGAAGCAGAATCACTGCAAGCAAAGGCACCTTTCCCCTAGGCCTTTACAGGTCCTTCCCAATGGCCTTAAGAAAGCTTTAATCACCTGAGCCACCTGCCACCATTTTATGGATTGCACAGGCCTTGCTGCAGTAAAAGCAAGCTTGCAATTGCCTTTTCAAAATGATACTTTATGCTTCTGAAGTTTCTCTATCCCAGAAGGTCTCAACAAGGTCTGAACTATTCTACAGAAGGAAGCAAGAGAAAACAAAAAGAACAGAATGAGAGGGGAGAGGCAGATCCTACCACAGCACCAAATGGCAGGCTTAATCCTGTGGTCTCTTCTAGATTTAAGAAACTAAGAAATATGGCACTGTATAACAAGAGAAGTGTCAAAAACGTGGAGTTCTACAATTACCAAGCAATCAGAAAGCCGGGAAATACCACTGCCCAAAAAGGCAAAGTGAAAGACAGCTTTGTTTTCCTGAACTGAATTTTTAACACACTGTACGTAGCAGCCAGTCATCTCCCTCTCTCCCATTTGTTGTAGGGGATCCATTTCAAAACATAATTTCCTTGCTTCAAATCATGCCTGTCATTACAATCCCAAAGCACTCAGGCTGCACGCACGCACACTATCCCTAAAAAGCAGTGACTTCTGGGTTGGAAAAACATCGGCTGTATAGAATGGGAATAGCTACTGCCAACCTCCTCCCTGAACCCTAGGAACAGATCTCCCTATTCCCCTTCCCTCTGCAGCATCTGAGCATTGGCAAAGATTCAGCTGGCAGTGCCACTTCAGACACAGCTCCCCTGTGTCCCCTCTGCTCTCAGTGCTATGGATCCAGAAGCGAAGCTGTACTTGTGTGTCCCAGCTCCAAATCCCCCTGTGCTCAGACTCTTCCCATTTTTTCCACAGGCTAAGTTTCTCTCCTCTGCCTCCAGCCTTCCTCTTCAGCTTCATCTTCCCAGCCAGCCCTGAATCCCATGCTTTTCTGCCCACATCATACCTGGTGGCAATACTTGCATTGCTGCCGCTGTGTCTCCTTGCCCGGCTCAGCCTCCTCCTGGGCTTTGGGTCTTGTAGTCCAGGACTTGGAACTGAGGGGAAGGTCGAGGCATAGCCATGTTCGCACTCTGCATGACAATCAACAGGCAGGGCATCAAAAGAAAAAAAAAAAAAAAAAGAAAGAAGTCAGCAGGCAGGCCTTGCCACTAACCCATTCCGTCAGCCTGGCTGGGGAGGCCCTTAACCACAACAGCTCAGGGAAATGAGTGATGATGTCTTCAGAGGGAAGTGGACTGGGAGGTGGAGAAAAGAAAGGAAGGAGAGTGTAAAGACTCTGCCAACCTTGGAGGAAGGACACCACCACTCAAACACCTGAAAACATCAAAAGAAAATACGACAGCCCAGAGAGCTCCTCTTCTCTCCCCTCCTGCCCAAGCTATCTGAACCAGGCACACCAGGCATAGCTCACCGCGCCATCGAGATCTCTGCAAAGCCGGAGCCACTCACCACCACCCTTCCTGCCCAGTGGGAAACTTTCACGCCAATCCCCACTTTTCCTTCCAGAAAACACATTTACCTCAGTCTCCCCCTCTCTGCAACAACTTTCCACCTCAGCCACCGCCTCCGGGAGGACCTCTCAGCCCTGTCCCTCACCAAACCCCTCACCATTCAGTGATTTACCACCAGCCCACCACAACGGTCCCCTCGGCCAGGGCCGTTCTGGGCCCTCCGGGGACACCCCTGACCGCCCCCCCCGGGCGAGAGCTGTTACCCCAGCACCCCTCCTTCCCCCATTACCTCTCTCCCTTCGCTCCAGATACTCGGCCGCCTCCAGCAGCCGCTGGATGTTGATCATCTGGACCTGCTCCATGGCCCCCGGGCCGGCAGCAGGGGGGCTCCGCAGCCCCGGGCACCCCCCTCCCCCCCCTCCGCCCCCAGACTCCCAGCTCCCCCGCTGGAAACGGGGGCGGCTGCGGGGGGGAGGAGCGAGGGATGGCCGTCTCTCCCCAGCCCCCGGGCCTCCTCACCCCGACAGCCCTCTAGTCCCGGGGAGGGGGGAGGTGGAGGGGGACGGCTCTCCTGAGAGGGCGAAAGGTGGCAAAGGGAAACACGCCAGGAAATACCGGAGGACGGACCGGCACCGGGATCCTCCCCTCCGGGGGAGGCAGCGAGGCGAGAGCTATCCCCGACCCACACCCGTCCCGCCCGAGCGCTGCCCACACCCGCAAACCCCGGTCCCTGCCCGGATTTAACCCCACTTCAGGCCCTACCGGGATCTAACCCCCTGAAACCCCGCCTGGGCTCGCCTCCCCCCCGCCAGGACCGGCCCCTCTGCCCCGCGGCGGGACCGAGTCCGGGACTGGCCCCTCAGGCCACCCCACCCCGCGCGCCCGCCGCCCCCGCCGCCTCACAGCACTTTGTTTACCTCTGCCCGCCGCTCACGGGAGGGGCGGGCGCCGCCGCGGGGCTGCCTGGGAAATGTAGTCCCCCGGCTGCCGCCGAGCACCGTGGGACGGCGGCTGTCTAGGGGCAGGGGAACCCACGCGTGGGGGCCCAAAGCGTATCCCCGTACCCGAGGTGATGGCCTCGAGGACACCCAGGCCCTGAGGGGATGGGTGTGCAGCCACCCAGGCCCTGATGCGCTGGTGGCCAGGCCCAAGGGGATGACCCCATGCCCACCCAAGCCCTGAGGTGACAGTGGCCAGGCCCTGAGGAGATGACCCCATGCCCATTCAGGACCTGAGGTGGTGGTGGTGGCCAAGCCCTGAGGACATGGCCCTGTGCCCACGCTGGCCCTGAGGTGGCCATGGTTTGCCCTGTCCTTCCTCCCTTGCTGCTGCAGCAGTCCGTAGGCCAAGAGCTCCATGCTCCACCAATACATTAGGGGCAAGACGGATATCCCCTAGGAGATAGAAGGGACTTCATCTCTCTCCTTCCAAACACCAGGGATTTCCACATGTGGAAGCAATAGCACTGTGACAAGAACAAAGCAGAGAGAGGCTACAGAAGAAAAAGCTGCCACCACATTAGGAGCTTTCCACATCTCACCTGTGGAGATGTAATTAAAGATAAGGTGCCAGGCTCTGGGAAGTCACACCTGGAGTGACTGATACAGTGTTTCTGACGGGAAACAGAGGTGCAAGACCCATTTTCTAATGTGAACACAGCCCTTTGAGGGCTGTTCACAGACAAAGGATGTCACAGACAGCAATCTCGCTGTATTTGAGGCAGCGCGTAAATAAGTAACAACAGTGACCAGCTCAACATCTTAATAAATACTGTCACACCTATACCTTGCAGTCTGATCACTTCTCAGCATCTTAATAATGCGTTTATATCCTGATTTTCATACAGGTGCTTCTGTGACTGAATTTTACCAACTTCAACGTTTGCTGGAATGGAGCTGAAAAATCTGTTAACATTTAATTGTATGATACCAGTCTCTAAGGTATTTTATCTACTCTCAAAAAGGGCACAATCACAGAATATTCAAAATCAGAACATTCAGAGTAAAAACCTGAAATCTCACACTTATACTGATTTAGAAACCTTCCGAGGATTGTTTTGTAGTTCTAATTTGGGTTATGTTTCATGGGCCTGAACCTTTAGGCTGTGACTGGTTACATTTGTGAGCATTCCTCCCTCAGAATAGGAGCTGGAAAAATACCTTGGAAAAAATTTTAAAAAGCCGAGATTCTCAATTAATAGCTTGTGTCTGACAGCAAGAACTTTAAGCAGAGCACAAAGTATCAGGAGGCTCATGAAGAAGTTGCAAGAGTTGGCAGCACTCGACTTGAGAATGCCTGACAAAAAAAAAAGTGGACTCAGGGTAGCTAACTTTTCTTTAAACGCATTTCACTGATTGACCATTTCTGAGATTTCCTCAGCAAACTGCAGGCTTGCAGCTGATGGAGGTAGAAATAATACCACTATTCAGTTCTTACACAGCCTTTTTCATCTCTGAATCTCAAAGGGTCGGTTTGTTTTGTTTCCCTTGAGATGGGACAGATGAAGAATAGAGGAAGCTGGGACACCTTCAGGGACGTACCCTCTTCATTCTGCACTGGGGAAAAGCAAGCCCCAGCCTTTGCTCGGGCAGGACAGGATCCTTTCACGTACCTGCACCGAGCCAGACCCAGCGCCTGTAAAGATCGGCTTTTGTCAGGGGGAGAGCTCAGGAAAGGAGGTATTCTCTCTCTCCTCTCCTCTTATTTCTACACTGGAAGCTGCTGATAGAGCAGAGTGTTAAAAGCCCATGGAAAGTTTTACATTTGAGCCATCCCAGGGATCTTGGGTCTTCTTCTATGATCTTGGGTTGCTCACAAGGGGAAAAGGACACGGGTCAAGGGGAAAAGAACATGGGTGCACACACCTCTCTGCAACAGCAGGGTTAACACAAGAGCACTCCTGGGCTCTAACCATGCTTCCTCTGACCTGCTTCCAAAGCCAGGGAGCCATTTGCCTCTCGGGATTGAGAATACAAAACATTTAAAAACCCCAACAACAACCCCTCCAAAAAACCCATGATGAAATCCCCAGATCACTGCAAGACAGGTTCTTGTCAGCATCCACTGCCACTGGCTTTCCGATGGCACATTCGGAGATTGGTGGTGCCACTCTAGGATTTAAAAAGGGAAAGCCATGGCTGGAAAATGGAGGAGCATATCAAAGTGCCAGCCTCCTGAAGGTAAAGTTGAAGAAATAAATAAGAGAATACAAAGGAGGGGGACACTGATGTGCACAGTGGATTAAATCAGCGCTGGAATGAAGTAACAGCAGGATCAGTTCTGCGTGAAATGATGTAGGATCAGCTCTTCCATTTACACATCAGCTCAGCTTCCAAGTCTTTGTTTCTGAAGTAAACAATGCACAATTAGGAAAAAAAAAAATAAGTCTGTGTGAAACAAAAGACAAATTTGAAAGGGAGTTGTGGGACATCTATCCAAAGAAGGAGCCCCAACGAGGCAGGGACAAGCCAACCGTGGAGCCATGGCACAATCTTTCAGTTGCCATCCCAAGCCCACAAAGCACTGGAGTTGTACGTGACAACAGAAAGAGAAGTGGGTGGGAAGTGAATGGCATGAAGAGGCCCAATGCTGTTTGACTGCTGACCAAAAATCCCCTCCAAAGTCACATTTAAAATGTGGTTGAGCAACCCACACGCAACGCTGGGGAGGGGCTAAGGGAAGAGTATTTTAGGGGAGAATGAGATCATTTAATTTAGTGGCTCCGAATGATCTGTAAGTACAGTTTTCTGATTATAAGTGCTTGCTGCTTGGCATCCCTTCTGGCAGCTGTGATTCACTTTCATTGTGTGTTCTGCTGCTTCGCCCTTTAGAAAAGGGCTTTTTACATTTTATTAAATGGCACTTCGGCAGCCCTCCATTTCCAGCCTTAATAATGGATTTGTTAATCTCCCTGATAGCCTTTCCCTCCTCCTTAGCAACAATTTAAATATCCAAGAAGAAATCTGCAGTGCAGAAATCAATTAATATTTACATCTGAAATGCTGCTGTACTATTTTCATCAAGTAGAACAGATGTGGTCTGTTTTTTACCAACACCGCCATCGCTTGCATTAAACTGGCATCTTCCATCAGGGAAATCTTTTAAGAGCTTTCCAGAAAGTAACATTTTAAGCTTCTCAAGCCTGCAATGACTTCAATTCTTTTCTTTCCACTCTGCAGGAAGGGAAACTGAGGTATAAGCAGCGTAATGGCTTGCGTGAAGACACACCCTCAGCCAGAGGTGGAACAGGAACACGGCTCACAAATCAAGATGCCCAACCCTCTGCTTTGAACACAAGTCTTAGAAATAACACAATGCTTTGCAACATAGAAGTTATTTTCAACAAGGGCAATCCCTTTGGCTAAACTGCCTAGTTTTCCACCCCTTCTTTGGCTTTTTCTAAAATTTTCCTATGGCCAACTCTTTGCAGCCTCTAGGAGACAAGAGTTGCAAGAGCTTCCTTTGCCCACCTTCACACAAACCCTGCAAATTCTTAATATTGCTTTCAAAACCTTGAAACTTAACACTCTTGCATCCAAAGTGTGAAGAGAAATCCCTGGTAGGAACCATTCTCTGCTGCTCTCAAAGCAGTGAAAAAGATTCACCGATTCTCCAAATTTCTGGGGACACCAAGTTCATAAAACTCCTGTTTTTCTAGCCAGGGGAACAACTTCTCTGGCACACCTGAGTATCCCACCTACCAGCACACACTAACAATCAGGGCTCTCTTCTTGTGCTGTAAAAGCTCAGCATCGGAGGACTTGCAGCAGGGCTGGAGAACATCCCAAGTGCCACCTACTCAACACCCTTCCAATGCTTGCAATACCTTCAGTGAGGGACCTGCACTGCCTACAGGACATGGCCTCATTTCTCTTCCGGGAGCCTCATTCTTTCACAAGGCAGCAGATAATCCTTTTCAGCACTCCCACTGGTGCCTGGAACCCATCCACTGCTGAGGACAGACGTTTCTCAGAGCCAAACCACCTGGATACCCAAGAGTTTGACCAGGAATAAAGCACACGCTGTACACCTCCCTCTGATTCAAAGACCGAGCTCTGCCAATCAATAAGGCACAAGCCACAGGTGCACTGGCTCTTTGGGCTTCTTGCTCCTCTCCTCTTGGTGACACGTTGCTCTGTTTTCAGACCTGCGCTGTGCCCCAGTTTATTCTGAGTCGGTGACTTCTGTCACTTTGGTCAAATCACTTGACTGACCCAGCAGCAAAATGAAGTAAGGGGCCCTCCCATGAGAAAAAAAAAATACATCATGTACAGGATGGGGTCCCTCAGCGAAATAAAAAAAAAGGTAGGGATTCTCCAGCCAACAGCAGAAGGTGCTTCTCCGCCAGCTGTCAGGATGCTCTGCTGACAAAGGATGTGATCGGTTCTCAGCGGTGCTTCTGGCACGGTCCCACGGTTTTACCTCTGCCCTATCATTTCTGCCGCTGTGGCTTCCTTCTGAATTTTCTGCTGAGGTCCAAACAGCGTGAGTCAAACTAAACCAACCTGGAAGTGGCTAACACATGAATCACTGCGGCCGGGTCACGAACCAGGAGGAATGAAAGGGGCTTATTGTGAGCTGGATGAAAAATATATAAATGAAGGAGCCGTGCCCTGCTCCATATATCACATCACCGTAAGATCCAAGACCATCTATAGTGACCTTGTGCCACGTGTTCAGCCCTCATTGATTCAATGGGAGCTCTGCGCACAGACTGAAGGCAGTCTTGTCTCCTTCTGCCCTCCGCTAATTATAGGTTTCTGATACATCTATACTTTGGCTTGTCAAAAAAAGACCCCAAATAGCACACGAACAATGGAAGGAGCCACATGATGAAGATACTGGTGACTCACCTTCAAGGCTCAGTTTTCTCCCTGTTCAGAGAGGATTATTCAGGAGCAAAGGACAAATCTAAGGTCACCCATATATTTTTCTTGGTCAGAAGGTCAATAAATACAGCCAGCACTTGAGGAGGATCTAGCTATCTTCAGCGAGGGGCCAAAGTCCTGTGTGTGCTCAACTCTACTAGACTTGTGAAAAAGGACACGGCTGGCACAGTGGCTTGCTGGCCTTCATGCTGTTAGAACAGGATATGGCGACATACGTCTGTATCTGCAGTGAGATCAGGATATATTACATACCCTGTCTATTACAGATAAGTCATCACATCCGAAGAATTCATCACGTGTTTACGCAACGCCTGCTGACAAAGCGTGAGTACACACACACAAAGGGGATGCTTGGCATGTACTGGACCTCAGCTGAGTTTACTCCAGGTGCCTCTGACAACACCTTCCAAGCCCCAGCATTTCAGATGCTACAGATTTCCAGCCGTGCTTATTCATGGAGTGGCATTTGCAGAGGTTACAGACACACCAACAGAGCTGCCCTCGGCACAACTTCCCTTTCTGAAAAGAGTCACTGTAATATTTCTCATGTGGCATTTCTATTCCTTAGATACCAAGCTTAAATTTCTAGAAACAGGTCATTTGGAAACCTGTACACGTCGGTTAACAAGGTGTGTTGGGATTGGGTTTTGCGGTCTCGCCATGAGAACAGCAGGCAGGCAGGCAGTGCTCTCAAACTGGAAAAATAATTCAGTTCTGTTTCAGTAGCTAAAATACTCCAGTTCACCCAAGCAGTCTGATAACAGGGCTCCAGCCTCCCCAGTCACTCTACTGTAATATAGATTTTTTTTTTTTTTAAAGGTGAGTGAATACCAGAAGGGCGGTTTCACAGCTGGGCAGAGGTGCTGAAAGGGCACTGCTGAAGGGTTGTCTCCCACTGCTGTAGCCCTGATGGTACCTCCTACCCTGCTCCGTGACTCTCAGCCCTGTGGTTCTGTTTCCACACCATCCAGCCACCCCACGGCCCCTCTACTATTATTCATTACCACGACGATGGGATGTGGGACTTACATGTGTAAAAAAATCATCTCCTTATTTCTCCCTGGGAACCAAGGAGGTAGGAAATTCCTGCCTTAACTGAAAGTCCTGTCCTTGACGCTGAAGGCTCCACCACCCATCTTGCACTATGGACCTGCAGGCAGAGGTGAGAAACTGGTGTGGGTTAGGGGCTGAAAAGGGTCTCGTAGCTGCTTCTCTACCACCAGAATATGTGATATCTAGAATATCCGAGAGTTTGGACCCACGGGAGACAGGGTCACCTCCCCTCTCTGGGTGTTCCTCCTTCAAACAGCATCCATTCCTTCTTGGGACAGTGTTTTAGGTGACTAACCTGGCATGGCCACCAAGGGCATGGAAGAACGAATGACTGTGGCTTATCAGAAACAGCAGGAAACTAGTAGGAAAACCACTTGAGCTCCCCCAGCTGTAACAGCCCTTCCTTAAATTCCTGCCCTTGGCTCCTAAAGCCCTTCAGCTCCCCCCCAGCTGCCATGCTGACCCCAGCCAGACCCCTGGCGCTTCACCCAGCCCTGTCCCTGTCCTCTGTCCCAGCCAGGAGGAGACAAACATCTACCTGTCACCTCTGTTTTTTCAAGGCTGCGTTTCCTTGGGGCAGGGCACCCTCATTCCCCTACGTGCACCGTGCACCGCACCCAGCACAACTGGGCTGTGACTCAACCACCTTCCTGATGGAGACACACACCAAAATAGCTCGTTAGTGCCCTGTGTGACACCACTGTCTAATGACCTGGGCACCCTGCAGGAAGCAGGCGAGCACTGAGTTTGGCTGCAGCCTCCATCACCCCACTATATATTTTTATTTATTTATTTATTTTTTTTTTTTGCCCTGGTCTCCTCTTTTATTGCTAATTGTCTGATGAGAGACTGTAAGGAGGAGCCACCAGCCATCACCAAGGTGGCTGCCACCACGGGGTGCACTCAGCAGCCACCCCTGCGCTGGCACAGTATCCTCTGGGTGCAATAACCTCAGCTGTGCACGCAAATCTCTTCCCAGGAAGACTCTCTCTATACATTAGGATATAACCCTCCTGCTCCTGCAGCTATTCCTTCCTTCAGACAGGGCCCTTCACGCTCACAGACCGTTTCCCAATCCCAGCAGCATTTCTCTTTGTTTGGGAGCAACACGTTAAGAGCCGCCTGGTTTACGACGCTCACGTTCCCAACGGCACGGTTCAATAGTTGAGCCTTTGGTTAAAACGGGACTTTTCGACCTAAAACATCCCGACTGCAAATCACAATGTTGAAAGCTTTTGGAGAACTGCCCGATAAAAGTGAGGAATTTCAGTGCTGTGACCGTGCTGATTGTTAGGGAAAGCTTCAGCGAAAACAAGCGCTCGGGAGCGGAGTTGTTTGGATGAAAACACCTCTTTCCAGAATCCAGTAATAAACCCGCTGTCCTGCTCCTTTTCCAGCTCCTTCCAAACAAGGAAACGCATAAAATGATGCGTTTTTGCAGTGGAGCATAGAAAAGATCAGACACCGTCCACCGCAACAGCAAGAAAAATTCTATCCTCCCCCCGGAAAAAAACAAAACAAACAACGTGATTTTGACAGTTCCCCTCCGAGCCAAGGGCACTCTTAGAGAAAAAAAAAAAAAAAAAAAAGCCCAAACCCAGAACAACAAACCCAGGGCTCTCCCACTCCCTTCCCAAAGCAGCGGAATTGCCTCTTTCCCACCCAAACCCCTCTTTTTCCCGGTGGCTGCCGTCATTTTCCAGCTGGCAGCCGCGGTGCTGCTCAGCTCCTCGCACACCGGGCTGTGCAGGTTCATTACCAAACAATTAGCGCGTGAGAAAAACGACCACAACCAAACCAACCCACCCCCAAACCAACGAAACCCCACCCCAAAATTCATTCTGAACTTTCAAAAACAGAGAAAGCGGCCGGGATTTGTTCTGGGTGAGGGGAGAACAAGGGGGGGGTTGGCCCATCACCATCACGGCTTTAGCGGCAGGGGGGCTTCCCCGCCGTGGGTCGCCTTTCCCTGCGTGTGCGTGGGACCCTATAGCGTCACCTATAGCTGCCATGGGGGTGTGGGGGGGGGGAAAAGAGGGGGTGATGGAGCGGCGCGGTAAAGGGGGGGGGGGGGGGGGGGGG
>JAOTQQ010000002.1:27741965-27755051 GCA_026546715.1 Gallinago undulata | reverse complement strand
GGGCAATCCTGCTTCAGCAGGGGAGTTGGACTGGATGATCTCTACGGTCCCTTCCAACTCTAATAATTCAGTGAAAAATTCAGTGAAAACCAGGGTTGAGTTGGTGGGCAACCCAGCCGAAGCACTAAACCATACGGGGGCACACAGGAGGTGGCCACCGGCACCGATCCCAGGTGGAGCAGCCCAAAGGGCTACGACAGCCGGAGAAAGGCAGAGCCGGGGGGCTGCAGGGCGAAAGCAAAGAGTCCCGTGGCCACCGCTGAGCCGACATCGTGGGCTGTTTGGGCTGAAGTCAAACTGGTGGGAACTCACTGGATCCAGACATCACCCCCGTCCGCTCCCGGCCAAACCCTGCCCTGCGCAGGTTCCCCCAGCCAGCAGCCAGGCACGGCGGAGGGTAGAGCAAAGACATAACTAAAAAGGTTAATATTTTCCACCCGTCTCTCCCAGCTGCCGTGCGGATTGCAGCTGTTTCTCCCCAGTCCCAGTCGGCCGCAGTACTCGTTGGGTTGGTATTTAATTGCCTCTCCCTAACGACGCGTCGGGCAGGGTGTAATTTGCCGGGCGCTTGGTCAAACAATACAGATAAACCCGGTTTTGCACACAAAGGCAGCGGAGCGGGGAAACTCGGCCGGCTGGCTCCGCTCCGCTCCGGAGCTGGTGGCTCCAGACGAGGGTGGGATGTGAAGCGACGGACGTCTCGGCCTGCGGGAGGAGGAAGGAAAATGGCAAATAAGAGGAGACACCCGCCCGGGCTGCGGGGAGCCGGGGTGAAGCCCTCGGTGCCTCCCAACATCACCAGGGCTGGACTGCTGTGTGTCAGCTCAGGGGCTGGCCACACGTCGTTACGGCTCAACACACCCCTTTTCTTGGAATTTCTTTTATTTTTCCTGAATTTCAGGCGTAAAGGGATTTTAAGATTTCTCTCTTTGCTGTTTTTTTTTTTTTTTTAACCTTAGTGGTGCGAGCGCATGTATGGGACATGGCAACTGTGCTCGTGCTTGGGAGATTTAATCTCCCATCTGGAGATTTAAAAACCCAACAGGTCTTTAATTCAGGAGGCAGAAGGGCTGCCATAACACCAGTGTGGGCCCTCAGTATTTCTTGGGGCCTTGGTTTTAGCAAAAGCAGGTAAAAAAGGAATTAAAAAGCCAACATCCCGCAGCCAACAACTTCTCACCCCAGCTCTGAAGCACCGCGATGCTCAGGGCATCGTTGCCCTCCCCAGCTCCTCTCCCACCCCAGGGGAGAGAGATTTCACCCAGATGCTGTAAGTAAATGAGGAGAGAGTTAAAAATTAGCCTGCTCTCATAACGTGAGTGCTGAAAAAGCAAAACACACCCTTCCTTGTCCTGGCCCAGGGCAGGGACCTGCGTTTATGACCATGCCTAATACAGCCATGTATTATAAAAATAGGTAGAAAGGGGCAATCTCCAATATTGATACAGAGAGATGGGCAGTTACACAGATCCCGGGTGCATTTGAGTGTTCCTTAAATATTTACACAAACTACACAGTCAGAGTCACTTCTAAAGGACTGCGAATTTCCAGCACACGGTGAGCTTCGACATGCTCAGAAATGAAAGGCCGCCATTAAAATTAATTAGGGAATCATCTGGTTTTGGACACTCTGGGTGTACCTTTCTGTTTGTCCAGCAGTGACTCCCATGGGTCACCCGCTTCGTGCGTGGGTCTGCAGGAGCCCAGCTGCTCCGCCTCACCCTGCAGAGGGGACATTTCCTTGGGATGGCACCGGGCTCCCGCATCCCACCCCCGGACTGCTCAGCATCCTCCTCCTCTCGCTAACGCGCCGCACGCACGTGATGAGTTTGATGAAACCGAGTTGCACATTAACGTCCACACCTACAACCTGGGGTAATTTACGGGAGACTGTCAGATAACCCCGTCCTGGCGCCCGGCATCCTGGCACCTGGTACCTGGAATGCTCCAGGCACAGGGGACGCCACCGACACCTTCTCGGACCCGAGCTGGGAGGGAGCAAACAAACAGCCACCGAAAAAAAGGGGCCGTTTGTTTGAAGCTCTCTGGAACAGGAGGAAATCGAGGGTGCGTCAAAAGGGAACAGCACAAAGCCAGCAGGGAAACGGGGTTTATTTATAAACTTCTAGAGGACTCTGGCGAACAATGGGGTGGGCGTTTTTTATCCCACCCAGAAATGGAAAAGGAGTCCAGGTCCGTGTGCCGCCGCAGGAGCCCGACTGCTCGGCCTCACCCTGCAGAGGGAAGGCTTGTTTGGGACGGCACCGGGCTCCTGCATCCCATCCCTGGACCGCTCAGCATCCCCGGGGATGCGGGGGAGCCTCTGTTCTCTCCAGCCAAATCTGATGTCTCCTCCCACCCTGTGCACCACGCGATGGTGTGCACCTCGTGGCGTTCACACCAGCACCCACGTGGGTCAAATTGGAGGAAGAAGCTGAAAGGAAAAGGAAAGACTTCTGCATATATACTTTACTTTTATGCTTAAAGAGAAAAGAAATAGGAAAATCATTGAGAATATTGCCCCTTGTCTCTGCCATTCACACAAAGCTCATTTAAAATGAGGGGATGTGACACTGGTATTTCTTAAAGGGTTGGTAAAAGGCTCAGCATCCCCCAGTGATGGTGCCACAGGCACCCTAGCCAGACCAGTGGGCACGAGGGAAACGAGCTGACACGGACATAGTAGCATCTTTATCGTCACCTCGAGAAGGAATTCGGGGCATCTCTAGTACCATAAAGCAACCAGAGAGGCAGAAGTCAAGCCGAATGGAGTAAGTCAGCCCAAAACATCTGGTTATAAGAAAAATCACTCCAGTAACCAAATATTCTCCCATTACAAAAACCATGGCAGAGCAAAGTCTGCCTGATGTGCCTCTTCCAGGTCATCTGTGAAACTGGTCCCTTTAAATAAATCCTGGAAGGATCAGCTGCTCCAGCTGAAGGTGAGTGGTCGTTTTTAGGTGACACACCAGCTGGGAGATCAATGCTGAAATGAATGTGATCACTTATTAGATGTAACCACTGTTAAATGAATATAAATAAACTCTAATTATTTATACAGCATATTCCTAATGCTGGTTGAATCACGTCGACTCTTACCGACTTTAAAATAGAACTGAAGCCAGGCAAGGTAAATAATTTAATGCCTCTGTCAATAGAATTAGCATGTGTAATATGTATATACAAATATACATCATATATGTAATTATAGGTATTGGTGTTTGAGAGAGTTGTCTGGCCAGATGGAAAGGGTAAGTACCAACAACATTTTGCTCCTACCTCCTAGAGCAGGCAGGATGTTTGAAGTCACTGGAATAAGATATCGGTAGTTGATATTTGGGGGAGTTACTGCCCCACGTTCCCCTTCTGCTGAGTGGATGTGGCAGCCAACTTCTCCGTCTTGTCCGTCCTCCTAAAGAAGAATTGGGGCTGGAAGTGTCCAACGTCCAGAGGCAAAGCACTGTGCATGAACCGCAGCTGCTGCAGCGCGTTCACACCTTCTTCTGTAGGTCATTTTTGGCATCCAGTGAAGATGTAACTTGGGAAGCGATGAGGTTTTGGTCCTCTGGAGCATCTCTGAGGCCCCAGTGTAGCGCCTGTCAGGGAACACGTCTGCACCCCCTGCCCTGGTGACATGGTGAAGTCCAGGCTGTATCTGTCCTCCCCGCTCTGCTGCGCTCCTGCTTGGCCCACAGACCTTCTGCACAGGTCACTTGTGCTGCAGAGCCTGGAGACACTGTCAGGTAACCAAGAGAGAGAGGCTTACCCGCCCCTGCTGCCTGCCCTTCTCCATCCAAACAACTGGCAGGTGGCACACAAGGAGCTGCAAGGTAAACGTCCTCCATTTCACCACCCATCTGGGCTTCAGGCTGGAGGTTTTTAGTGTGGGAAAGGCAAAAATTAGTCCTTGTGCCCGGCCCTGCTGACGGGGAGATTCCATACAATTACTTGTGTGGCTGATGCACGTACAACTGCACGTATTAAATGGTTTTATTTTCCAGCTTTCCTTTTTTTTTGGACTTTGGTGTCCAAGGGAGTGATGGCACCTCAGCACGTGGAGCAGCACGTTGATGGCCTTTGACACGCAGGCAACGGCACAGCAGCAGGGCAAGTCCACCCCACTGCCTCAGGTTAGAGCAAGATTTCTTTAAAAGAAGTACTTTAAAAGCAGGCTACATTCACTGGCACAGCTTGGAACTGAGTTTATACAACTTTAATGAAGTTTTGAAAGTTTGCAGAACTACTGTTATGACAGGGAAAAACATAGGCGGTGATGTCCCACCAGCTGCTTTATGGCACCACGTGGCCATCAGCACGGGGACTCGAAGTGTCCCCAAGCCTCAACGCCATCACGCCAAGCACCAGCTTGCGAGACACACAGGGACAGGTCCCTGCACTGTCATTGACCCTCAGAGACCCTTAACACAAAGGCACTTTCATTAAGGGTCAATTAACTGCTCTCAGCACCCTGGGGACAGAAAACCAGCCACTGACAGCAACCTCCCCCTCCCCATCTCTACAGCGGCACAGAGGAGAGGGAAAGAGCTTGGCTGTCTGGATGTTCACTGGGAAAACTGTGAGGTCCTCAAGCGCAAGAGCTGGCCACCACCCTGCTGGGTTTTGGGGGCTGCAGCTCAGGGGTTATATGACTCTTGATGCATCCAACAAGAAACCTGTTCTTCTGCAGCTCTCCTGGTATCGGCAAGTGTGCTCAGCCCTTTGAGAAAAATCCAGCTCTGGATTCAAGCACCTCATTTTAGGCGATGTTTGTACTTTCCGTAGCTTTGGGAGGAGAGGGATGAGCCCCGTGCCTGGTGAGGAGGTCAGGGAGCAGCCAGCAGCTGACGTGCCCAAGGTCAGAACCAGCAGCAGCTGCCAGCCTCTGCTGGGAAGCAGAAATCTCCTGTCCCGTGTCTGGGACAACACCACCGCCCCAGAGCATTTCAGTTATTCCTTATGAAGTTTAACTACTCGCCCTCCTGATATCCTGGAGCCCAAGTTTTGTTTCTGCAAATAACATTTGCAAATTAAAAATTCGCAAGAGCTACGGGCACGTAGTCGTACCAAGTGATCGCTGTAAATGCAAAACAAAAGGCACCTGGACATTTTAACACTGAAGCGGGCAGGACAGAGAGATGCAGGATCCTTCAGCACTGGTGGATACTGGATATCTCCTCCCAGAGCGATGGGGAGCCCTGGGAAGGGTCTCCAGCAGCCCCTGACTCCTCTGGCTGGTGGAGGAGAAGGGCCAGGCACCTCCAGCACAACTGGGATGAAATGTCTGAAATCAGTCGCTCCCTGCATCCCTCCAGCATCCACCTGGGAATGACATGAAACTCTTCCTGGAGAAGGAGAATTCTCCAGGGAGACAAGGACACAAAGCCAGGAGGGGCCATCCCTTTCCCCACTGAGTTCGAACTTCCCTTCCCCTTCCCCTCCGGGAGTTCGGCAAGACATCGCTCAGCGCTGACCACAGCCACTTCCGCAGAGAAAGTGCAGGAGCAGGTTGGAGGCTCCTGAACAGTGAGGCCGAAGGCAGAGTCCGGGTGAATCCCGAGCTCAGCCCAGCTCTCGGCTCCATGGTGTGAACGCCCGGGCTCCGGTGGGTTGGTGGGGGATCCGGCCCCCAGCACCATCCCTGGAGTGAGACACCGGGATTTGAGTCACAGAAGCCCCCTCAGAAACTTTGGCACAACTCTTCATGATTAAAAAAATGAAGAAGAGTCAGTCTGAAGAGACACTTGCTGGGGGGAAGCACTGTGCTGCTGGGCCCCTACAACTGTGGTGGGAGCTTTTCTGCCCACCCCAGCACAGCCAGTTTGGCCCCTAATTGTTTTTCCCCCCCTTTGGCATGGCTGATGAGCAGCCGCTCTCACACAGCTGTAAAGGACAAGGCGTTTTTCACTTCACTTCTTTGGCCGGAGGAGGCAGGAAAGAAAATATTATTAAAAAATCAGACAGCAGAGAGCAGCCCAGCAGCATCGGGGCTGGGAGGGCCCTGTGGCCACTGGCCCGAGCAGCAGGATTTGGCCGGAGTTCCCATCGCTCCAAACAGCGGGGATGCTTAAAGCTGAGGATCTGCATGAAACAGATGCACCAATGTCACACCTAAACATCAGATCCCGGAGGGGAAAACACCTGCATCCGTCTCGTGAGCTCAAGCCTTTGATTTTCCCGTAGTTTGATCCAGTGCAAATGTTGACCAGGGGTAGGAAGGAGAAACTGTACAGGCAAGGCAGGGCAAGGCAGACCGAAAAGGAAGTTCTGCTCAACACATGCTGCAAGTGCTTCCAGACGTTGTTTTTCCTTCACGTGCTTCACTTTACAGGCAGATCCCAAGTAAGAAACACAAAGAAAACACTTTCCACTCTTTTTAAAGTCAAATGTGTCTTTTTCTCTCTTGAAGACAATTCAGAGCATCTGTCTGTTTGACCACCATAAATAAGAGATATAATAGTATATAATATAATATCTATATTGTGTATCTATAATGTATATTTTAAAATATATAATAACGTACCTACCTCCATCCTCTCTCCCTCCTTTCTCTGATTTTCCATGCACAACAGTTAACATCACAAAGAGCTAAAGTCGTTCCCTTTTCGAGTCTGACTGACACAGAAAAACAACTGTAGCAGCTCAGAAGGAAGGTCCAACTCGCCCAATGCCCTGTTTCCCACAAAGACAAAGGGAAGGCACTTGGAGAGAAATATAAGACCAGGGTGAGCATGCGGTGATGCTTCCCGAGACATTACCCTCAGCCTGCAAAAACGTGCAGTTCAGAGACCGAGAGGCCAAGTGTGCCTTTGGGTGACTGTATCTGCTGAAGAGTGAGCAGGTAGAAACAGGTTGGCCAGTGGCAAAGCCATTCCCTTTTAAAGAGTTATGAAAATTAAGTACAACCCTCCAAACTGGTGTGGTTGAACTTCCATAGCACCAGGTTTCTCTAATACTTTAAAATACCTTTCTTCCCTGTAGACCTTCCTAGAGACACAGCTGCCATGACTTCTGGTTCTCAAAGGTTCACAGCCCTGAGGGGGAGAACAGGAAGGCTCTGCCCTGACCCCAGGACATCTGAAGCTCTGTCCCCCTGCACACCTTCTACCAGTGACTCCAGTCACTTCTGCCCCACACACCCAGAACTGCTGAGAGCCCTCTGGTCTGTGGGTAGGGCTGCTGGAGAGAAAATACTGAACATAAAGATATTATTTTTGCTCAGTAGAGTGAGTTTACAAGTGCAATAAAATAAAAATAATTCAGCTAGTTGCGAAAGCAGGAGAGGTTGGAGGGTTGTGGAGGAATCTTGCCTCCTGGACAAAGCCCACTCCATTGCTGGATTTTGAAATGAACCAATAAAGAAAATGAGTCCGACAGCCAGATGTCTGCTTTCATCTCGCTGCGCTGGAACTGGAATAAAGCCCACAAAATCTCCACCAAAAATACTTTCTTTGAAAGCTCTTTGTTAATGGCTTTCTGGCTGCAAGGAATGGAGGCAGCAAACCTGAAAGTCTGATGCCATCTAACGGCCGCTTGAATTGTCACCTTCCAAAGGCTGCCTTTAACTTTGGGACTCTCAACCACAATTTCAGAGCGAACTCCTGAATTTCCATTGCTCCCTGAAGACACAGAAAGAAGAAAAGCACAACCAGTTGTAAAGGGACTTTGAGAACGCACCCAAGGAAATATTTTCTCCCCCCACCTCAGTGTATCTGCCCCGTGTAGCTCCCGCCGCTGAGGAGCATATTTAAAGGATTAAAGATCTACATGGGCTGCACGGACAGGACTGGAGGCATAAGGTGCCACCAGGTTTGCCCTCCAGTTCTCACCACCAGGCTTTCTTCTGTTGATCAGACTTGAGGGAGACTTTCCATGCTCTGTGCTGGTCCAAGGAAAACTGCTTGGGGGTATTAACAGATACTGCTGGCATCCATAAAATGTAAAGCTGAGGTAATCAAACCCTTCCAAAGCACAAGGCTGCAGAAGTTCCTCCACATTACACCCTGGAAACCTTTTCTCTTAGAAACCTAAATTGCTGCTGACATTGCAACTGAGATTAGAAGTTGTGGAAAGGGGCTGAGCAACCCTTCTATTAAGGATGTGCTTCCTACTGTTCCTTCAGGAGTCTGTGCAAGTTTGATCAATCTGCAGGTCTGTGAAAACAGGAGTTTATAGAGGAGTTTAGACAGCTAAAACATCAGAAGTGCCCATCTCCACCCAACGCCCTCCCGGCCTTTGAGCCATGCACGTGGCAATGCCCAGACAGGCTGACTGCGCTCCAGCTGCCTGCACGCACATCACTGGGCAGCTTCTAATTAGTGCTTTTTAATGAGTCCTCCACCTCATTTAACACACTGTATATCTGAAAGAGCAAATACCAACTCATGCAACAACTCCATGGGCCAGGGGGTGCATTTCCTCGCCCATTGTAGGAAGGGAGAGGAGGAACATCAGTGCTCATGTCAGAAGTTTCCATCAGACCCACGTGCCTGGCTCAGGACACAGTGGCCCTTTCTCCCTGTCCTTGGCTACTTAGCAGTGCATCGCATTTGAGAAGCTTCCCCAGACTGAAACAGCGAAAACTCAATAGCTCTGCAAACTAGACTTCCAGAAATTAGAAAATCCTCAACTACTGAGAACCAGAGAAATCAGTGTACACCTCAACCAGCAAGGTAGGAAAATACTGGTGAAAGTGGCCTTTTGCAGTCTTCACTGTGACATTATCCTGTCTCCTTGCAGCATCTAGAGCCTGATCTAAAGCACATCTCATTTTACCATTTTTGCAAATCAAGCAGAATCTGGTTTGCTATGTAACACTGGTCTTCAAACAGGTGAGAATTTGTAAAAGTCATCGGCAGGTGATCACCTGGATGACGGTACAGATTTTAGTACGGCCATACAGAGACAGAAGTGGGGTAGAAAGATGGACAACTTTATAAACCCCTTGTTTTCCCTTTAGGAGGTTCCAAGGTGGCAGCTTGCACGTAGTTCCTCGCAGCACACACTGCTGCTTCTCTGTATTGCTCGTTTGGGTTAAGGATCCTAATGGCAATAATTATTTCCTATCCTGTCAGTGATCCCTTTTGAAGCCTGTCTTTCCAAGGGCTCCCACTTCCCAAGACTGAGGCCTTAACTAACGCCTGCCACGAACATCATCTTCATTCTCACGCTTTGGCTTGCAGCATCTCAGATCCTTCTTGTAACACTGTGAAAGAATGATATCTGAGTGACAATAAAGGGTCTGCTGCAGCTCGTAGACTCTTGGGAATAAAGAGAGCTCGAAGAGGAAAACTCTCGATGCACTCAGCCTTACAGCGTAAGCTCCTCCGTGCTGATACAGGGTCTGCTTTCGTGTCAGTGCAGCTCTGAGAGACTCTGGATGCTCCTGGAGACAAATGATAGTAAGAACATTACTTGAATCTTGGTTAAGATTGATTTAAAATGCTGAACCAAAACTATCCTCCCACACGGGGACTGAGTTCATGAAACTGTCACCAGACACGGGGAGGGCAGGATTCTGTCTTTCTTGTAAACAGAAACAAAAGGCTGATTTGTGGAAAGACAATGAAAACAAACATTTGTCCAAGTCCTTAAAGACATTTCCCAGAGCCGATATAGCTATAAAAACACAAGACTGCAACTTCTGCAGCCTCAGAGACTCCGAGGTATCCCATATGCTGGCAGGGCATGACACAGATGTCTTCAAATAATATTGCATTAAAGGCCCTCTCTACAAACCCCCTTTGTTTTCATTAATAAAATAAAAAAAATAGTTATTTCCCCAAGCTATTTCCCCACTCTGAACTTACACAGCACTTAAACCACCACTCTGCACCACTCCCCGCGTGCAGAAAGCTCCCAGCAAAACTCAACCAGGGTTCAAAACAACTGCCTGACAACGCGGCGTATCTTTCCATGGGCCTGTCCTCTTTCATCTCCAGGATCTGCCACAGAGAAAACAACTGTTCTCTAATAGGATCAGACAATTTTCCTGCACTGCTTTTGGAACAAGCACAAGCAAGAAGTCACCTTCAGAATAAACTCTTGAGAAGTAACATGCATAATCAAGACATTGTTTCTACAAGCCTTCTACGATCACAGAATCAAACCATGGTTAGAGTTGGAAGGGACCTTAAAGATCATCTAGTTCCAGCCCCCCTGCCCTGGGCAGGGACACCTCCCACCAGACCAGGTTGCTCAAAGCCCCATCCAGCCTGGCCTTGAACCCCTCCAGGGATGGGACAGCCACAGCTTCTCTGGGCAACCTGTTCCAGGGTCTCACCACACCCACAGTAAAGAATTTCCTTCTGGTATCTAATCTGAATCTACCTTCTCTCAGTTTAAAACCATTACCCCTCTTCCTATCACTACACTCCCTGACAGAGTGTCCCTCCCCATCTCTCCTGTAGACCCCTTCAGGTGCTGGAAGGTTGTTATAAAGTCTCCTTGGAGCCTTCTCATCTCCAGGATGAACAACCCCAACTCTCTCAGTTGAGCCACTGCACAAACAAAAGGCTGCTATACAAAATCCATCTATTTAAAATACTGTTTATTTGTGATTTAACATTAATTAGCATTACATCTATGAGCAATTTCAGATAACATTTATATATTTTCCACAGGACACAAGAGTTGGCTGGCTCATTCTTTATGCCAAAGCAAGTAAATAGAGGCATTAGCAAAAGGTGCAAATAGTTCACGGTTGCATTTTAAAAAATATTTATGCACATTGCATTCATTTAGATATATTTTTTAAAAAGTTATGAAAAGCGTAGTTCACAGGTTACTGTTTCTACATATGTTGTAATACAACACAAATAATGTAGAACATAAAAAACAAAGTAAGCAACTGAAAGTTTCCACTATGATTAAAAACACTGATTCCAGTATTTAGTGATAGCTAGAAAATTGTTTCCAGGATCCATTCCAACATTGCATTATCACACTGAACACGGTCAAAGCTAACCAGCCCCCGAACATGCTATAATCAACATTTTTGCATGCCAAACCACTCTCCAGCCATATTTAACAATTATATATGGTATAATATTTCAACCGGCAATTTGGGAATCACATGGATCTTTAAAATGTACGTTCTATTGCGATGACTGATTTACAGACAATTTGACACAGCGAAGAAAACCCTATGTTAATTTCTATGTTTAGTTTGTATTTACAATACAGTAAAAGTACTAAAATGACAATATCAGTAAAAATGAGTAAGTGGCAGTACCACCCCTACCCATGGCACTAGGCTCTGATTTGCTCTGGGTTCATCCAAAGGACAACACAGATTCATGAGACCCTTTTACAATTCAAATCAAAGTGAAGAAAAAACCCAAAGTGTTGCACTCTGTATGAATCCATACAAATTACTTAAAACGTCTAATATGGAAATGTCACTTTGCTGATTTAATAAAAATATCCCACAATCCATATCATATATTTAAAAAAAATAATCACCAGACTTTTACTTTCTTTGTCTCCTCCTATTTTCTTACTATTTCACTTTCCCTTTTAACAGTTTTGTTTCCTTCATTTGGTTATGTTAAGAGATTATTTTTCTTCATTCATTAGCAATACCATGAGAGAAAAAAACAACCCACAAGTAATTTTTAAACACGAATCCAGTTCAATTTTATATGCTTTTATCTTTTGATTTCTAAGCCCCTGGATTCCTGAATTATATTTAAGTATACTCTAAACCAAGCATTCTTAAATACACTCTACTATTCAATGCTTGGTTCACATGCTTATAATACCTTTATACTGAATGGTATACAAACATTTGAACATATAAAATCTTCTTTTTGTTTTGCCAGTTAAACTAAATTATCAATGTTAAGTGTATAAAATCCCCTTTCTTGAAAAATAAGGGTTTCCCCCCCTCCCCCAACTGATAGAATAAAAAAGAAGTCTTCAAAAATTATATTTCACTAAAATGAAATATTTGGCAAAAAAGTTATCGAAGAATGGAATTCTTTAGACATTTTGTATAATTCCAAATAAACTTTCTCTTACACAGTTTTCCCCCTAATATTATGTGCCAGTGTATAATATTTCTATATGATCTAATCTTAAAAAAGATTTAAAGGTGTGCTGTTAATATGCACCCACTCAAACAGGGGTACAGAAACATAAAATATATGGTCAAAATCACAATACAAAAATGTATGATCCGGTTACCAAATGAGACAGCAGTTTTAAAAAGTCGTATGATCACTCATCAGTAACTTTTAATAAAGACTTTAACTGTACTGAAAAGTTTAAGGTCTGCAAAATACTCCAAGCAGAACTCGCTGCTGCAGACTGTGGTGGTATTCGATCTTGCTATGATGGTAATCGAGCACCTGCCAGTGTAGTTCTACGGGAAACTAATGACTGTTTCCAACCCTCATAGCAATTTTGGACACAGTTAAGTGAGAGATGAATTAACTTTCAATTAACACGAAAGGTCTTTTGTTTGGTTGTTTGTTGTTGTTTTTTTGTGTATTTGTTTTGTGTTTTTTTTTAAAGCAAAACCTCTTCCAGTTCCTTTTTGTTTAGGTTAAGAGTCCAGTTACTGCACACCCCTAACACTACGCTGTTAATGGTCAACTTAAACATTTCAAATGTGCAATGTCTCCTCGCATCACAACTGCACTTACGCTTCTACTTTCTCCTTCTTTTTACTCTTTTTCAGGAAAGATGGGGTGCGGAATTTCTTCTTCTTCTTTGACGGGGATTTGGAAGGTGACCCTTCAGGGGACAGGGCCTCTTCTATCTTTTCAGAGCTTTTAATCGTAATCTCTACGCTCTCCACAGTACTAGTGGTTAACTGGCTGACCCTCTTGGTGAGATCTTCCTCCACGTCATGAGCATCTTCCTTGCCATTCACCACCACAACCGGCAACTCCACAGATATGAGGTTAGCGTTCTGGGTATAGAAATCTTCATGATTTTCTGAAAGAACAGACAATTTTGCAATTACTTATGTATACTATCATGTAAAAAGACCCATATTGAAACAAAGTCTGTGAGACTGGACTGCGATCCAAAGAATGAAACCCACAGTGATTACCTGTGTGTTGGGGGGGGGGGGGGGGGGGG
>JAOTQQ010000002.1:27726905-27741865 GCA_026546715.1 Gallinago undulata | reverse complement strand
CCCAATTTTTTAAATGTGTTTTCCCCCCCCCCCCCCCCTTGATTTACGTTCTTCTTGTAAGCAAAAAATTCTGTGAAAATGTCATTAAAAGGAGAACGGGCTGAAAAAGCTAACCTTATCTCTGCCAGGTATATATACAGCTCAAGCTGTATAGAGTCTATACAAATACAGTCTACACAGCTTATACATATACAGTCTCAAGCACACTCAGAATTATGCTTTACTACAAGAGACTGATTTATGAAAGCACAGCCATTCCATACGGAAATCTTTGGAAAAGTAGCCTTTCAAAATGCCTTCTTAGACTCTGCTGGAAAAGTCTTAGGCAAAACAACTAATCTTAACACTTTCAGTAAAATAAAAATATAATATCTATTTCCTCCACCTTGTTAATATCTAAGTATCAGTAAGGCCTGTGTTGTTTTCTGCTTGTGAGAATTGGGAGAAGCAGTTTTCTGGGCAGAGTCCCACCCAGACTTGGTAAAAGAGTGCCCTTTTTGGCTCAGTTGACTTCACACAATTATAAAAACGCAGCAGCAGAGCAGATGGATCGGGTTTTCAGGGCCATTGTCATTGTACAGAAATTGCATGGAATACCTTCTAATTTTTCTGGGACATTTTGCGGGGATTGAGTTTGTGATTGAATTTGTGACACAGATGAACCGTCATCTGAGAACAATTCCTGTTCAGCATCTGCAGGACAAGACTGGAATTAGTAGCCAAGCAAAAGTCAAAATCAAGCAAGAATGTCAGTGCTGTAAGATTTACAGCTCTGTTAGCACTGCATTGCTCATGCTGACAACACCAAGAAGTTACAATACACAGTTTAAACTCTACAGAATTATGTATTTACAGGTTTTATCTGCTAACAATCACTATATATTAGTTTTTTAACAGAAAACATTAAGAAGGGTAGCAGAGTTGCATTCCAAGTAGCATGCCCCATGGGTTTATCTAGCCATAAGTCACACACTTTGCTGTCACAGTAAGCTATCACGCTCTGTACGTGGCACATAGAAAAATTGTTTCATTACACAATATTAGTGAAGAAGAAGGCATAGTAAGTGTTATTGTTAAAATAAAAAGCATTTACTCTGCATTAGTAATTCCCTATGGAATAGTAGAATTGGAAGACGATGTAAAAAGTGAAAGTATATGAGTTTTGCACACTGGGAGAACAGAAGAAAAATTCAAAAAAGCCAAGACCAAACATCTCAGTAAACTATTGCTCAGCTGGGCACAGACCTGAGAGTGTTTGATATCAACTTTGAGGACAACTAAGATAATCTTCATGGGCTTTTCCAACCTAAGTTATTTTACGGTTCTGACAAAAATCAGTCACTATGTTAAAAGTGTGCTTTTGTCAACCTCGTTTCTTTGCAAAGCTTCTCATTGCTTTAATAAGATGACAAACCAAAGTGAAAAAGCCCAAAACATTTAACAAAAAATTCTACTGTCTCAAGAAAGAATTAGTTCTAAAGTAGTTGCCAACAGTATATGCTAATAATTAACGTGCATACATTTGTTACAGTAGATATTTTCAAACTAATAATGAATTCATTATTGAAGTATAATGAACATTCAAAAACACACCACTGACCTTCCAACCCTTGCTGCTTGCGCTCAATTGTTTTCTTGTACTCTTCCAGTTCCTTTTCTGTGAGATGGCTGAAGGGGTTGGGTGGTGCTGGAGGTGCGTGCTCATCGTCTTCAAACTGCATTGGCTGGCAAAGAGAAACCCACAATATTTAACAGTTAAAAACAAAACAAAAAAAGAAACAGGCAAGCAAGATATACATGTTTAATGTTTCTCTTTGGCCCAAAGTTTAGTGACATCAGATTGGCAGGGAATACAGAAGAAAAAGACAGATGCATCCAGATGAAAATGACCCCATTGAATAGGCGTTCACATAGTAATGAACAGACAGAGGTCCTACTCCATTAATACTAATGGCAGGGAAACTTGCCATGCGTATCTCCATTTGAAACTAACATTTTACACCTCTGAAATGAAACATGAATAAAACCTATTACACATTCCAAAATCTGGAATTAAAACAACCAGTTCTAACAAAGCATTTAGGAAGAAAATGACCCAAACTGGTGTTTGAAAGACAAATAATCCAAAGGTTTGTAAATCAATTAATTGTGTCCTACTCACTGGACTTGGCTTTTTATCCACAACAATCCCAGCGAGCAGCTGAGACTGTGGTCCTGCTGTCTTTAGGTCATATCGGTTTTGCTCCCTTATCTATGTAGAGAAAATAAACCAGGTTAGAAACAGATATTCTCTTTAACAAATCCTAAGCCCATCAGCTTTGCAAAGCCAGTAACGCAGGCGTCAGTGAATGCCTGGAGAATCAAGCTTATGCTACTGCACCTAAAACTGACTAAAAAGAACTCTCCTTCCAGCCCTGAATACACTGCATTTGTTGTTTAGCCCTTGGAGTACTCCTGAATACCCACCCTAGTCCCAGCTCCTGCACTTCACACAAGCCACTCTTTACAAATAAGCTTCAAGGAATAATATGTGTCTCAACCTGTCCTCTCCATCCCCTCAAAATGTGTGTGAACACAAAGGTTGGTAAAGTTTTTCCTTCTGCAAATACCTCATTATTTTCCCCAAGCCAGCAGCCCGAGCTTCACATTGTCAGGACTTAAGAGACTGACACATCAGATATAAATACAAATACAAATCAGATTAAAAAAAAATTCTACATAAACTATCTGCCAAGACAGTGACATGCATGAATTTAAAAATCATTGTCTGGGACTTGTATTATTAATCTCTAGATGATTAGAGAGTGCCTTTCCAGTTCTAAGGAAGGGAGTTGCTCCTTTTGACTCCAGTTCAGTCCCCATGGATACTGATACGATGCTTTCCAAGAAAGAAAGAAAGAAAACAAAATGATCAAATGGAAAGTGTCTTGAATATCTGTTAATATAATTATGCCTAGGGTGGAGTATTTTGTCAGCCTGACAGGCAGGATCTTATATGCTGGAAGGGAAAAGCAGTGAGATATTCACGTTTACAGAGAAGTCCAACAATAACCTCCCATTTTCTTTTTTTTTTTTTCCTGCCATTAGGAAGCGGACTGGACCAAAGAAACTCAAGTTTAGTAACTGCTATGAGAATTATTAGAGAACAGGGTAAGATTACAGCCCGAGATTGAATCACACTGTAGATGACACACAGCAATTCGGTTCATGTTGACACCTCATTATCCACTAAATATAATGCTAAATAGCAGGGACTACCATTTCCAATCTATCATTTCCAGAGTTAATACTCATCCCTCACCAAATTATAGCATTCAATGTTTTTTTTATCTATCTATCTATCTATCTATCTTATATGTATTTATAGACTTCATGGATGTCATAAATTTAAATACATGGGGTTTTTTGTGCCAAAAATCACATACGTTTCAGGAAACTCCTTAGTAAAATCTGAACATTAGAAAATGTAATTTTACTGCTGTGTTAAATAATTACTTGAACATAGAATTTTATTTGGAAATGTTACAATTTTCATTTCATTACACTTCTTTTACCTTATTTCTCTTTTCCAACACTTCGCTAGGGTTTGTGTTTAGAGGAACAAATTGGTTTGGATCTTCGATTTTGATTGGTGTTCCTCCACTGGTCTTGGAGGAGTCATCAGCTTTCATCCACTTGAAGGAAAAAAAAAGAAGAGAGGCTAAAACCCCCAGCCTGATGGGGAAAAACAGTTCTCAGAGTTGTCTTACTGTTAAAGAGCAGATATAAACAATGGCCTTTCTGACTGTATTTTCAATTCCACATGACATGCACAAAATAATCCCAGCTCCTTACAAGTTTGTATGTTTTCCCAAGAGGACTTAAGTTGCCTTGAACATGTATCATCAAGATTACTTTTTGTAAACACTGAAACGCATTCCTGAAAAATTAACTGTAAGTCATGTTTAGAAAGGACCAAACCTCCTAGTAAGCATATAGATCTACCAGCTCCAGAGCTTTTGTTCATGCCATCAGCTTCCACCTCTGCTAACCATACATTTTGTCTGGAGTTTTTTTTCCTTTGTAAGTAAAGTTTTACATCAGTTCCTGAAGGTGTTCCTCCCAAATTTTAGAAACTCGATAGCCTGCCAGCAGGAGGAGCTGATGCATTTACAAGTTGTACTGTGCAACTGGGAGTAGCCCCACAGCCAATACCACATGTCCTAGTCCTGGAAAAGTCACCTCTCTCCAGGCTGGAAACACGGTGAAATATCTTAGAGAGACAAAGGAGGAGGAAAAATCTTGATCATCATTCAAAAGTAGTAGAATTAACAGACTCTTTGAGATTTTTTTTTTTTTTTTTTAACAGGTTCACGAACAGGGACAGTTAGAGACTTATTAGAGCTTGTGTCTCCCTTGTGCAGAGAATAATCCACGGGTTATTTTAAACCTTCCTATATTTGGTGGATAATTAACAGCATTAAAAGATATGGTAAAAAAACTGTTTTCTACTTCAGGAATTAGAAGAGCTAGTAACAACAAGGAAATCATTGTTGCTAAATTTTATCACCAACTGTTACTCTTCCAAACAGTGATCCACTCTCTGCCCCAAACAGAGGGGACCCTTAGTACTAATGTCATTAAGTCTCCCTAAAACCGGTTTTTATTTGCTTGATAAAATTATTTGCTAATCCTGTTAAAGATTTCCTGTGCACAATTTACTTTTTCTCAAGTGTTAAAACCAAGCAACTGCCTAAAGTATCTACCTACCGTGATCTTAGTCCTGGGACTGGTTTCCCCATTCCAGGACTCCTCAGGCACGTTGACTTTCAAGTATGTGTTTGGAGAGTTCAGCCACCTTGTCTTTTCCCTCTGTTGCCTCTGCGCCAGGAATTTCAGGGGAGAAAGTGGGACTGCATCATCTTCAAATGAAAAGGCAGTCACAGTGGCTGGGATCTCAACGTCACTTTTATGTCTGGGTTTTTCCCTGATTAACGGTTGCCTATAGGCATAGCCAGTTCTGTATCCCTATGGAGCAGGAAAAATAACAGAAAAATTGTTTCAAAAAAAGTAAAAGAAAAAAAAAATCAGAGAAAGGTATTAAAAGAGAGTCATGGAAGTTTTGTGCGGCTTTACATGCATTGAACAGGTCCACTGAGCTCCAGAGAGAATGAGCCAGTTGTATCATTCATACTACTAATATCCAGGAGCCCCATTTAAAACGCCCTGCGCAGTAGCAATTGAACAGGACCCCACTCGCACTTCATCTTCCTCCCATATTCGTGAATGTCTGGCCAAATGACCTGCTTGGGCTGTGACCCAGGTAACACTCCGGAGGACATTTATCTGACTTGCCCAACAGCACATCCTAGTTCATGACACACTCCCCTTCCCACTCTATTTGTATTAAAGGCTGTTCCAGAATTCATACTGCAGTGAAACAGACATTTCAAACAAATAGCTTATTATCATCTTTCTCGATAGTAGAGTTGTTGATAAAATGGAGGTAATCTACATCTATTTACTGGAGTGTGATTAAACTTTATAGTGGTCTCATAGTAATAATAAAGAGCAAATATGTTTGTGAGATGGGTAGAACAAAATTTAAGTTCAAAATGTTATAAATTCTTATCAAGACAGAATACTACTGTCAGACATACTGACATAATAAAAACTAAACCAAGCAGAAGATATTTCATATACAATAGAAGTTACTCAATTTTCAAACTCGCAAAGAAACAAGGAAAAAAAAAAATCATTTGCTTTACAGAAGCTAATCCTGTGCTCAGAAGTTGAGCAGTTGGGACAGTGCCATCGAAGTGCTCTCACCAGGTTGTCCAGCATCCGCATGAGCGCTTCAAATTCCTGCTCCCCAACTTTCCATTTCTGTTGCGAAGCCATATTAACCCCACCTCCTCCCGTCGCTGCCACGGCGTGTGTGGAAGGCTTGAACTTCTGCAGATCCAGTAGTAGGAGATTGTCTATCCCACCTGCTCCAGCTAATGCATGAACCTAGAGACATCAATGAATGCATTTAATTTGTGGAAAACATTTTGGATTCTTTTCTTTTCTGAATTCACAGGAGAAACATGCTTAAACACATGCTGCAGTTATTTCTTATGCTAATTTTCTTCTGTGCTAAAATGTATTAAAATATATAGCAAGCGATTCTTATAGAAAGGATGATAGTATCTGCTAATAATTGCACTTTCAAAGGGATAGAGTCAAACATCAGCTTTTAAGAATACCTTAAAAAGATCCTTCTGCAACACTAGACAAAATTTTTTTCATTTTTATACATGTTTCAAAATGAATGAGTGATTGAACTCAAAATGAATGGCAGGTAAGGGAGGAGAGGAAAGGAGCGGAAGACTGTCATTTGCACCTCCAAACACCTACGTGGGAGGACAGGGTCACTGGGTACTAGCAAGAGCAAAGGGATGCAGTTTCTGGGGACAAGCTTAGGAGTTATGGAAAGTGAGGACACTTTCAGTGGCCTCTCCCCTCAGGCTATATATAGGTAATACCTAGATAACTAACTAGGCAGCTAAAGTTACAAAATGGAAACATTTTGGGACTCATTATTTTTAAATATGCTACCTTCTACCACTGCTCCAAAGACCTTTTGTTTATTTGGTTTTACAGATTTTTGTGATCACAGAGAAGCTTCTTTCCTTGCCACAACGTTCAGCTTTGATACTTGAGCTGGATGTTGAGAGATCTGACGTCACAGTTCCACATGTAGCAAGCACCACTGAATCCACCATCGGACAGATGTCCTGCCTGAAGCTCGCTCTTCACAGCATGGAACAAAACCTGTACCCTTCAGAGTGTAACACCACTGGTGCTCACTCTAGGAAGAATGATACAGTGTTTGTGCTGTCCCTTCTATGTTGTCCCTATTACTCCAGTTTCCCTGCCTTTGATCTGGCATATTATTACTGGATTCCACCACCCCAAATATTTTGTAATATGAGAGACCTTCCCATCTGGGACACAGCCTATAACTCAGCGGCATAAGCGTTTGAAACTAAATACAGATAAATGCTCTCTCACCTGTGTTTCACAGGCCAGTTGCACATTGAAAATATAGTGGAATGCTTCTTCCAGTGTCTCCCCTAGTGCTACCACACCATGGTTTCTCAAGACTAATACCTAGTAAATGAAGACACTAATGTTAAATGGTAGAAACTGGCACAGTGCATGAAAATTGTTTATGAAGAGCATGAGTAAGGCTGAATACCTTGCAACTGGGTCCAAGAACTTTCTGAAGCTGAATTCTCTCTTCCTGTTCATCAAGAGATCCCTGGTAATTGTAATAAGCAACATCTCCCAGGATCAGAGCCTCTTGTGATATGGGAAGGATGCCACATTTCATAGACGAAACCTGTTTCGAGAAAATGAAGTACCAGTAATTAGGAAAGAATTAAATTCTTACAAACCCACATCTCAACCATCCAGGCCTTAGCGAGCTGTACATTGTCTTTGGTAGAAGAGAGACAAACTCTCCTGAATGAAAGCTGAGAAACAACACCTTTTTCTTTTTCCTAGAGCTGCTGCCACCTAACCTAGGCACACTATCCCAATTATCCGAACTAAGTTGATTTTTGTGAATTTTATCCATGTTTAATTCTCAGCATAAGGAAAAACCATTAAGTGGGCTTATTTCCAACATTTGTAACTTCAGATATCTAGTATAAAAGCCATTCCTTTGTTTTATCTGTAGTCAAGCAATGCACCTATATGCAAAATAATATGATTTTATCTATTTAACTTAAACCTCTTTCAAGTCTCCTTATATTTTTATAATTGTTATACAGACTGTTTTTAACTTCTATGCTATGACTTTTTAATAGTGAGGTAAATCCAGACCAAACACTTAACTACTAATTAAGCCACTTAAAAATGGAGCTGCATAATGCAAATGCTGGTGTACACAGCACATGACGTGGCCCAATATGCTATAAATGAAGCCTGTGTTAACTATATACTTTATAGCCTGAGCCTCAACCTGAGCACAATTGTATCTGAGCATCAATTTATTTCACTGAGGTGGCCCAGCCTTCCTACTCTGCTTATTTGATAACCTCACACCTTTTTTTAAGAGTCAATGTTAAAAATAAAAATAAAACTGCTGCGTGCAGGGATTCAGATTGAGAAGGGTAAACTAAGTTCATAAAGTAAACTTTTTTTTTCCTCTTTATGCTAGAAGGAGGGAGACTTACAGCTGCTGTTGCAGGGGTGTGTATGTGTATGACACATCTGACGTCGGGGCGCGTGGAGTAGATGGCCACATGTGGACTGAATCCTGCATTGTCAATACTTAGAGTTGTACTTCCCTGGTCAACTACATCTCCTAGAATGTTTACCTTAACCTGGAAAAGTCAAGCAAAGGAACAATATTCAAAAAGTTTGCAACAACTGCCATTATCTATAAACTACCCTCCCTTGGTACCAAATTTCCCCACATGTTTAGGGCTCAGGGTATGAAAAAAAAAAGTAGAAGAGCAGCCATGAATCTGTATGTCAATAAACCATCCTGCTGTCCAAGCCCTTGAGAGCTGTTGGAAGTTCAGCCATGGAAAAAGACCCTGATACAGTATATATTCCTCTTTGGTCTAACTGAACTCTCCTTGTTTCTGACTTACAGAAATATTTTTGTTACCATTTCCTACATTCTAAATATGAAGAAAATTCAGTCTCTGAGAAATTTCCAATAAGAAATTAAATGCATCGGCATTTTTAAATTTCATGGGAACATTAAAACAATAATTGCAGGATTGACAAAAGACAACAGCAAGGTCATATCAGGTCTTGTTCTCATATCTGTATTTTGGTTCTCTGTGTGCTGGTGTAATGTGATCAGTCTCAATCTGCTACCCCTTCCAACTGGATGTAGTTTCTTTACAGATACGTACTGACATGAAGAACATATGGGAGGTTCTGCATCAAAAATTCTGTGATTTAGCAGCTACTGTTGCCTAAATGCCAACCTGTAACTTCATCCAGCTCTTTTGTTAGGCCTGGGGAAGATTATTCAACTGGATTTCCCCACTTGTAAAGATAAGAGCTGACTCTACTAACACGACTCCTACAGAGTCATTTCATATGTATTACCATATTGTCAGGTTATAAAAGGTTGCTGTTACACTGCGGGTATTTGATGAGCTCCAGCAGACAGGAAAACAAAACTTTGCTGCTCTACATTGAAGCTGAAGACAAAGCACCAGAAAGCAAAACTAAACCCAAAAAGAAATGCCGAGGACAAAGGATGCTAGTATCTAAATAGTTAATCAGCTTTTCATCTGGTGGGTAAACATTAAAAAACAAATAACAGTATGATTATAGTTCAGAAGTCCATTTTAGCAGCCATAAAAGTCTTTAAGAAAACAGGTTGAGCCTTGCTGATTATTACAGCAGGTGAATCACCTACCAAATTAGAAGCTGAAGCTTCAGAAAAGGACAGACCTCTTGGAATGATTAGAATATGGTCATGTTCTTTGCTTACTCTTACCTGCAAAGGAGGAAGAAAATGGATTACTGATCTGTTTCAGAATTTATATTATTCAGGGGGAAAATCAACTTGAACTAATAGGTAAGATCCCAAATAAAAAAAAATAATTCTCTAAAATACTTACTGTGATATAGGCATTTGGCAAATGTGCCCACCCAAACAAGTCAGCCAATCTATATAAACTGGCTAACTTGCAACGGGTAAGTTTTTCTCCCTTAACAAAGGAGGAGGTATCTATCCCAGGTAGATCATTGATGGGTGTAATCATTCCATGGCCTGAAAAACAGATTAAAAAATTACGATAGCCAGTCGGACAATTTAACTTCTAGCTATGCTGGGATCTTCCAGAAGCAGTGAATTTAAATTGTCAGCAGAGCAATAATAGCAATTATTAGGCTGGAACTGCATTGTTAGGATTTCCAAGCAGTTTCTTTACTGAAACTGTTTAAGGCAGTGGAAGCCATACCCCAAATTTAAGTCTTCATTTCTCTCAAACACGAGAGAGGTGAAATACAGGTTTCCTTTGATGTACCACTCCAATTTTGAGCTCTCTCCTAATTCAAGATCCTATATAGGATCGGAACTGCACTTTAAAACATTAGCCCCTAATGAACTATCTTCACGTATTTGAAGATTATAGGAGAACACATTCCTGCCAGACTTCCAACACTAGTAGAACATCTGAAGTCTCAATCTGAGCACTTTAATGTAGTCCTAATGAAGAAATTAGGATTAGTGCCAGAGTTCTCACACTGCTGGACTGAAGAGATCACCTCCTAACAATGAAGGTACAAAGATCAATTTATCTCTTTGAATTGTGACTACACAAACATACACTTCTCCCCTCCCTGAATGCCTGATATCCCTTTGAGAGCTACAGCCTTTGCTTACAGGGAAAGTTAAGACCAGACGAGGTAAAAGTCATTCTGGTTTTCAACAGAAAGAGTATGCACTTTGAGATTAGTTGTCCTGTCACAGTCCCTGGGAAAACTCAATAGAGACAACAGTTGGACCCCCTGTCTCCCTGCCCAGCCAGAGACATAAGATTATTTGGGCTCTCCGTTGTTCTCTTCTTCCACTTGTTTTGTTAAATGGGCTCTGAAGAGCCATTTCGGTACCGATTCTCAAAAGATGCTGAATGCCACCAGCTGCCACTGCACTTCAGGCTTGTAAGCTCCCATATGATGTCCACCCACATAACTTAAATTTACTTTAATGTTTCAGTGCTTTACGACTTGGAAAGAAAAACCTGGGTGCTAACCGAAAGATCCTAGTGACATCTTTATAATTAGAGTGCATACTACAAGCTGTTTTTAACTGTGGGAGCTGTATGTCTAACAATTCAGTTTGCTAGGCTGTCGTCCCCTCTTTTTAAAAAATAGTAATTTATTTGCAAGAGCAGAAAAATCTAAATCTGTTATGTATCTGTTATGTATGTACATCTGTTATGTAAAATCTAAATTGTTATGTATTTCACATCTCAATTTTAGCCCATGTTAAAAAGCTAATAGTAACAGGGTGCAGCATGTTGTTCCCCAACTTTTATTAGAAAATTCTAGAGTAAGTGAATCTGAAAACTCCAACACATTTTGGATGCTCCAAACATTTGGACACTCCAAACAACTCCAAACATTTTGGATATCATTATATAAATCAAAGAGTTTGAGAGAAAGAAGCCTAAAAAGGAAAGTTAAGGACACCATCTGTACTACTTTACAGCTGAAGCAAGCTCTGACAGAACTTCTATTCAAAGAGGAGATCCCAGCATTCCTAAGCCCTGATGATAACAAAAAAAGAAAGGGAAAAAAATGCAATTATATGCATAATTCACTTACTGAGTGAAGATGAGGAAAAACCTGCAAAAGAGCTTGCAGTAATGTATTCAGCAATCTGCTGTAATGCTAGCAGTCCAGAGGGGTTATTGCCCTTCTTCATCTGTTCTTGAATAAGGCATTCCAGATCTTCTCTAAAAGCCTGTAGAAACATTTGAGAATCATCAAGGAAACCTGGCTTTGATAGAAATAAGATTATTATAGGTGGGGCTGGTAGCTTTCCCTCTTACTAATGTTACATGACACTTCCCCTTAGACCTTGTTTTTAGCTGCTTATAACTTTGCCAAACTTTAACCATTTGACCTAAACTTTGCACGGTAAGTATTGGCAATTTGGGGGGCAGGAGGAAGGAGTCTGGTCACAGATCAAAATATTTATATTTTCCTATCTATTGCAGAGAACAAAATAAGATAAAATGTATTTTTGGAAATGCTAACAAAAAATCACTATTATCAATAATTAAAGAGTTTTGTGTTTTGGAAGAAGTACTTGAAATTTGATCAGGATGTGTTGCTTTTAGCGCTGGATATTTTTTAATTTTGTAACCGCTCTGAAAATCCATCCAAATTTGATAAAGTTATAAACAACTGGAAAACTGGAGCTCATCTGTTCCCAACTAGTACTACAGACATGCAAACACTGGAGGGACGCCGCGATGTCACCTCCTCTCTCTTTCTTTCCTTTTCTGAAAGGGAAGAAAGCCTTCCCTTTTCTCCTGTATAAAATGTCTGCAACCCCAAGAGATAAACACTTGCAGAAAATATAATGAAATAGGTTTTCACTGTATCAAATTTAATATACTATGCACCGTGGACAAAACTTGTTCCTTCTAGATGACAGACAGATTAACCACTACCCGCAAGAAATGCCTGTGCAGGACTACTTCAATCTTGACATTTCTAGACTAAGTAAATTCTATTCCTTCAAACTTCCCTTATAGGTTAAATTTTCTAAGCCTCTCATTATTTCTTGGCATCATCTTCCAGCTTTTGCCTGACCCAGCAGTACGCAAAGCTGCGCACAACACGAGCTGAGGTGTGTTGTGAATGCTCTTGCTGGTTCATTCCAGACAGACATTTGGTGTCTCTACCACGCAGCTGACTCCTATTATAACTCTGGGCTACTCCCTGTACGGAATCGCTCCTTTCAGTTTGCCTGCCTTAGTGGAGTACTTGCTCACAATTAAAAAAAAAAAAAAAATAAAAAGGTACTTCTGCATGTCAAATCTAATTTCTTCACTGAATTTTAATTCAGTCCTCCAAAACACCCACTTTGTTGGGTAAAATCCACCAATCTCATCAATCTGCTTTTCAACCATTTTGACTCCAAAAGAGAGTTGTGCTACCAGAACCCCCAAAAACATCCTTAAGATTTCTACTTGAAATGGCATTTCAGTTGGGCAGCTCAGCAGCCATAACTACACCTTAATTTCCAAGTTTTGAGACACCCACGCTCTCCCTTAAAGTAATTTTGTCAGGATTGTGTGTACCTGAGACTTGCCAGATTTCCACAAGTAAAGCCTCTAAAAATTCTCTGCAGAGATCTGTTACATCAATCTCTCGGTGCAGATCAGGCTACACATGCATCATCCCCCAAACAGCGGAATAACCTCTTCCCAGCCTGAAGATACACAGGCAAAGTCAGATTTTTCTCTTTAGTGGCTGCTGTAGGCAAGATCTGTGCAGCAGAGGAAGGGAGCAAACGCGGAAAAAAGAAGGAAGAGACAGGAAGAGTGAGGAAAGGAACCTGTATGGGAGAAAGGAACTGGAGGTACGTGAGGTGGATCAGCACTGGGAGCCCAAAAGGGAAACTGATGGGATGTAATTACGGGGAGGTAACTTGCCAGAAAGGCAAACAAGGATTTGCGGAAAACCACAAGTGGTTGGAGAAAACATCCTGACTCCCATCCTTCGTCTCTGTTAAGATGACTGTGAAACCCACTCCTCCTGATGTCACTCACTCTGAGGATGGCCATGAACATCATGATTCCACGTTCCAATGGCAACGCGGGTGCCACCCTTACTGGACCCCAAATACGGCTGCAAGCCTGGACTGCTGGAAGCCAGACATGTAGAAGATGTTTCTCTACCCCTCTGGCACACGGATAATAATCTTTAAGCACACCACAGTCATCTCGTCCCCATGCCTCATTTGGCACAGTGGCTAATTCTCGCTAGACAAAAAATTAAGTACTTTTTCCTCTTCTCATGGCTCAGCACATGGCCCTGTGCCCTTTGCACATGCTACTCATGCTCTGGTGAGATGGTAATTATTATCTCACAAAATTTTCTCTGTGCTGATAATTTATGGAAATCCAAGTGCTTCACAACCATTAACTTACTCATGCCCTAAGCATGCCTTTAAGGTGCAGCAGGGCCCTGTTGTGGTTTCTACAGAACAGCAGCAAGGAGGTTGAGGTCAGATGCTTCTACCAATTTGGGCCATTCAGTTTGAGAGCCAGGAGCCCCACTTGCAGAGTACTGGGCAGTGAGTAGCTTCTTACATATTCAAAGCACAACTCTTGATAAAAATTCAAGTGAAGCACTGAGAGTTCAATGTGCTGCCATACCTCAAGGTAACAAGGGGGATACACAGAAAAATCACAAAATCCAGGAAATGGAGGATTCAGCATCACTGACAGCCCAGATTAAATGCTTGAGGTTGGTTAGTACTTGAATCTGAGCATCTCTCACTACAACCAAAAGTGGTTTTGAATGACAGATGCACATGATCTATACAATCATTGTGGAAGAATAATTTTTCATGTAACTAAAAGAAAGCATTATGGTGGTCAAACAGCTCACAAGTGCATAGAAAAAATGAGTCAAGTTCCAAACTTTATGTTCTATCAACCTGCTTGAAAGTGCGAAAGATGTAAAACAACAAAGGTACTTCCTTGGCCTCTTGCACATCATATCCCTCACATCATTGAGCAACCTGCTCTAGCGGGAGGTGTCCCTGCCCACGCCAGCGGTGGTGGAACTAGGTAATATTTAAGGTTCCTTCCAACCCAAACCATTCTATCATTCTATGATTACAGAAGGCTTCCCTCACCATGCCCTAGACCCTCACCCCAAACACATAAAACAGACTTTCAAGCACCAGCCATCCCAGTGCCAACTCACTTTTCCGCTACTGGTTCACCATAAGGCTATGGTTTTATGGCACTTTCTTGTTCTGTTACTATGATCTATTAAGGTTGCAGAGACAACAACTGGCCAATATATTTCATCAACAAACTCTACTAACACTCATTTTTAAATTCTGTCATTCCACGATATTAAATTACTTCTCAAATATTCCTGAAAGAGGCTCTCTGCAAGAGAGCTCTGCCATTTCACACTCTGCAGGGCTGAAATGCTCTTGCACTCTTGTTTACAATCTTTATATAAGGAAACTGCACATTTGTAGTCTCCTGGGAGCCATGTGGAAGACAGAATTCATGAAATTTATGGAAGTATTTGCTTGGGAGGAGATGGAGAAAAACAGTTATCTGTATAACATTAAATCACTCTCACTTCAATTCAACAAGGACTATAAAAAGGATCTGCAAAAAACATTAGAATCATAGAATCATAGAATCATCTGGGCCGGAAGGGACCTCCAAAGGCCATCTAGTCCGACCCCCCTGCAG
>JAOTQQ010000002.1:27710256-27726805 GCA_026546715.1 Gallinago undulata | reverse complement strand
AGAGCAGAGTAAAGCGGGAGAATCACTTCTCTGGACCTGCTGGCAACACTTCTTTTGATGCAGCCCAGGATGCGATTCCCAGTAAACTTTTCTTACTCATATTCAGTCTTTTTTTTTTTTTTTTTAAACCTGTATGAGTAATGTTATTCCTAATGTAAGTGTAATGTATTTTAGGCAATTTTTGATCGAAAGATTTTTTGGTTTCTTTCTTATGGTACATTGTGCTTTCTGATCACGCTATTTTCATTCTTCTGAGCTTAGTTTTGCTCTCTGATGCTAACAGTAGTATACTATATACTTGCTGAGGCTACTACAAATGAGGATTTAGTGTTAACCTGAACCACAAGCTTTCCTTAAAAATAATTTCAGAAATAAAAGAAGATAAGAAAGAACCAGAGCAAGTAGCAAATATGGGAATTTGGGATGAGCTGTATAACAGAGGTGAGGGTATTGATGAAGTGCATAAAATAAAGGCATGCAATTTATCCACATGCCAGTGCACAACAGTGGTTTCTAGCAGACTGCAGCTTTCAGTGTCATGCACATGAGTCACGCACATTCCTCCAGGCATATTAATGAGTATTTCAATACTTTTCGTTCACTGCTACAGACCTTTAAAACTAGGACCTGTATGACCTTAGATAATCATCCCACATGAGCCAACGCAACCTTCCTACATTCCTGATGGGCTCATGTGAAGGGCATCACCTAGTTCTGGATAACAATTTAGCCTAGATGCTAACCATTAAATGAATGGTATTTACTGAAGCTTTCACTGTACAGCACTGTTTTTTGTAAAAGCACTACCATGCAGAGTTCCGATTTTGGGATCTGACCCACTCAATGGCAGGAATGTGATTCTGAAAAACCTCACTGCAGCCAGAAGACCAAGTGGTTTGGTCTTCCTTTAATTCACGAGACCAATATATACATATAGATCACATTACACTGCAACTGCCCCCAAGTAAAAGCCGCGCTTGAGAGAGATGTTTCCAAAAAGAAGACAAAGACTCTGCTCTGGCACAAAGCAGACATTTTTCAAGCAGAAAGGTCACTAGTAATTACAGATGTAGTATTTGACAATAAAATGCTGACAAAGGAAAAACCGCACTGTCAGATGAATGAAAAATTATGTTATTCAGCTGTACACTCAGCATTCCTCAATAAAGACAAAGTTTCAGCTCTGGGATTTAAAACAGCTCTTTAGGTACATGTGGATTTTTTGTTTTAAAACACTAAAACTTTGGAGATAAGATGATACAATAAGAGCAGTGACTTTACGGTGGGGTTCTGAGTTCCAAAGCAAGAAGCAGAGCACCTCATTGCTGCCCATCAACAACAGTCGTCCCATCAACACAGCTGCACCACCTCTGGACTCATCCAGCCTGCCAGTGCTACAGCAAGGCTGCTGTCTGCATAACCCACCCCACTGGACCTGAGAGTCATTGCCTGTTTGCACAAGAATCCTTCTGCCTTCAGAGAGATCACCTGCCCAGCCAAGCATCAGTGTGTCCCCCCTCCTTGTTTGTGCTGGAACAGCACTTGAAGCATCCTGCTGAAGGTTTGCATAGAAAACAGCCCGTGGTATGAAAACAAGGCCCACGACAGCTATTGGTGAAGAGGTAGAGCAGCATGTCAGACAAGATGCACAACTAGGAGGATGCTGAGTAGAGCTTTTATTCACCTGGCAGCAGATAGCCACCCAAGCGAATATCCTGACCTCAGTATGCAGCAGGCTGCAAACTCCCCTTCCATCACTGCCAGCTGAGCTTGTTCTCTTTCAACCTTCAGTGAGCTCAACTGCACTAAGTTACACCAGAGGAAAACACACTTTTGCATTTACACCGTGAAGCAAAGCGTCCCCTGCACAACCAAGCCCACCACCTGCTGACTTGACCGCCCTGCACTGGTGGTACCCGGCTGCTCCACCTCCATCTCACCCACCTTCCAAATGCCCACTCCACTACCTGAACTGAGACATGAATTTCCCCATCAGTCACCAGTAAAAACATACCGGGCAGCTGTCCTTGAAACTCCACTGTTTCTAAACTTTCTGTTTCTGAAACTCCAGCCCGCTGTTTTACACCAGCTTAGACTGCCTTACAAAATGCTGCAGCCTGCAGAAAAGATACAGCTTTTCTTGATAGAGCCATGAGTTGCATGATTAGGTCAAGGTCTTCCTAATCTCATAAAACTACTTCTCCAGAAATATTTGCAATCATCTTCCAAATACACATCATAAACTCGAGCAGTTTAGATGCAAATATCTTTCAACTTAGACCTGTAAGGTCTCTCTGAAACTCAGGAGTGAAGTTACAAGCTTCAGTTCTGACTCATTTACTTCCATTTTCTTTCAGAAGGAAGTCTAAGTGTGAACTGACAGTGTGAACTGGGGCTTCTATGAATCAAAGCAACATTTGCATGTACCAGTTGACAACTGGTATTTTTCAGTCAACATAAGCAGAAGAACTAGAATAACCAACTTACTAGAATAATCTATTTTACATGTTTACACCTCTTTATATAGCACAGAATATCAATGTTGCTAGAAAATTTTGTTATTAATCTCTTCCTCTTAGTAGGCAGCTCTCTGAGGATATTAAGAAGGATGCAGGCTAGCTTTCTATGCTGTTTCTTGTTTGTTGACCACTGATTTCTCCATGTAGTCCTTACCCACTCAAAAGAAGTAGAAATAAAATAACAAGATTTTTTTTCTCCTGGAAACAGAGAAAACAATGGTATACAGGTCATCTACAAACACCCCACACCACTGGAAACCTTTAAGAGGAGAAAGCATGTGCTCACATCAGGACTAATTACAGTAAGGTCCAAAGAGTTTGATATTTCAATCTATAGGAAAGTAGCTAGAAAACATATGTACGGACCTTTCATTTAAGAGCATCACTGCTGTTAGCCTAAAGCGCTGAGGAACAACACAAGAAACACCCCATTTTCACTTTTGCCCATTTTTGATCAGTTCGTATATCTTAAATCCATTTTTTTAAAGGGTCTAATTCAACTTCTCTACATATAAATGTGCCCAGAAAGAGTCTTTAAGCCAAACCACCACCACTGAAGAAAAGTTTCAAAACTTAACTGGTATTTTGTTCTCGAGAGCGAAGAGGCGTTAATTTTAAGTCCTGTGCTGGAAACGCAGGTGCCTGCAGAGAGGAAGACCTTCGTTGAAACAGCCGATACGGCCTCCTAACAGGCAGCTTCAAGACTGGAGTTTAGATACAAACAACCGGTGCCCTAAGTGGAAAAGGGTGGAGTTGGCCACAAAAAAAACCGCCAGTGAGTTAAGGCTGGCGGGGAGAAGATAAGTCACAGAAAGTGTTTGTTATAATACCGTGAAAAGAAAAAAACCCAGGGAGCTTCTGTGTTAAGACAAAAAGAAATAGGCTCTGGATTAAATATAGGGAAATAAGTGAAGTTATAATTCTTCACTTGCAGTAAAGTGTGTGGGTATCTGGGCTGGATTCAGCGATTGATTGAGAGCAAGCTGGTCCCATAGAGAGCTCAGCCTGTGCTGGTTTTTCCAGCTCCTCTGACCTGATACACACCAGCCTTCCTCCGTGAGCTGAAGCTGTGTGTTTACTCCTGCGATAAGCAGCCTCGAGATACCCTATGATTAAAGCAAAACCCGAAGCACTGAACTCCTTTGCAGAGCCCATCCTCTGCACACCCAGCTCCCAGAGTCCCAGCACCAGCGACCCCCACGCTCACCCAACCCCTGCTGGGAACGGGGGGTCTGGAGCCCTCCCTCCTGTTTTCTTGTGGGTTAAAGCCATGCTATGCGTCCTGCTAGATGGAACATAACCACTGAACTTTAAAATGCTGGAAGAAATCATATTACAGTTTGTCACAGGTTTTACATGTTTCTGAGCATAATTAACTGTGTTTTCAGTAAGCAGAGCAGGAGGGAGGGTGGGAGCACACGTGGTGAAGATGCACCAGGAAGGACGATGGGCAGAGCTCTTGCAGGGTCTTCTGCACGCACATGCTCCTGCAGCCTTGGAGAAAGTCATCAGTCATGACTTTCCAGGCACTGTTAAGAGCTTGTACTAAACTAAATTATTATTTAACAGCACCCCCCCAACGCCCCCTCAAAAAAAGTCTTAAAAATGAATCCATCTAAATACGTTATTTTGTTATTCATTACTTGTACTGCAATGGAAACTTCATTTCCTGCTCTCACCAGACCAGCTCTTGATGCTTTTATTGGACAAAATTTACAAGACCACTGAATGAAAGAAAAATGGTGGATTTCTTTACAATGCATTTTATTTTTATCTCCCTATCACTTTCCTACAAAATTAATTCTGTCTTATTTAAAATTAATAACTTCAAATATGGGACCACATGCAAGTTGTCAGGCAAAGAGGATGGATCTGATTCTTTAATGATTTGAATAATCTGAAGAACCTGGTGCCAAAAGTACAACAAGATCTGCAGATGCTCCCCAGGATGACAAAACCCCACACTCAAGCAGTTCAGCAACCAGCAGGAAGATCAGAAATATGGACGGGAAGGTTGGGGAGTAATTATGTTTGGAAATTGTTAGTATTTATATCAAATGAAAACCACAGCTCAAACTAAAAAGAAAGCAGTAACATGGAAATAAGAGGAGTTGAAGGTAACTTTCCTTTTTAATGTAAAAAAAAAAAAAAAGAAAAAGGGAATAGTGCAAAACTCTCAATCACACCTGCAGTGCTGGTATGGGTCTGAACACAGATATGAATTGACCCTGCACTGTTGCAGCTGTAGGAATGGAATTTAGGCAATGGGATTTCTTGGTTTCTCATAGAGATCTAGTGGATGGCCTTGAATTAACATAGCATTACCCTGAGCACACATTCCCCTGCACTTTAAACACTGAACCTGTCCCCCTGGTCTGCCCCAGGCCCAGTGGGATATTGTCACAGCTCGGAAGGGATCTTTATGAGACATTTTCTGGCATGTCTTAAGCAATGTGCCAAGTTGAGCTCATCTCCCCTGTGAATTAAATGCTGCACAGGTCGTATGACTACAGCATGTGATTAAAAAAGCCATTGCAATGAGAAGAGGGTCATGACTCCCCCAGCAGAAAGCCTTGAAGATGTCAAAGAAGATTGAAGCCAGAGAAGGGAGCCGCAACGTGGGAGAACAGTCCAGTGAGGAAGTCCCCAGGGATATGTAAGATTGTGAGCTTTCCCAGCCGAAGGGCGATGCTCCTGAATGGTCTGAAAGAGTTTTGAACTTGTAGGGAAGGAACACTGGAAGCTGAAATGTGAGGAACTGAAAGGACTTTGATATTTTAAGAAAATAAACTGCCCCAAAAGAGAGTGGTGGTGTGAAAATACTGCACGTTCACTCCATACAAAATGAAGTAATCTAGACAATTGCAAAAGCTGGGGAAAAAAATAAATCAAACCACCCTTCGTCTCTGTCCTGATGGTTTAAAAATAACGTAGCCAGAAAAAAAAAAATTCACGTGTGGGTGGGTTTGCTTGTTTTTGAGAAGAAAAATCTGCCTGCATGCTGCAAGGCAGACCTCTGAATAGAGGAGTTGCTGAGCAGGAGGAGGAGGAGGAGTTGCTGTTATCTCCCCACTTTTTTGGGCAAGACCAACCGCTGTGGGAGGCAGAGGCGTGTGTGCATGTACAAGGCAGGAAGGAAGAGAGGCATGGGAGAAAAGTACATTTTTAACCTCAGCCTAAAACACCCCTGATTTTGCAATCCAGATGGCTAGACCTGAACCAGTGCCCTGATGTAACGGCAGCGCTGAGCCAGGATCGCCCCGCACGCCCTGCGGATCAGTTTGCGCTCTCTACATCCAACGTGAAATTAAAGCAAAGCACGATGAAGTCCTGCCAGCAGAGTGCTCAACTTAAAACCAAACAACCTCCAAATAACTGGGTGGGTTGTATGTAAAAATGGCAAGTATACTCTCAATGGGTCTCGACAAGCTGCACAAAACTTTCACTGGAAAATTCAAAACATAAACCAGGCATTTAAATTCCAATACACGGGCATTTTTATGTTTACATATTTCATCTGTTTAACTCATTACTTTATACACAAGTTTGACTACTCCAACGTTTTCTTACATCAGTAAAAATAATGAAATGTATCTCATATAAGAGTACATCTTATGCATAAAGTAAATAAAATAAATATCCTCTCCCATTTCCACTCTGACCTGTAGCTTTTCTTCAACTACAGTGACACAAAGTGGAGGTAAGGTACTCCTCAATGCAGTTTAAGCAATGGTCCTAACTCCCTGTCAGGTTACACATACAGAACTGTTACCTAAAGCCTGCTGTTAGCTGTCCTGCCAGTTAGATAATTGTTTCCCATGGTCTCACTTCACTGCAAGCAGGGGGGCACTGCTGCCCACCTGCAGAAACACCCAACACCTTCCCTGGCTGCTCCAGGAGGGCTGCAGGGAGTTTCTCCATGCTGTACGTTCATGCAGCTCCTTGATGCTGAACTGATTGTTCAGTCTTCACATGACAACTGTGCAATTATTGTCCCTTTTTTTTTAAAAAAAAAAAAAGTCTTTTTGAAGCTTCTGGTTGCCATGGTGAGGGCACCAGAGAAATGCCAGAAGGAAATGAAGGCCAGGAGGACTTGCATACCTTAACCAAAACATGGGTTTTGATGATACACCAAATAACTAGTTACTCTTTGAAAGAGGTAGTGACTCTGTGTAACAAGCAATATGTAGTTTGTTTAGCATGTAAAAGGACAAAGTTGTTTTTAATTTAATGTGAAATTGGAAAATCTAAAAAAATCCCCCATCTTTTCAAATTTTGGATATATTATAGGTCAAGTATCTCAGACCCAATGGAAAGCAATAAAATGAGCCCACTGCATAAATGCAGTGCCTTTCCTTTAAAAATAATGACACAGTACCTGAACCTTCTAAACTTCCAGATGTTACTGAAATGAACATAAACAGCTTGATCTTAAAGATTGACCAGCAGTACCTCTGGATGCTATCAGGCTGCTCTCACCCAGCTGATCTGAATTTCTGTCCACCTTTCTAACAGACACAGAACAAACACACAGGTCCTGTCAGATTCTCCTGTCTGATGCTCAGAGGTTACATGCAGCATTAGGCAAACATGTCTGAGAATTCACTCACAATGTCAGGATATTCTTCGTGGGCAGCAGTCATAAAATTCTTGTAATTTGTTTAAGACTTATTACGAAGAGACTCTAAGACATTAGCAAGCATCAGAGGTAATGGGAATAGCTTTGCAGTAGCTTTTAAATTATTTAATTTAGGAAAGGGAAATTGCACATCAGAGAGGAGTAGTCAGATTGCACATCAATATGTGCATCAAACGGCACATCAGAGAGATGCAGCAGTTTGATGTCTGAAAATGTCTGGTCAGGGCTGTAGTCCCTTTTTCAGTGACGTGTTCTGCACAATATATACCGTAGTTCCTGAAATATATTTTCTGATTTATCTTCTTGCTAAATGATTTAGATTTTCTTACTTGAAAGAAAGAAAAAAATCTTGCTAATAAAACAGATTAAATCAGTACCTAAGCTTCCTAGTATATGATAGGGATTAACCCTTTACTTTTACACCATAATCCTCTGCACAGAGAAAGTGCATGTTCAGACAAGCTCACCTTAAGTCCATAAATGCTCATCTATTTTTAAGAAAGGTATTATCCTTGCTACATATACTTCATATCTACTAACACTTGCCAGAAGATGAGTCAATGACTATTTCTCTATCTAGATGCATATATCAAGACTAGATGAAGATATGAATGCATATATCTAAGACTGGGGGAAAATTTACTAGGCAGCAGACTCTTCTTTAAAATCTGTCTGATAACCTCTCTTCTTCTTCTTCTTCCAAACATCTTCAAACTATTTCCTCCTCATTGACTGGAATAAACCCAAAAAGCAACAAAAACAAGCAAAGCTCTATGCAATATAATTCTGCAGCTATAAAACAAAAACATTTTGCACAATCCTCATTAATTCAATCTTGAACCAGTTACGCAGACTGGTAAAGAAAAATACTTTTGGCCCTCTTGTGACAAATACTATATTCAGGAGACAAGGTAATAATTTTCAGTCCTGACTCTCAAGAACACCATGGCACATCACAGCTGGAACCTGTAAGAGGTAATGCAGTTTCTATCCCCAGATCAGTTATGAAATTTGTTTGATGGATATTCAGACTCAGATACTGTATTAAAAATTCTTTTTTTTTCCCCTCACACAGGAAATCATAACAGAGGGTTCCTCTAAATTTTTGTATTTCAGGAAAAGTAACAATAAAAGGAGATATTTAAGTGACAGGAACTGGTAGCTCAGACATCTCCTGTTCATGCCTGATCACACACCCAGCTCCCATGTCCCCGTTTCTCCCTGGCAGATGCCAAGAGCCGAGCAGGCGGCAGGCCCCTGGCTTATTTGGACAACTCTTCCCTTACACAACAAAAACTTACAACTTATTGCCAGCTCCAACCAGTCACTTTTAAAAAAGTGCTGGACTCAGCTTCTCTTACGACAGGACACTAACAGCAGCCCAGCGGCTCTTTGTCCTCCAGCCTTCTGCTAAAACAGTTATCTGGACTCAGGGGTTGGCCCTCTTCATCCCCTTTCCTAAAATCTGCACGCTGACACTGCATCTATTAAAAATACCAAAACACAGAGGCTGCAGCAAAGGGACATTTATTACATTTGGCAGATTTGACAAAAGGCCCCCCCCAAACATTAGGGAAATAATTATGCTCATTAGATTCAATACTGCCATCAAAAGGACCAAAAAATACACAGATACAAACCCAAACAAGGAGTCTAACTTATTTTCATATATTAGGCTAAAGATCTAGTCTTTGCTGTGAGTCCTGGCTACTCATAATGTGAATATTTGAGTACGAAGGAGCAGACTTGGATCACATTTTACAATTGAGTGTTTAACATAAAATTATCATGATTAAAGTATTATGCAATACCTCCTTAGAGTATTTTCTTTATAAAAGAGCTTGGCTGCAAAACCAAGCTTGCACAAATTGACTTGAAAGTCATAAATTCCTTAGTCAACAGGTTCACATTATACTCAGACCAACACACAGATCCAAGAGGCACTCCACGACAACACTTTAGCAAACAATCCTGTTATTCATGGATGACTATAAGAGGGTCATAGTTACTAACAGCTGTTTGCAATCCCATTACATATGGAAAAGCTTCAAAAATATTACAGAAGAAGCACCCCAACTTACAGAGGAAGAGAGAAGGATTTGTAAAGCTGCTTAACCCCTTTCCCAGTCCCGTTATCCTCATTACCCACATTACACCCCAACACCCCCAAAGGCTCACCCTCGTCCAGGCCTTACTCACTCCCTATGGTTTCAAAATACTCAAGGCAACAGTATTACTTTCCAATGTATTCATCAGGTTAAACTCAAAGTATGCATGTATTAAAATATAAATTAAAACTAATATGAAAGTGGTTCAATAAATTTAATAGTTTTATATGTAGCCTACACAAGTACTAAATCTACGCAACCAGCAGATGAGTGCTAATATGGCCAAGTATGGGTATGACTACCCCCAAGGACATGAAAAGGACATATAGTCTGGCTTTTAAACAAACTTAACACAATTTAAAATGTTAATTAAAGAATTCCTGATGCAAATGATAGGTTAATATTCAAACACAGAACACAGAACACCATGTAGTGCCCTAATTTCTTCCTATTTGACTGGTGACTCCTTCACTCTCTTCCCAGCCCCTAAGTTTTAATTAAGCACCCTGCAGCCAGCCAGATCTTTTTGTAATACTGCAATGAAGCATAAGAATATAAAAGAATCAGGAGCAAACCCAACACAATAAAGGCTGCTTGTTCACAGACAAAAAACTATGCAAACAAAATGCTGGATAATCTGTTCAGTGACTCTTCTTAGAAGATGGTCCAGAGTTATTCCAGCTAGCTGTGATGTAGATTTCTTTTTTTTAAATCTCAAAAAAGTAATCAAGAATCTCAGAAAATAACACTCTCCGGTTCTTATCCCCCCTTAATCCTACTCACAGGGCTCTGCAGTATCTGAGTGACCCTCTTCCTTTGCTCCATCATATTGAAGTCCTGTCTTAGGTCAGGAGACATGTTTCGCTCCCGAATATACTCTGGGTCGTTCTCATTGATGCGATCAAAGTACCGCTCTTTGTGAGGCATGGTGGCCGGGGGAGGAGTAGTGATCACCACCTGACTGGCATCAGTACTCATGCTTCAACACTGCCGAGGCTTCACCTGAAAGAAATAAAAAAGAGCAAAGAATGATTAACCATTAAAAGGAGGGCACTGAATGTAACTTCCAAGTCTGAACACAAATAACATTATTTTTCATCTCTGCAGAACAACATCTAAAGTGAAAGGAGAACAAGCAAATAGTTAACAATCAGAAAACTAAGGAAAAATTCTAGAAAAGTTTTTAAAAACTATTAATGAATTCTCTGATAGTGCATAACCATCTCTATTCAATTTCAAATAAAAAACCCAACAACATACGATTAAAAATTATGGTGTTCGAAATGACCATAATATGTTTTACGACAAACTTCTCTGTATCATTTTACATCACACTCATCACCCCCCCACCCCCCCCCAAGGTTTTTATATAGCTCTCCTTCCTGACACGTTCAACCAAACACACCCAGAGGACAGGGCCTCTGTTTAACATCCGCTCAGAGCTCATCTCCCAACTCCAATGAAGACATTCCTCAATTACAGCATTTCCGAACCATCTCATAACCCCAGCTTAAAGACGAGGCGCCGCTTGAAGACTGCCAGGGGATCTCCGCAGAGTGCAGGCTGGTGCCTGCACTTCCAGGAGACACTTGGAGACACCAAGGGAATAGCAGAGAAGGTTCTACGTTGGGTTGCACAGGACTGAGGCCGCATCCACGGCAAATAGCTGAATTTTAGCTTTTCTCCTCTTGTGTGTAATTGTATGCAAAGATTCTCACTGAAGCTCATTACATTAGGAAAAAAAAAACCCGCCCTTTCATGTCTAGGGAGAAAGCTACGCTTAAAACCTCATTAAAAAACCTGATAAGCATTTGTAAACACAAACAGAACTGGATCAAAAGCAAAAAAGCAGACACCTGAATTTTCATACAAAGAATCAGGCTCCGAAGCACACGCAGGAACAGTGTTCCTCCAACTGGTACTGAAGAGGGACATTTTCTCAGGTTTGAGGAACAAAGAGAAACAAGGTTTGAAGGAAGAGATAGCGTATTATGAAAATACATTTTACCATGCAAATATCTACACTCAATAATACATTTAATATAAAAATATTTGCATGCAAATGTATTTGGTATGTAAATATTTAACATCTTCAGAGAAAAAAATAACTAAACATGAAGGAATGAGAGTTGTTGAGCAGTATTAAACAGCACGGTTTGACATTCAGTGGTTTAAAGTGTCCTCCCTCCATGGCACAGAGCACCCATCCATCAGTAGGGTCAGCGCAACTACTGCATGAGGTACTCTGTGAACAGTGAATGGACGTGGAGCATCTCAACTCCTCCATCTATAACCTCATGTATTTTCCAGATGAAGCATCTGGGAGCCCTGTTGGAACCAGCTTCAGCCGCCCCAGCTCTCCTCCTGCCCGTGACGAGCCCTCTTGGTCCTTGCGCTGCACCCTCCGCTGCGCAGCCACGCCACGGAGCAGGCTGGCAGGAGGAGGCAAATTGGTTCGCAGCCAGTTTCCCACACTGTCACCCAAATGGTTCTGCTGGCACACCGCAGGGGACGGCAGAAGGATGAACTCCTGGGACACCGCAGCCCTGCCACTGACTGTAAACCTCCAGACAGAAAACGAGACATTACCTACAGAGGTGGGAGAGCATTAGCAGATAAGGTACAAGAAAACCACATCTATTATTTTCTTCTATATTGCAGATTATGACAAAATTTAGGATTGAGATGAAATACAACTAACACCCTTCTAAAAACAATCACTTCAAGTTGTTAATTGTTTTTCTTATTTACATACTTTTTTTTTTTGAGGGAGAAAACACATTCTGGGATACAATTTTATCCAGCTGCAGACACAGAGCTTCCAGGAGGTACGTGGCACGCTGGATGAACGTACCACACTCTGGGATGTGTAATTCGCACACTGGAGACAAGCTCTGGGAATTCTGCCGGCTTTGTTACGGAGGCTGTGGAAGCACACCTGGGAGTTTTACATCTGCTGCTCATGTGCAGCCCGAGTTCATTTAGCTTTTGCTGACTGACCACCAGGAAGCCTCCTATATGCAGTCACTGTGGGGAAGCTGGGGAGAAAGGGCTTGTATCAAGGAGGGGGGATTTGGGAAATGTCTGGAAGTATAAAAGGAGCTTAAGCTTTTCTAAAGAATGAACTATTGTCTTTTTTCCAGCTGGGAGTATTGAGGCAGAAGGAACCTCTTGGGACAGCGTTTGGGGATATGATCACAGATCAGCTTCCCTCTTTTCAGGCTAGAAGAGGTAACTTTATAAACGTAACCGCCTATTATATCTCCCCTCTCCCTCTCTGAAAAATGGTGGGATTTAAGCAGCAAAGGAAAAAGAGCATCATGAGCAGACTGAAGACCATAAGCCCACTCTCCGACTGCCACAAGGTATGAAAAGCTCGCGACCAGACCTTTCAACTGACACTGTTTTCCATCTGCACCAGGGTCAATACCTCCACCTGAGTCAGACCAGACACCTCCCAGCACCTGCTGGTAACTAGAGCAGTCGAGAAATGTAGATGGCAAGAACCTTGCTTGCACCATCAACCAGCTGTGACTCCTGCTCTTTGGTTACTTCTTCCCAGGAGTACCCTTGTCTAACTCTTCCTCCAAAAATGCTCCTGAATCCCGCTAACTCCAAGTGGCAAAGTTGCTCAGCTGCTGATCCATTCGGTTGGAGCAACTACACGCATGTCTGAACTTCAAAAAACCTTTATTATTATTATTATTATTATAGGTTTACAGGACATAATTAGTTCAAGTCTGTTACTTTACAATTCATTCTTACAGTGACAGAAAAGTCCATTCATCTGTAAAAAGACACAAGTGTCGCTGGCAATACCTAAAATCTACAAAAGAAATTTTTCTAATTGCTTTGGACTTCATTTTTCCCTCTTTCCTTTCAGACTGGTTTGTTACCTATAGCCATTACGATTACAACATTAAAGTCCTTGTACTACAAACCCCCCTCCGTTACTGGACAGAATATGGGCATTGGGTCCAGTTGTTCTTATTAGGTCTGGTTCAATGCCTGCTCTGTCGGGCCCAGGCTGACTCTCATATAACCCCTACTGCTCGGCTGGAACATTTTCAAACAAACCAGCCATTCCTTTATTATTTATTTGTATCTTACACTGATTTGTTTTAAAAAAAGGGACACTCAGCTTTCGGGGATCTAAAAATCTATCTCCTTCTCAGCACAGGTCTGGCAATGACATAGAAATAAGTATTTACAGAAAATCAAAGCTACGAATTGTGGTAGAGGACTCTCTCCCTCTCACTATTTTTTGGTGAGATTCTTTTGCCTAAAAGAAAAATCAGCTTTGCCACAAGGCTCCTTTTGGCTTCCACTGCTTTCAGTGATGTCTGTAAATTACAGAAAGTGAGCGATCACCTTCCTGAGTACTATCAGCTAATGTTTCTTATGCATGCTATACTGACTAAGTATAAGTGGTTCCAGAGGCACAGGTAGAAATTGAGAGATCATATGCCCGTATAGCAATGGGCCAGAAAGGACAAGCACACAGAGAGAAATTAAGCCTAAACTAGGATCTGATTGTCAGATCAGCCATCACTCTTGCTCAGCTGAGACACATATTTAGCCCATATTTTGGCCTAACATGCACATGCTGTCATGCCAAAAAGAGATTCAAAGTCTACAGAAGAGCAGTTTTCCCACTATGGTTCAAGTACTGCAACGAGAGATTATGGAATCCCCTTCTCTGGAGATTTTCAAGACCCGCTTGATGCAGTCCTGAGTGATACGCTCTAAGCAATCCTGCTTAGCAGGGGAGTTGGACTAGATGATCTCTAGAGGTTCCTTCCAACTCTGTCAAATCCGTGAATCCGTAAAAACAGGGGGCAAAAGAAACTAAGAAGAACAAGTCAGCACATGTAAGTTTTTGTTACACAGAATCCCCATCTCTGCTGAAAATACTTTTAGGGATCTGGGAAACAAAGAGGCTCCAAAGCTCTTGCTACAGGGTAACTTGTTAATCTCACTCTGCTTCCCCCTGTCCAGCCATGCCCTCCTGGTTCATGCTGAACTGAACTCTAATACTGCTACAAAAGAAAACGGGACGTGTCCTCCTGTGCTTTGAGGCCTTTATATAGCTCATGGGTTTGGCCTCCATATCCTGTTCTGTTTTTTAAACTCATAACTGGGCTACAGAGAGAAAGTAGAACAGTCCACCTCTGCCAGGAGGGTGCATCTCTACTTAAAAGTAAGTTTTATTTACCAAAAGCTTCCAATTTACTCCAGGAACTTGGAACTGTTGACTTCAGGCTGCAACACGGTGTCCTGAGCATCCCCATCTGACACTTTGCAAAGTCTAAGTAACATGCTGTGCTGCTTTTGTGGGAATAACTCTTTTCAATGTCAAATCACAAAAGCAACTCAAAAATAATAATGAGGTCAGAGAAACAAGGAGTACTGAAGGAAAAAAAAAGAAAAGAGCAAGACACCAAATGCAAGGAAAAATTATCTTGCCAAAGAACATCCCAGAAAGCACTGACTTTGTATATTTGTATCTTTCATAATATACACAATGTATATAAAAAATAAATACCACCACAAGAGAAAATCAGAGCAATAGAAAAGAGATTGAATCATTAGATCACCTAGCAACAAATCATTAACCTACCTTTTATACTGATATTTTATGGCTGGTTTCAGACATCCCCATTTTCTCTATGCAGTACAATCCATCTCTTTGAGAGTTTCCAGCACTGCAAACCAGCAGTGTGGGCACCGCATCGTTACCTGGTACAGCTAATTGCAGCTCTGAGAGCTCAGGCTAGACCATACTGCATCCCAGCATTTCCTTTATTTTTTATTTTTTTTTAAGAAGCACGTTGTGTTATTCTGCTCTTGCAGTTTCTCGCCTGCTTGTTTTTAAGGAACAGTCTGCTCCTCCTTCTCCCCATCCGGTTCCCTGTCTGCCAGGAGACTTGTTGGAAGCAAACTGGGTGTCTCTTGATCTCTGTTCCAGCCTCCCTGTGAAACAGGCAGGTTCCAGGGGGAATCAAAGCCCTGTCTTTATCTGACACTGTCAGCTACATGAATAAGCTGGCAGAAGGAAACAGGCTCAAGGAATTTGAGGGAATGGTTAAGAGGGGCAGGAGAATATGGACTGAGGGTCACCATTGCTGTCTTCTGGCATTAGAAAGTCAACTGTCCAGCCTCTGTCCTATAAATTTTAATAATGACATATAACTGAGTAAACACATCTGTCCTAGGGCAAAAAAAATTATTTGGATAAACATCTGAAAATATATGTATTTTTTAATCCTCCTGATCAGGACATCAAATACTATAAGTATCTGACAATGTGTTAGCAGATTTTTTATTTTTTTTTTAGTTTTTTAATGTTACAACAGGTTTGGGTTTCATTTCTCAGTCTCACATGACAACACTGGTAAGATGAGTAAGTTCAGACATTAACATTTTCTAAATACAATTTGTGGAGCTGAAAATACTTCACTACCCTAAATAGGTAGCATTTGTTCAAAACTATATTAACTGATTTTACCAACTCACAGTGATGTATGCTAGCACTCAAGTCAAACTGTCAAACCCTTAAATTGACACAAGGTAGTATTTGCATTAAAAAATAAAGCAGTCACACCTCCCAACGTTCCCAGCCATTCAGTCTTTCCCCCTGTATCACCTCTTCAGATTCATGCCAGCAGATGTTTGTAAGGTCAGATGGCGGAATTGGGCAGAAGAAACTACTTTTGGCTGAGCTGAAGTTTTTGTTATGTTTTAATTTTAGGATTTTTTTAAATGGATTTATTTTCAGCCGTGTCGGTTCCCCAAGCCAGCTAACTGCATATCTACACAAATGTTTGTTCTGAAACAAAGACGGTGATGATACGGGGGTGTCTAATACCACTTCTTCCAGTAGCAATGCAGCCATAAACAATTTGTCATACTACAGCCCAAACTGGTTACAAATCAAATATTCTAATCCAGCACTGCTAATTTAATTTAAGTCCTCCTGCTTTAAACCGAGTAAGTTAATGAAATAATCATCACCTCCTTTCAGACACCACATTAAAGAGGCTGTAGCGACAGTATGTATTTTTCCTAAGAAATGAAAACTTGAGTGCATTTGGACCTTCTTCTTGTGTTTTTGTGTTAAATCTAAAGCATTACTTTTACCCATTTATATAGTACAATATATTAAATATTTTTAAATATTTTATATTAAATATATTAAACTCCCCCCCAGAGGAGGGCCACTAAAATGATTAGGGGGTTGGAGCACCTCTGCTATGAGGACAGGCTGAGGGAGCTGGGGTTGT
>JAOTQQ010000002.1:27644619-27710156 GCA_026546715.1 Gallinago undulata | reverse complement strand
GACTGCAGGGGGGTCAGACTAGATGGCCTTTGGAGGTCCCTTCCGGCCCAGATGATTCTATGATTCTATGATTCTATAAATATTCAAGCTGTGCAACTCACACAGTGTAGACCCGAACTGAGCCAGCTACTTTGTACCATCAAAAAGCGAGACACCGTAGTGGGTTGCTGACAGCCACCCAGAACACAAGGGCCATACCTTTACCTTTAACTGAAGATGTGACATCTTTTCTCTGTTAAGGAAGGCTCTCTATAATGCACCCAGCCTGTAGCAGGTGCTGTCTGCACCTCTGCGTTTACAGCTCTACCTGCCAACATTTAGCAGCACAAGCAGTGGGTGGGGGGGGAAAACCCAAGCCTAGAATGATGGTTTGATGTATCCAATATGCTCTGCCACATGGCATAAAAGCTATTTGCATGTGTTAAGTCACATAAATGAACTTGTATGCTTAACCTTGCAGACCCAAACTACTAGAATCATTCACATTTTGGTATTTCTTCACTGTTGTGTGACAGTTTTTAATGATGGAGATAACTCTGGATGAGCGAGTTATCCAGTTACTACCACGCAGTGATGTGTTGATGGAAGACAAAACCACTCTCAAAAGCACAACATCTAGTTCAGATCCAAGGTCCATCTTGCCCAGTATCAAACCTCCTGCACTGAGGAAAGGCTGTTTGTAACTGGGCTGTCTCCATTGCTGCATTGCCTGACCCTTAAGTAGTCACCAGTGTGGGGGCTTCTTTGCTTCACTCCATAAAATAATGTTTCCTTATTTTATTAGCAATTGTTAAGGTTGTGCAGCCAATACTGTTCTTTACACATTCAAGTCAGAACAAACCCAGTCACACAAGCAAACTGGCTACAGAGAAGTCAGCAGAGGAGGAATTCAGAGTTTGTGGGTGAAATGATGCACACAGGTATTCCCCCGCCACACCAGGAAGGGGGTGGCTGCAACCACGAAAAACACAAGAAAGCACTGAGACATCAGAGCGGAAAAGGGGGATTCATGTCACGTGTTGATTATTCACTACAAATTCTTTTTTATTGCTGGACATAGTTCACCACTGTAACAGTATGACAGAAGCAAATATCAACTATTAATTTGTAACTTTAAGGAAACACAACAGAGTCTGTCACTAAAACCTCTTTAAGAGGTCAGTTACCCACAGATATCACACTGGTTTCTTTTTTCCTTTCCATAAATTTGTTTTTCTTTTGCAAGAGATTTTTCTGTGCAGTAGTTTTATTTCCTCCTTTTATTTATTTGTTATTTTTAACAAGTACCCAATTCACTGCAATTTACCAGAGATGGTTTAAAAGCTGAGTTATATTTTGCTCATGTAAGTTTTATTTACATATGTACACATATGCATATAATTTGAAATAATATTAATCTGCACTCTGGAGTGCTGATAGTTGTCACCTCTGCTCAGGTACTCAGGGTGAGTGGTCCTGTGAAATGGTATAGAGTCCATGGATGGGGACTATTTCCAAGGCAATTAAAAAAAAATCACCTCCTTAAATTGAGTAAAAGCACTAGAACAGCTACTAAATTAAATTATTTGGTAAACTGTAGATAACTTCTGTACTTACTAGACTTGACAAGTGTGTCAGTCCTACCTCACACCCACTTTTCCTCTGTTTTTCTTTCATCTTTATTATACTGAAGTTTGTGAAAAAGCACAGTAAAAATGAGCTCTATGATGAGAATGTAAGTTTCTCTTGATTTAAGCTGTTTTTCTATAGCAGCATTAAATTAAAATTTCACACACAGGATATGAGATTTCTCAAAAATATATGAACACCCAGCTTAAAAAACCTGTTTCTATCCAAAGGTAAGACTGCTGCCTGGGAAGAGTGTCCTCCCTACAGCAGAAAGCCAAGGAGCCGTACAGGAGCTGCCAGGGAAAAGAAAGCCTCTCCCTGTGACACATGCAAAAACCTGCTCTCACAGAAAGAACAAATGCACTGAATGACAATAATGGAAATGAAATTACTTCCTCCTCTTCAGAATTTTTCTGCTAATTCCCCCTTTGCTCCAGGGTAAAAAAATCACCCACCACTCACAGAAAACCCTCTCCCACCTCCACTGCTCCAGAGGATTTGGTAAGGACCAGAGCAGCATAAATTTCTGCAGATTTTCAAGTTGCCAGCTTTCTGAAGTTCTGTTCCCTGAGACCATTTAGAACTTCTACAAAGAAGGATGTGAATGCAGAAGACCTCTGGCAGAGGAGCCTGTGTAGTGATGGCAGCAGCATTTGCCCGTGACCACCCTCAGCCAACTCACAGGCAGCATCAGGAGCGTTTGACCTGCAAGAATTCAATAAAGCCTCCTCTGGAAGTGGTGTCTTTTGGCAAATCCAAATGAAGATAAAAGCACTGGCTCTTTCTTAATGCCACCTCGAAGCTTTGACGTTATAGAGACTAAACTATGCATCCAAACTTAATCACTTCTAAAAGTCTATTAAGAACATACCTATTAAAATAATCTCCATAGAGCAGTTGTAGATGCTGAAAGCACACAAACATGTGCGTAACTCCAGCATGCCAGCAGGCCATGGGACCACAGGGAGGTCCAGGCACCCCAGAGCAGATCCCAGCAGCACAACCCTGATGGGCTCTCCCAGACTGGCAGTGACTTCGGCTCTCACTGACCCTGTTACCCATCTTTTACAGGTGACAGCATTTACCCACCCATGTCACACCCATTCGGATGCTCAGAACAAAAGCTGTAAATATTATTAACAAGTATTTCCATATTTCAAAGAATCCATCAGTGATCTCAGCACTTACTGGGCATTAATATCTGGTCTTTATCCATTCCTGACACTAACTGATACCCTGCAGAATTAGTGTCAATATGGGATACAAGTAAACTACACTTGCAGAGCAAAAGTCAGCTTATTTGTGTTTGACCTTACTTAAGTCAAGGAACTTAAACCCCAAATACGTATTTTCATTTTATTTTAAAACAAGAAATGAAGACATAACACAACAATATCAGTTTTCAACAGGAATAACTACCTGTCTTTTTTTTTTTGGTTTTAAGGATTCCGGTGAAATGTAAATGCTACAGCACCAAAGGAACTTCAACTTCTGGTTTTCATGACCCAGCTCTTATTTATGGTACAAAGAGACAAGAGTAGAACTCAAGAGGGACAGGGGTACAGGATGGGACATTATTTTGAATTCATCTAGTTTCAGAGATATTTGGGATGTTGGTAATGGAAATGGTAGTATTTTTCAAAATATTGTAACTTAAGGACAATAAAAAGTGTTGGTTAAAAAAAAAAAAGACTTATCTCTGCTTATCTGCATAATCACTTGTGGCTAAGTTGCCTAAAAATATTTCACGAGTCATTAGATAACAGAGTACTAAATTAAAAGATTACGTTCTGTTAGTATTTATCCGTATTAAGCCGTGAAAGTATGCAAACAACCCCCCATCCCCCCCATACACAAGCAATGGCTGAAAAATCTCCCTAAATCCTTTGAAAAAGATGAAAACTGGGCTCCTCTACAACAAACCAAGAACTTATCTGTGAGAAAAAAACCTCTAACTGGAAAAGCTGATTGCAGTCAAAATCTTTCACATTTTGCAACACTATTTCTCTCCCTCTCTTGCAACGCGAAGCCTCCAACTCGCCCTGCTGACTTTTTTCTTGGGCTTCCTCTGAACTGCACAGATGCAGAGGAAAAGCAATTTCACTCTTTATGCAGACCTACATAGAGTTATGGGGTAGAACCACCAAGTTCATAATGAATTTTATTATTTTTTTTTAAATCCCACTGATTTACACCAACCTGGAAAACAGCATTTGGAGTAACAAAGGCTACTCCCAGCAATCTGCAGGAGCCCTCCTCGGTCACTGGTACAATGTGTGACATTAGATAGCAGGGAAAACTCTGATTGATCCCAGGGCACATCAAAAGCCTTCCTGATTTATGGCAGTTTGATTATACTGAGAAATGTCATGGTCAAAGCAGCTGCGTCCTGGGTGCTGCTGGAGGGTCAGAGTCTGCAATGGTGGGCAACCCAGATGATCGACACGAGGCAACTGCTGGATTTTACAAATGTTCACACAAACAACTGATCTCATGTAGGGCAGCATGCAGCCAGACCTTTTTATAGCCCAAATCCATCAAAGTTCCTTCTCTTCACATCAAATCCTGACCTTTACTACCAACAACAACCCCATGCAGACCCTGTTTAAGACCAACACCATGTATTGACCATACAGAATTCCAGCTCAATGCCCTCCGTAACTTGTAAGCGAGGAACGGGAAACCTGGCCAGAGCTAATCTCAGAGGGGGGACATCAGTATTTGGAGACTTGAAAAAAAGATGAAACTGTGCCAGGTCTTCAATCATAAAGTCTTCAGTACAAACTGTATCTTCATTTGTGTTAATGCACCACACCCTGCACGATTCCCCCCAGTTCATCTTGGGATCTCTGAATCACTCTACTATAAATTTTAAATAAGGAGCAATAACATAAATCACATTAAGACACCAGTATCAGCTTGACCATGTCGAAATAAATTGGCCAGCTTCTCAGAAAGGAATTTTAACATTTTGCGGACCTATACATATATTCTCACATTAAGCAGAAAACAACAGCATTTCAAAAAAGCTGATTTATGATAGTTATCATCAAAAACTAAGAATGCTTGAGACAAAACAAAAAAATTGCATATACCGATTTCACAGATGAAGAACAAGCATACTAGGAATGTTATGGTTGTCTTAGGATTTACAGTTATAATTTGAAAATAGTAATTTTAGGGATCAATGAAGGTGTGAGAGAAATGATGCCAGCTGAGCCCAGGCCTGACTGTGCAGCAGGCACATTGCCACTGACTGGCCATGAAAAGCGTGGAAGAAAACCTCGGCAACTTGAGAAAAAAACCTACAAGTTCACTCTAGTAAACGCTCCAAAAAAGAAATCTACAAATTGAGGTGTAGAGGAAAGATTCTGTCGGTAGGACTGTTAACAGCATTTATCAGCCATGGGATGGCACAGAGGGCAAAAACCTGTAAGTCACTATACCCAAATTATGCTGACAGTGTCTCTTCTCACCTCATTCATTCTCCAAAGGATCTTGCTTTTTGCTGCATTAGCAGAATTAGTTTTGCTTTAATATATGGGACAATTTTTCCCCTCCTTGGTCCATTTGCAAACATAAATGTTAATGTATGTTAAAACTTAACATGAAAAAAGTTAACATGCAGAATTTGATCAAGGGTATGGTCACATGCCTAATACGTAAAAAAGTATCATCTTTAGAAGACTTAAGCACACCTTAAGCCACAATGTTTCATGTTTTCCTGGTTGGCTTGAGGCAATCCTCCCCTTCCCAAATCACGTTCCATCCCCCCACCTCTAAAATGCCCTCCCCAGCTGTGCCAGTGCACCTCTCCATGAAGCTGGGGTCTAAACTGGATACAGAAAGAGATCGGGGTTAAAAATAATCTGTGGGAGGAGGGCAGGAGAAAGTGCAGAGCAGAGAAGAGCCACATGAAAGTTCAGGGGGCAGCCAGGGCCTCCTTCTTGAAAGTTTAAAAGGCAGCTACTTAATTAGCTGCATTCAAAGCACGTTGCTTTAATTATCCTTCCCAATGAAATCCCTAGGATTTATGGTGGTGCAGTAACACTTATTCCTGTCTTTCCCCACATTGCTAATATGATCTTCAGCTTGCTACAAAATAATGAAAAAACCCAACCAACTAGTTGGTATTTAACTAGTAAACACAAAAAGTTTCATTTGTAATCAAAGCTTAACCTACATAAATATGTACATTAATCTCAATTGACTTAACTTGCATTTGACCTGCTTCTCATTTCTGCCACCCTTTGCTCATGGTACTAGGAAATCAAATTGAATTTAGAGAGACAAAGGTCTTCTACACCTTTAGGAATGGAAAATTACTCCACTGAATTTCAAGCAAGCCAGTCTGAAGCCAGAGGGTCACTTTGGATTTAACCACAGCCCTGAACAGAGAATAGGTGTGCCCAGAACAGCAGCCAGCGTGGCCCTGAGCAAGCACTGAAGATTTACTAATGAAAGCCTTGGTAGCACACAGAGAGATGAATATGCTGAGTCAGCATTAAGCACAGTAGAAACATTAGTTTTTTAACAGTCAAAAGCAGAATATATAAGTATTTCATAATTATGTTACTATTATTTTTCAGTGCAAGCAAGCAATTATCTACTTTCATCCCATAATTCTCCTTCTCTATCATCACTCATAAGCACTGAAAGTCTGGATAAAAGAAGACATTCCACAACAGTCTACTCAAGTATCATCCAGCACGGACGCATTCTGGCATGCTGCACAAAATCCTGGGGACTTGTGAACATCTGCGATCATTTTTTCTAGAATACACAGCCAGCCTGACACTGAACACTTCTCCTTGAGATTTAAACTGTCCTCTCTTTTGTCCTGATTAGTTGCATGAAGTGTGAATAAACCGTCAGATTTTTATGTCTAAAGAGGAGACAGTCCAATGTACCAGGGACAGAATTTCCTAGCAGCCAAGGTGGCACAAACACCACCCATCACAGGCAGCTTCAGGAGATGCTTACCTTCTACTGAAATGTTATTTTGCAGTGAAGAAAAGCTTGGTTTCTTTTAGAGGAGAAACAAACCAGGCCCTTGAATGAGTTTCAGCATTCAGAAGTCCAGTTGGGAAGACTTAGGCTACAATTTTGATGGCACATGCACCCTTTGATCAGCCACACATGTAGCATGAGAGACCCTCCCTTGAGTCCTTCTCCAAACAATTCTTCCATTTTTGACTTCTGGGTTTTTTTGTTTGTGATTTCAAGAATATTCTGACACCAACAAATACATTAGATGCATCTATCTCTTAGATAAACTGTTTCAATATAAATGACAAAAAAATAATAAAATAACATAAAAGTTGTTTTATTTGAATTTCCAAAGCTCATTTGTAAAACTCACCTGAAAACGGCATTTGCCTGTTTGCAATTAAACCTGTTTATGTTTATATTGAATGGAAGTATGGGACGTGTAACCTGTTGAGGGATATTCCCCATGGGCTGAAGTTCAGAGTCTGAGCGCAGAAAGATGTGGGGGCAAATTTTTCACTGAGTTATGTCGTTACGAATCAAAAGCAACCAATTTACAATTGCTGTAAAAATGACATTATGTTCTGAGTGTTAGTGATGCTTATTTTTTAATATTTTAATAACTCATGGAAATGTTCCTAGGTGAAGATAGTATTTAAATTTACACCATAAGAAAGTTACTGATAATACAAAAAAAAAGTCTGAGGATATACAGATTACATCTGCTTGAGGAGTGAAAGTAAATCACATCTTTTCTATGGCTTTCTATGGTTATCTTGTTCACTTATGTGTATGGGGTATTTTTTAAGACATCTGTAAAAACCAAACACTGTTCAAGGAATTAAAGATCTCTGTATTAACGTAAGAACATACCAAAAAATACCACAAAACTTGATTAATAAAGTGCTGAATAATAGGTGATTAGACGCCTGTCAAAGGCTCATTCACAACAGTTTCCACTGAGACACTGGAATGCTGTGGAGGACGATGGTGACCCAGGGCAGCCAGAGCTCTGCATCAGCCACAGTGGGGACATGAATGCCCCCCATCTTTTTTGAAATCTTTTTCTAATTCAAAAGGGAAAAAAATGAATGTGCAGGAAAAATCTGGTCTCAGGAGTCTGGTCTCAAAGGTTTCTGGAGGAATAGCAGTGTATGATGCTTTTAGACCAGGGCAGTACTTAATTATTTTTTTTCTTTAATGTGCATTTTCTCTAATATTTTTTTCTTTAATTTTTTTCTTTCTGACATGCTAATTTATTGCATTGTTTTGGGCAGGGAGATGACTAGATTTCTATTTTTTCATCTTAATTATTGAGTGATGGTTCCACAGTATCCACTGGAACAAGGATTTAAGATGTTATTTGTGGTTTTTTTGTTTTGTTCTTTTTAATTCTCTAGCAAATTGCTACAGGATTGTGATTTCTGCCTGCCTCATCAGTATTATGCTCTCTCTCTGTGATAAATTTTCAAAGCTAATCAGAGTTCATACTGCAAAGCAGTCAGGAAGAAGTGATGAAAAGCACGCAAAGTTTCATGCTATATGAACAGACTTTCCTGAGACTTCTGGCTTCAAATTCAGAAAGCTGGAATTCATAATGAAAACCACTCCTACCTGCTGCACAACCCCTGTCTCTCTCAGAGCACAATTATGAAACTTGAAGGTAAGTTTTTGTTACGTCTATCCTGTGTTCATTTTCATGCTATATTCAAAGTGTTGTTTGTAATTGGGTGATATTGGCCTAGAAGACTAGTGATCTAGTGGAATGAGCAACTTGTACCTTTGTTCAACCTCAGCATCAAAATCCTACATCTTTCTCTTCTAACCAGGTACAAATATTTGTAACACACAAGAGAACTATTTTTTACCTTTGTGCCAAGTTTGGATTAAAGTAACTGATAGATTCAAAAGTGAAGTGGCCAGAGCAAACACATGCATGGAGTGATCAGGTCAGATCTCACTTTCATAGAGCAGGTACCTCTCACTGACACGCTGCATGAGCCCAGGCATGAATGCAGAACTGAGTTCAGTCATTTAAAAAAGCCTCCTGTGACAATTAAGCTGAAGCTATGAACAAGCACAGTCAAAGGGGAACTCAGATAATCATATAGAAGAGCCAATACTTCTCTTTAACAATAAGTAGCATTTGTGCCCATGGTGGTTGCATTTCCTGAAACACGAACAAACAAAACAACAGATATGTTTAGGAATTTAAATTTGTAGTGTAAATTCAAAACCAGCATGATCTCTCAAAGCATACTAGAGGATACCCAATGTTAAAACTGTTATCTATAAATAGCATAGGCTCATACTTCTGAGAGTAGACAAGCATTCAAAATTCCCCAACAAGTGCCAGTGAATGATGACCAAAAGAGTCAGTTCTCCCCAAGCAATAAAAGCCATCAACAGAATTGGGAACTGTACTAGTAGGGGTAGAATAGCTTGAAATTTTTAATTTATTTCTTTCATTCCCTGTTGTTCCATTTTCAATTGCATCACTATCACTAACAAAAAGATAAATTAATTCAAATAATGACATTCAAATGATTCTATGTAAAAAAATAATAAAAATGAAACCCACATTTTCATTGTTATCCTTGCAGCTCATCTGACCTCCTCAGTACAACCATGACAAATGCTTAGTCAAGGGAAAAAAAATAATAATAGTGCTCAAGCCAAAACAAAAATCTGCCCAAATTGTTACATAGGCTCAGAGTATCAGTTAAGAAATATAGCTGCTCTGAAACGTTTAATGAGAATACAAAAGGGCCTCTACAATAGTATAACCTTTGCCTCTGTCTGCTAGCATCACAGTTTACACAGTTTCCATGGAAACCCTCTGCAAACATATGAATGTTCTTGTTGCGTTAGATGTTGAACAGAAAATCCTTTGTGGCAACTCTGGAGGGCCATGGCCAGTGCCAACCTCCCGGTGGAATAATGCCCTTCACTATGCCTTGCCCAGCAGGCTCATGACACACTTGCTCACATGGCACAGCTGCTGCCATTGCTTGTTTTCTCTTAAATAAAATAATAATAAAAAGATATGCACATCCTAACTTTTAAATATTTCTTCCCACATGGAGAGACTGTTTTGCTCCCTGTCAAACTGATGGCAATGTCTCCAAGTATTGGACATTCGGATGCAACCCAAGAGCTGCAGAGTGAAGACACTGACTGGGAGGCTTCGAGCAGGCTTCCAGTCAGGGTGCTGGGGAATACATTTACATAATGATTAGACATCTATCCAGCAAGGGAATGCCACAATTCTTCATTATAATGTGTTTTTCTCAAAACATAAAAAAGAATCCCACAAATAAAATTCTCAGGATGTGACAGGTACACCAGTCCAAAAGAGAAAACTATTTCATCACCTTGTTGTTTCTTATAGTGGAACGATCAACCGATCTACAAATAACTCATGTCCTGGATGGGCTCCTCCTCCAGCCATGGAGGCAGGAAAACTCTACCCAAGACAGCCTAAAATGTCATCAGGAGGGCTGGTTTCTTTTTCTGTTGTTAAGGGAATGTGTGCAAGTGAAAGCTGAGAGACTAAGAAACTTGTTTGTGTTTCACGGAGGAGGAGCTACTGGCAAATACCTGAATGTCGTGCCCCATCTGACTTCCCTCAAAATGCATGTCAGCTCTTCGGCTCTCTGTATTTTACCAGCAATGAAATGAGTGTGTCTCATGAAAATGCACCTTAAAGAATAATGCAGCTGGACCACACCTTGTTTGTAGATTAGAACATTCCCCTATATCCTTATTCTTCTGAAACAACAAATTCCTAGTACAGCAAGTTTGACTCTAATTTCTGAGAGATCAATGGCATAATTTATCTAATTGCTTACAGCTGTGCAGAGTCTTGGGGAGGATGATGGCTCCAAAGGCTGAATTCAAGACAAAATCAGGTCTGAGGACTCTGCATGGGAGGTGAAGACCTGCCTGTCCCATTCCATGTGGAACTGGAGAGGTCAGGAGCTTTTTTGCTTATAACTGGACACTTCACCTGCAATTCAGCCATTTCCAACCACTCTTACAGTCATAGTGACAATAATCAATGACCTAAGAGTTTTGTCTTAAAAGCTGACGAAGGAAGACAGATTTTGTAACAGGAAGAAAAAACAAACAAACCAAACACTTTGACAATATTGTTTCTATGTTTATTTCCTTCCCTTTCAGAGGGCAGCACTGAGGGGCAGCCCTCCATGCTCCCCTGATGGACACCCTCACCTCACACTCCCCACCAGCCCAGGCCCCCAGATCAGCCCAGAGGGTGGCCAACCTCTCCTTTTAGCCTCCTGCCACAATGAAGTAATGAGGGAACCCAGTCGCAGCGCGTTGTTCTAATGCTCTAATAGCCTATTGTTCTCCTGCCGTTGCCTCAGCGAGATAAAACACCGAAAGCCGAGGTTTCCTGAGGGGAAGCGAATTCCCACCGTGCCTCGCAGGACGTTGGCCAAGGGCTTGGCTCCACGGGGGGCCAGCCCAACCCCCTGACTCCACTCGGTGGGGAGATGGAGGGTTTGTTTTTGTTTGCCGGCGGTTTGCAGGAACATCTGCTTGGCGAAGCGGTGGTGTGGCTCTCGCCCATCACCGCCCACAGGCCCTTCCCCCCGGATGTGTGCAAACCCATGTTTACTCCCTCTGCACGTGGCTGTATCTGTAAAGATACTACTCTGACAGTCACGCGGCTACAATTTGGCTCCTACATGATCGTAGTTTAGGATCTGCTCCCTGCCTTAAATTGTAGAAGGGCTGGAAATATAACGGTTGCTGCTGAGCCGCAGCAAGTCTCCAGGGAGAGGGGAGCAACGGTGTGGGCTCAGGGCAGAACAGCCTGACAGTGGGGCTGGAGCACCCCCTGTGTCACATCCTCCACATCCCAGGTAATAATGTTTGAGTGCTGGGATGGGAGAAAGGGGCACACCAGACAGAAATCAAGCCAACCATACAGAAAATGGTAAGATCGAGAAGTCACTCATTTTATATTTTCACCACATCCTCTCATCCAATAAAGAAACATGCTGAACATCATTAACGTCCCCCTAATGAGACATCCAACTGCCCAGAAAACAGCAATAATGAAGGTGAGCTCTGTTTCCACCAAATCTACCAGAAAGATCTGTAGGGGTCTGCTTTCCCACTGACACGAACACATGACTCCCATTAGCCTTAACAAAGGAAGAGGGCATTCCGTGGGAGAGAAATTTCCCAAGGTTGCGTAACTGAAGGGCCAGTATAGGCTAAGAGAAGTTCTCCATCCCAGAACTACAGGGACAGCCCAAATTCTTTCATAATTTTCCCATTAATTTGTTCAACTTTTTTTGCAGTTAAGACTTTCTTGCTTTAACTATTCTTATGCCCAAATTATGGAAATGCAAATCAGATAGTGGGATGCTTAGCTCCTATTTTTAGGCTGAGAAAATAAAAGTTCAGATATGCACTGTCTTTATCTTACAGCATTGTCCCTGTGTACTATTCTTGACTCTACGGTATATGAATTCTTACTTCTGTAACAATGCAAATTTGTTGACAGGATGATAGGTTAAAGTTTATCTTTCAGGCTGCTTCCCTTGCACCAGTCAGAAAAATCTAGTTATGTCAATTTATGTCCCTTTCAGTGCTCAGCGAGGTGAGGAAATGGAGCAGAGTGCCAGAATGTGGAAACAATGCAAAAAACCAATGCCAGAACTGAGTATCTGACTCCCAGCCTAAGCTCTGCCTGCCCTCACTACGCTTCGGGATTAATACTGCATATCTTGACTGCATTTAAGAAAAACCGTAATTCCAGAGGTTGAAAGCATGATTAACTAAAAGTTAGAAGCTTTTACTTCATCTTTCCCCCCCCATTCAATTTTTATATTTTAAAATACGTAGATGCTTTGCCTTTTTTTTTTTTCTTGCTTTGGGGTCTGGCTTTTTTTTTTTTAAACACCAGAAAATTGAATTTCATAGGCAACTTAAAAATAGTTGGTCATGTGTTTATCATAAGAAATCTGACGTAATCTAAGACTTTCAATGCTATTATAGTATGCATTAATGAAGGCTGCTTCATGCATTTTGCTATAGCTTTAAATGAGAACAGACTTCTCTCTTATCTCCCACTGCAATGAGTAATACAGGAGAGTATCTAGTCTGCTACTACTCACACACAGGATAGGAGTTTATTAGCACACGCTCACAGATGCTGAACTGCTTTGATACAATAAACTGTGTTACAGTGCCCACGGGCTGTAACTGTGTGACTGGTGCTGTGCTGCCCTTTAGAGCCACGTGTTAAAATCTATCTTCCAAATTAAATCAAGATTACCTACCCATTTGTGCTCAGCCATAAACACAAACCAAAACCAAACTCAACCACAAACCAAAACCAAACTTACTTGATTTATTTTGTTTCACAGAGTTAAAATTAAAACCCCAAAGACCAGTAGAACAATTCATAGTACTACACCACAGCAGAATCAGCCCCGTGCTCAATGTGGTTGCGTTCACTTTAGCTGCCAGAATATGCTCAAAACTCTGAGCCCAGTCCTACCAAGGCTGGCATTCTCCTTCAAGTGGAAGCAAAATCAGATCACATTTCCTACAAAACCCACCATAACATGCAGAACAAGTGAGGCAAACAGAGTAACTGATTTATGGATTACACAGATACTAACTACACCAGAAAACCCCATTCCAACACAGAAGCTGTAACTCACCATTCATGGCACGACACTGAAGATAAAAATCATGCAAGTCTCAAATAGAAGAAAATCAAAATACAAGACAACTTGCTGCAGCATCCATCCCCAACAGTTCTGTCAAATACAAAACGGCAATAGCACAAAGCATCTTTATGACAGGAATAAAAGGCTCTTTAAACGCTCTTTTTATTTTTTATTGAATGAACCCACTCTTACACAAAGTTCACGCAACGATGTCTCGAGCTTTAGTACTGCCACATCACGTATTTGATTAGTTGACTAAGGCTTATAAGTCACGCGTAGAACAACCTGAAATATTTATTAATTGCATGTAATTACTTCATGGGGCATGTTAGGTGGTTAATTAAGACACTGAATTGATTAGAATACTAAGATGTGTAGTTGCAAGGAAGATTAAAATGTTTTTGGTGTTTCACCATAACTGACCGAACACTTCTCTGCTCTGAGTCACTGGCAAAACCCCAAAGGGAGTTAAGAACTGAAGCCACCGACTCCTCCCAGCTGCAGCATTAGCATTTTGTGTGGTTGACTCTTCTCACAGAAATAGTAATCTTTACTAAGAGTGTTCCTCCCTCCAAGGAAGCACATTGCACCACACCTCCCAATTGTTTCAGAAGTACATATATACAAAGGCCATAGTTGAAAAAGATATCATCAGATGTGGCGAGTCCAGAGAAATCTTGTCCCAAATGGTTTTCAAGTTTACTCTTGAGAAAAGGGTGGAGAAAGAAAGAAACCACAGCTACAAGACTCACAAACATGAACTCGTTTACAGGTTTGCAATGCAAATCATGCCACCAGCCTGTCACATAACCCCTAGGAAAATGCAGCTGCAGACTCTCTGGATCAAGATTTTCACTGTTCTCTGAAATTAAATTGCCCAGCTACTCCGAGTTCTTAAAAACTGGTTGGTGGTTGGTTTTTTTTTTTGGCCACCTTTAATCTCTCAGACAGACGGGCAGTAGATTAAAGTGAATTAGGAAATAACATGAAGCCAGAGCAGAAAGCAACCAGTTTCTAAACTTTAACAGCTTCTTGCACTATGTGGCAGTTAAGACCACTGTTCTCATACACTGTTTAGTGCCTTGACATGGACACGGTTCGCTACTGGTCATAAAAACAACTGCAGCTCTATCATTTCTTAAATATTTACTAATAAGACACACCAGAGGACAAAACCCAGAACCATATTAATGATATTCAGACCTTCCTGTCAAAACGCAAATTGACAAAAAGATCTTCTGGTAAAAACACTCCAGAATGCTCTTACACTGGTTTTAAAAGATTTGCCTTTTTTTTTCTCCCCTTCACCAAACACCACCCACTCTTCCAAACAAGTAAGTAATCCAATGTTGCACAGGAATTTTAATTGTTTCCATAACTTCTGTTACCTGCCAAAAAAGTACTTAGCATGACATACACGGGATAGGACGTCTACAATACAAGTATATTTAAAATAATATATGAACTTATATATATACACACAGAACTACATATGTATAACATACAACTTATGTAATAGTTAACTTTTGTATAGCTATAAAAACTAGAAGCCTTTCAAAGAGGCAGCCTTTATTCTTTGAAGTAACAGCCCCGGTTCAAGCACGCTGACTCTCTGGCTCAGATTTACAATCGAGTCACTGCAGCTGAACTTCCTGCGCTCCCTGTGAGCCAGGCTGGGGCTGGTGTCTCCTTGCGCGCCATGAGCCATGACAGATGCAAGTTCGCGGCGGAAACCCCTTGCGTGAAAGGCTGAACCTGGGATGTGCTCCTTTGTATTTGCTGCAAGGACAGTCACACAAATCTCTGCAGCGCTCTCTGGGTGCTGTGCCTGAAAGCCTGGCTCCTTTCAAGAGTTGTGTAACTTCTAATTTTACTTTTATTCCCCCTCCAGCTTTTTTTTTTTTTTTTTTTTATATCTTGGTCTGTCAACCCTTCCTCACTCTGCACAGTCTTTCTTACCACAAATAATGGCCCTGGTTTCAGTGGGACCTTTGAAATTCTCATCTTGTGGTAATTGCACAACACAAGCTGGTGGGGACGTTTTCAACATATTTGTACAACTTCATTTATTTAGTTATTAGGACCAGGTCTTAAAACAAACAAATGCTAGAGAAAGTTTTTGTTAAATAAACAATCCATTCTACGTATCAGACTATTTATAAATATACAATATGCAATTACTGTGTATCAGTAAAATCCCTAGGAGAGTTGTAGTTATTTTGGCAAAAGAGCTTATAGATGTTCCCTTGAGTAAATCACATGGCAGCATAAGCCTGCTAGCAGGGGAAGCCTAACAACTTCCATAAAATAAAAGTGCATTTAGAACAATTATTAAACAAAGGGGAAAATATCTGTGGGACTTAACAGGGTGGAAGCTAGCAAAATATTATCTTCAACAATAGATGCTACATATTTTTCCACTGATTTTACAACTCAAACCAGCATGCTGCAGCTTCTGACGCTACTATCACTCAGAATCTACTTTTGACAGCATTTTTCATCCATGATGGGTGGTTTGTTTTTGCATTGTTATGGTTTGGGTGAAGCCTCAAGGCAGACACGCAGCCCCGTTGATAACATGTGTATTTTCCAACCCCGTGATAAATTTCCCATAACTGCTGGCCTGCAATATGACTTTCAGCAACTTGACTGTTTCACATTTGGCTAAAGCAGCACCACTCCATTTGGTATAATAGCTTCAAGACTAGAGATGGAAGACAACCATTTTCAGAACGTATTACTTTCAGCGCCCAACTTCAGACTCCTATTTTCAGAAAATACTGACTGTTGCTTTCAGAAAGCCAAACCTCTGCTAACAGATAGTTTTTTTTTTTTCAAGCTCAAAATCCAAATCCAGAAATTACTTTTGGAAGGTGCAGTTAGGATTTGAGTACCAACATCAACAGTGCTGGTTGTTACAGCTCAGGAGAGCTTTTATTTTGTATGCAAATCCTAATAAGCGTACTTTTGCATCACTACTGCTGAGGTCTGTGCTGTTTTCAAAATCTAAAAAACTTGCCTTTCACAGCTGCAAAGGAAATGACAAGAGAAGAAAAACACAGCCAGTGTATATCAGCAATTAATTCCATCCACAACTGCCCAGCTGTTTGTGCACGGAGGAACCAGCCTGTTTCCTCTCCGAGCTTTTGCCACTGAAAGCTGATACGGCCCTTTCGGAGGCACAGGCTGTTGGTAACGTGTTAGGAATGTGCACGAGAGTGCATGGAGCTGAAGAAGAAGAAATGAAATCCAGACCAGCGCTCTGCCTATCTGTGTTATGAGGATAAAGTTATCTGGGGAAGAGGGCGACAGGATGGGGGGGATGGGGAGCTGCCACAAAGCCAGGCTCAGCACACAGGATAGACACAACTATCACTTACTGAGACAACGTGGGACGGTCTCAGAAACCTGTATTTCTATATCTGCTCTGCCAAGATGTTTTTACATTAGCTGATACCAAACAGCTAGATTTGGGGGCACTTCACAGAAGTCATTACTTTAACGTAGGATCAGCACTTTTCCAATGAAGTTGCTGGAGACTTTGCTCCATCTACACTAGAGTAAAATATATTGGTTAGTATTTACTACTTATTGGTAATTATTACTTATTGGTAAGTAATCCTCCCAATGCTTGCAGCTTTGAGGCTCCAAAACTAAAGGCAGAATTCAGCCCTTTAGAGTCTTTCCTATGGATATAATCCCCTCATGCCACCCTTGGGATTTCAGGAAAGGCACTGAGTATAAAAAGACGATGCTATGGGAAACATCTACAAACCCCACCTCAGTGAATGCCTGGAAGTTTCATCCCCATTCCGGAATAAACTCACCAGGCTACATGCACAGCTCATCTTTTTCCTCTAACATATTTAAAAAACAAAACCAACATGTGTTTTTTTTCCCTCCCTTAACCCAAGCCAGCCCCCATTTAAAAATTCCAAATTATCCACATGGATTCCTTTTTGCTGGGCAAATCCACACACAGCAAGATTCTTCTAATATATATTACTGGTGTTTTTGCTTCAGCTCCAACACCACTAGTTAGAAAGAGCTCCTTTGATCTTTTGTAACAGCAGGTCACCTTTTCATTTGGTGGACCACTCACCCAGGGACAACCTCTGGAACTGCACAGATATTCAGAAGAACAACACTAACAAGAAAAATATTTGCACCTGACAATTTTCAAGTTCATTACCTAAGGTAAGAAGTAACCACCCCCTTTACAAAAAGGCATGCTGAAGTACAATCTTACATATTCTGTTGAATAAATTGGATTTGCTAAAAATATAGGCTTGTGTATCGTAGCGTGGAAAGAAAAACACTCTGCAGAAATAAGACTGTGATAATATGTTCATAGAGTAAAGAAACAAATATGAGAATATTCTTTTATCAAACGACTCATGAAATATTTAAACATTACTTTTTTTAATATGGATCTCTAAATTTTAGATCTATGCTTCAGGAAGGTTGGTATAATCTCTGAAACACCTGCACAAGCCCATGGTATTATCACTGGGAAAACACAAAAGTAGAGGACTCTGAGTAATTTACAGTTTCCCCAAGGAAAGTAAATCTAATTCCTGCGGTTGACTGGAAAGTATGAATTTGTACAAATGGCTTAAGATACCTTCTCTTTTTACTCCCTTGGAACCAATGACTCAGGAATGGGTAAACAGAAGCAGCACAATTTTTTAACATTAGAAGTATAACACACTTCAGACTGCAAAGAATCTCACTATATTGTCACAGGAATAGTTCCACTGCTGCTTGAAAGCACTCATCGTTCTTCCTGCAATTTCACTTTTTGCTGCTCAACATTGGGCAAATCCATCAGGAGATGATTTTCTACATTACTTACTGTCTACCACAACAAAAAAATGACTCTCTCATGTATTAGAAACAAACAGAGAAAGCTTCTGTATGTGATCAGCCTGGTTTTACATTGGGAAGAAGGCACAGCAGGAGGGAGGTGGAAGCAAGGGCACCCAGCAGCAATTGCACTGAGCAACCTCGTGACCTCCAAGGCACATAAGGCCAACTCTCCAAGACTCTTAGCTCTTTTCACATGGAGTGCTGCAATACAAACAACAACAATATATCTTACTTATATAATACTCAATATATTATGTATACTACATATTGAGCAATACAAGGCAAAACCATATTTAAACAGCAAAACAATGTGACGTTTTTAATCCAAAAATCCCGGAGGGATTAAAGGTTTTATTAAGACCTATCTCAAAACCTAAGATATTTCAGCAAACTAAGGGATGGTCACAATGCTGTAAACCGCCTCTCAAGAAATTACACAGCTTAGAAATGACTCACTCCACCCATGGTTATTAGAATAGGTATTAAATCAATAGCTATCAATTTCAAAATTGTTTCTCAGGCTCAATTTTCAGTAATGTTTTGATAAAAGGCTGTGAAAATATTGATAGAGATTAAAAGTGACAACAGAGTAAATTTCACTGCGTCAGTAAAACTCAGCTGAGAACTGCAAATAGAAATCATTCCAGTGATACCTGCAGGCACATGTATGGCATGGCTAACCAAACACTACCACTCACAGACTAGTCTCTTCTCTTTCTCCCTTTTCTTCTCCAAAGCAAAATTCTTTCTTGTACAACAAACCTACTCAAATCTATGTATCACTTAAAAGCATGGAAGATGCGTCCCAGAAATAAATAACAAAATTCTTCTGCTCTTAAGGATTTAGCATTTAAATTCAGGTGTGATGCTTCAAACTGGAGATAAATTAAATGACTAAGGCTACAATTCAGATGCAGAGAGGGCTCCAGGCCCGGGTACCACTTACATCCCAAAATAGACTTACGGGTGAGTAGCAGTGAGTTTTCAAGTGGTGCATAGCTCTCAGATTTGCTACACAGCAAAGACTTTCACACTAAAAGGATGTTAAAAGGGGTTTAGAAAATCCCTAGGTTTCACGTTCAGGAGTAGCATGAGGAAGTTGCATTTACTTATGCTGAGAAAGTGCCCACCTGAATGAATAGCCAATATTTATCCCATAAATCGGAATAATTACTGAAATACGGAAGGTACTTGACAGTGAGTAGAAATACCTACATTACATAAAGGTTAAGGATAAATAGCACTGATCTGAACTTTCAAGAGGAGTTCAGTGTGTGAGTTACCACATTTCATATTTTATTGTTAAATAATTTGGGAGTCACTTGGGATGATTTAAGTTTTTCTCTTGAATTTGAATCAGGAACAAAGTTGCCCAATGTCTAAAAGCTCCCAGTCTAAAAGGAAAATTCTTAAGTCCTAAAGTAATAGTTTTCATTTATCTTTAACATTATGTATGAACTACTGAAACTTAACACCTTCATGTTCAGCATTTGTGTTCATGAATTCATTAGGTCATTAGTGCAATTTTTTTTTGGCCTGACTTTAGATATTTACAAAACATGTGAATTCATTGCTTAATTAAAGTCTCTCCATAGGAGGGAGAAATTTTTTAGACTTCATTGGCTGCATTGTAGACTTACAGTGATTGCACCAGAGGTCCATAATTCACAAGTAGACATCCCTACTGCAGACAACTCAAGTTATGCAAGACACATGCTGCTCTGAAACACTACCAAGCTATGCAAGACCAAGGAAACACCTAAGAAGAGATCATTTGGCTATTTTAAATAGCAAGGGGGAAAAAAGCCCCAGCAAGTGGTGGAAAAATAGAAGTCTACTTATTAAATTCTTCTAATTCACAGAGCACAACAGGTAGTACAATTTGCTATGTGTTTTTTCCATTCATCTCACTAACTTCAGAGGCAAAGATGCCTTTTACATAGCTCCAGTCAACAAACCATATTACATACTAATTTTCTACATTGCAGTACAACCCAGTATAAAACGAGGACCTCGTAGTACCAGCAAATATCAAGATCTGGCAACAGCAGTGTGAGTGTAGACTAAAATATGCTGTGAGAAAAATGTCACCAGGCGCAAACAAGCTTTCAGAATACCAAGTGCAGGAGCTGCTAACATAACAAACATTAAGGGAAAATGCATGTCTGATTCCTTAAAAAACATAAATAAAAAAAGTCTACACACAGGGAACAGAGCAGGAAGAAAAGTGAGGGGATGAGGAAGGAGGGAAAACATAGCAGATTTAAATTTTAATGGGTTTGTGATCAAAATACAAATTTATTTGACTAGGCAAATGTATGTCCATGGAGACCACTATAAAGCAAACAAGTTTAAGAGAAAATGGTGTTTACTAAGTTCCATAAAAAGATTGTTAAAGCAACGATAATGCTTCCCCTCCCATTCCTAGTAAACACTTAAAGTTAATATATCTCAAAGGCTGTCTTCTGTATTTTACTATTGCTATCAAGAAAGAAAAATGAGCCAAAAAGTTAACACGTTATACTACTCAGACTTCTGAACATCAATGGGGTACTAAAGTTTTTAGATTTCAGCGTTAGCACAACTTATAAATAAGCAAAGTACTCTTGTATAGCAGAAATCCTTTAACAGTCCATGTTGAAAGTTGAGTTAAAGCAACAAGAAGTCCCTCGTGTCCATCTGCCCACTGCAAGCACCTTGCTGTACTCACTGAAATGCACATTGTATTGAGGTGAAACGTACTGAATGTATTTCACGGAAATATATGTGGGAAAAGCTAATTTTAGTTCACCTCCTTACATGACAGCCAGATGATCTGGGGTTGAGTTGGCACGACTCATGGCAAGCACAGAACATTGCAAGTTATGGTAAAGATGAAAGGATTTTTGAACACTTTTCTAAATCATGCAACCTTATCAGTACCCACCTACAAACATATGCTTTCTTCCACATGACACAACATGTGCAAAAAAACAATGACGAAAACTTGGTGGTTTATGCTTTTAAGAGAAAAGCATAAATTCATCTACAGCCCCAAAGCCAGAAGGGCAGATCTGGCAAAAGAAAATGTTTCCGTGGCAGTAACCTGACCTCTCTGGTAACCTTTCCTTTTTCTACAATTCCTTGGTACAAAACTGATAAATAGCTGAGAGATGCAGCAGAGGGCCTTTGGTTGGCCTAGGAAAGTTGTTTCACTTCAAAGTTATTTCACCATCATTCAGGTATTCATATTTTTTACACAAATTAGTATTAGGAGGTTTTTTTTCCCCACAGTTAATTATCTTTTCAAACATCTACAGGTCATCAGCAACTTTATACACAATCAGTGAAATGCAAGTTCTTCCCCCTTAGGATGATAAGTAGCTGAAAAAAACCCCTCACAGCACACAGCCTTAATGCTTTGTGCAACTGTTTACTCCTTCAAGAGAGATATCATCAAAACAAGTGTATCACACAGCTCTTTCTTTTAATCTGCTATTTTTCTCATTTGCAGAAAAAGTGAAAGTTCATAAAAGTCCCATTTCCTCTTTCACTTCATGCATTTATATGCTTATGACGGAAAAATACCCCAATGTTTAATCCCAATGCAAACTTTTTACACTGAAGAAACTTCAAATGTATTTGGTTAACATGCAAAGTTAGACCCCTTAAAGAGGCTGTACCCATGGAACAACTTGCATGAGACAGCTATTAGTCCAAAGAATCTTTTTTCCTGAACCCTTGTATCTGAAGACAGGATGACACTATACCTTACTCATTTTGTATCCTTTTACCAAGAAGCGTGTGTTATCAGCAATGTAAAAAGAAGTCACGGGCATCCAGACTGACATGTGACAATCATGTATGAAGACAAGAGAAAATTCAGATTTGGTCAGCTTCATAGGAGTCCACTTACCAACCATGCCATATTCACCACAAACTAAGTTTCACCTACACCTCGTGGTCAGAACTTGACCAAAACCAAACAAACATGCACATCTAAATTAATGTACATCATCCGTCTCAGATTCTGAAACGTACGTGTTCACTTCTCTCAAATTGTGAGATAAATGATATACGCCCACACGTTTACCAATTCTGTGGTCTTTGTTCCTAATGAAACATACCAACTTGCCTGTCCAGACCTGCTGCTCTGTGGTACCCTGACTATTCCTGGAATGCTTTTAATATATTGAAATAGTGTTTCCCTATTTTCCTGCCTCTGATCCTGCAGCAGTTTTCAGTAAGAGATCATAGTTGCCAGATCAGTGTTGTCATATGCAGTTACCTTAAGATCACCTGGGGAAATGTTGCCTACTCCTGGCAATTTTTTACTTTTTTTTTTTTTTAGGTTCTAAAAATCTTTTCTACCAACATTTCAATTCTCAAAATATCACCTATGGAGCGAAGTTCCTGCATTAAAATCCCTCAGGAAAGTCAACCTGGATACAAATGATTTAGCTTTCATTCTGCGCCTTATCTTTGCCGAGCACTTCTTTTCCACTTCAGTCATCGATCAGTCTCCAGTCTGTCTGGCAGGATGTCCATTTCTGATGTACTTGAAATGATTCAATTTAAATGACTTATTGTAGGCTCTCATATTTTTAGCAAATTGTTTCTCAGAATATCTTTTGGCCAGGCTTATTATCCTTTTAAATTTAATTTGCAAGAGGGGGTGGGATTTTTTTTCCTTTCTATTTTCTTTGGAGGAAACTGCAACTTTTGAAAGAGTTGCTGCTCAGAGATTCCTTAACTCTGCTATAAAACCCTCCTTACTGCTTAAAAAGAAGTTTCAACCAAAAAAAAAATAATTTCAAGTATTTGATAGATGGTATGTTTTTTATCCAACTTACAATTCACAGTCTTTAAAGAGCCGCTTTACTACCTGCAAGATTCAGCTTCCTTATAACAAATATTCTCGCTGTTCTGACTAGCAAGGGCAGAAAGTGGGCATGGGAACTGCAATGCTCAGTTCCCCAGCTCAGATGTTACCAGTGGACCTTCCATTCAAGCATACAAACATCACCATAGTTCAAACTTCTCCTTACTGGGAATCAGGTAAGAACAAGCTTTGCTATCCCAGACCCCATATACCACCATACTGAAAGTGTCACTGATGCTTTCTGAAGTCACTGCCTTCTAGAAAGTTTGAGACTGGTATCAACAGGTCTCCTCCTTTGAAAACATTGAAAGCTGCTTTCTTCCAGACCTTCACAGTAGCAGGTCACTGCTCCAAACATCAAAGTGATTTGTGCTGTATTATAAACAGGATTGGAACTCTTGTGAGTTACAATATGTTTCATAATGCCATGGGTTTCATTATTTATTTTTCAAGGAACACGTATTCAAAGACTGCAAACAGGTTTATTTTGTGTTAAATTGTGACATTTGGGGGCTTGATTGCTTTAGCTTATTAGAAGAATTAATATCAACTATATGTCAAGCCCATGTCAAGTATAAACAGTCTAATGCCATCCCTGCTATTAAAGATGGTTAGCCCAAAATAAACAGATTTGATCAGCAATGATCATCCACTGATTTGTGTAGCTGCACTAATGTTAATCTAGAAACATGGATAACTTGAACTTAAAATTAAGAGAACTAATTATAGGTTATTCCAATTACCTGTGTAGATAAACTTCAAACTGTGTTTGATGTGAAAACACATGTATCTTTCTCTAAGTTGAGGTGTAGACACTGGGCAATAACAGCAACTGTTCACCACTGAAAAGAGTTCCCGAATGCAGACAGAGCATAAAGACATCAGACTTGCACTTATGCTAGATTAGATATTTTTCTTTTTTTTTTTTTTTATCCCTTATATCCCTTCAACCAAGTCTCTCCCTCAGCCTAAAGATGACACAACACAGATCATGTTTCCTAGCACTCCGTGCTGATAACCAGCAGCGATTGCAGCGTTGGAAAGGCTCAGTTAACAGCATAAGCCCTTGTGAAGGAACAGAATTAAGGGAGCATCAGCTGCAAATAACACAACTGACATTGTTTTAACCTGACATGCCAAGGTACACAACTAAGACAAATCTTAAAACTAGTTCCACATTTAACAGATTCTTTTCTGTGAAGAGTCACTGGCCGTTAGCAGACAGCAAAACCCCTCATGTTATTACAATTGAACTGTTAAGAAGTAAATCCAGCTTCAGCAGAGGAGAAACAAAAAGCTGTATGTTTATTAAACAAACCTTCTAAACATCAACATTTTCTAAGAAGGGTATCATTACTGAATACAGTTCAATGAGTGAAGGGGAATAAAATGCTAAAAACACAGGCTGTTGTTGAAATTATTAAATTAGTATTGAGTGGAAGAGAATTTTAAGACTTATAACTACTTTGGAAAATGGTCAATTTTTAAACACTTATTCTTCATTCACTCCACTCGTCTTATGAATTAAGCCAAACCAGAATAGGTTGGACAAAAACCCAACAACCTCCACTGAAAAGCCACAGTGATGAGATGATATGCATTTAGCTACATTTTTTAATGTTCACAAAAATTTTTAAGCCTTTAAGCACAGACTTACTCCTAAACTGAGGAGCAATTAAAAAAATTAAGTACAACATGATAGAGGCAGGGTGACATATTTAAACCCATTTTGTTAATAGCTATAACACTAGCAAAATACAATTATTTTGTTCTTCGGAAAGAATATTATAAGATAGATCTTTTATCCTGTAGTTATAAACTTACTGATTTAAAATACGCCAGTCTGCAATTTTGAATCAGCATTTTCAGCTTTAATTTCATCATCACATAGAAGGAAATGAAAATCTGCTCATCTTGTCACAAGCTACTGAATAATTGTATCAACTCTGTTTTCCAGAGCTGTTTTTCATTAATTTATAATTAACAGGATTTGATAACACAATCTGCACTACTAACTTATAACAGCCTGTTCATATCAACTGAAAAAGAACGAGTTCTTCGAACTCCAGAGCTCCAGCACCTCTCCCATGCTTGGCAGCATCCACACTCCCTCCAATTCCTTCTGGAGATACCTGTCAAACTCCTCCAACGCCTGGTGCGGAGACTTCACATGAATGTTGTCCTCTTCCTCCTCCTGCCTCACATGAAACTGCTTTATCACAAAGACTAAAGAACTTGACAGGGAATGAGATATAAAAACTTATCTGCTGCCAGCAAACTGCTTCCATGATAGGGGCATCGGAAAGGGAAAGGGAAAACAGTGAAGGGCAATCCAATGCTCCTCAACACGTTCCAGGCACTCGTGGGAAAAAGAAAAAAAAAAAAGGCAGCACCAACAATTCAGGATTTCAGCAAAATGAAAATAATGCCTTCAAAAGATATGCTAGCTGGGAAAGCCTGAATGGCTTTTTTCTAAACCCACTACAGAAGTAGTATCTTCAGAAATTCCGCACAAGCCCACGTCTCAGCAGCATGCCTGTGCTTCAAGTGCCTTATTCACATTTTAAAAGGCTGAATGAATTTGGATAAGTCTTCTTTACTACTACGGATCACAGAAACACTGCAGTAATTCTAAAAATATCCTAGGGTGATGTTTTCCTGGTCTACTTTAAAAGCTTCCTCATCCTCCCCTACCAAACTCTCCTCCTCCAGCTTTCCATCACAGCGAGAGAAGTAGTGCAAGTGCTCAAGCTGACCATGCCAGAGAAATGTCTTTTGAAACAAGACAATCCCCAGGTTGGTGCTGAGGATACAGAGAACCAGGTTCTATTTCGTAATGACAGTCCATGCAGAAAATTATGGTGTTTTTAAAATAATTAAAACCAAAACACAATCAACAACCACACCACCCTTCAAAATGCGTAATAAAGCAACAGGAGCTACACACAGAGGAAGTGCTTTTTCAGGAGAAAGGCAACAACTGTAGAAACACTGAACAGGATCCCCTTTTGTCGTCTTTTTTTTTTTTTAATATTCTTTGATTACTTCAGCTTGCACAATATATATTCAGCATTGTATTTCATTTGTTTATGAGTATCTGGGCAGAGCTCCAGTGCTTTGATGCAACTGGTCACAGTGCACAGCTCAGTTCAGCGTGAGCTCTACCACCAGCGGGGAAAGCTGGAGAGGTGGAAGAGACACAGCACCGTTGTCACGTCCAGGACAAGACAGGGTTGAGACCAGCCAAGCAAACAGGAACTGAGTTCCAAAAAGTTTCTTCACCTCAATAAGAGGAAAAAAAGCCCAACAAATGAAGAACACCAGAAAAACAAAGTCATCTTCATAATGAACGCAGTTATCTTTTTTTCAAGCTGATCCAGAAAAACGCAGAATGCAGATACAGCATGAACAAATATTATTGTCTGCAGCTACAAATATTTAGTGAGAAGATTAACTCAAAAGACTCGGAGTTTTCTGCACTGAAACTTCTCATGCTAGGAACAAAAAAAGCTTGAAACTGATTGCTACAGAGAACAAGGCATCAGATTTCAGGGTTTAATGAAATGTGCATGAGCCCAACCGTATGTTTAGTTTTGGTTTTGTTAACAGACTACGAGACCAACTTCTTTTCCTAAGTACTTATGGAGACAGGCATTTAAGGCAGAAATACACTTGTACCACATATCCTGCTTCATCATTCACACAGTCAGGATTATCTAGAGTCACTGACATTTGAAGAGCCCCACCTGGGTGATTTAAATGGCCCCAATTAAAAAAACGACCAAAATAAGAAAGTTTACCCTGAACCCCCCTCTCCCTCTTCCAGTGTCAGAGGAGACTAGAAAGGCAGATTTAGCAGGAGGCTCCTAGACCTCTAGGATGTTAAAGTATGGTTCTATTGGGGTTAGTAATCAACAGAAGACAGAGAATATGAAATGCCATATATCCAGGAGTAAACACTTATTCAACAGCTTCCCTTGGTCAAGCCTAGGAAAGGGAGTGTCTGAATGGATTTTGAGCCAATGTTCATCTCAATTCCTCCTTACTAGACTGGAAGGATGAGGGCTGGTAGAAAAATGGAGATATATGCATGGTGATAGCAAAATAGATGTGTTGAAAGATGCACTGGAGGGAGGAGAGGGTGGCAGAAGCATAAAGAGCATGCTTAAAATAGTCCCACAAACAACATGTAGTCTCTCTCTAAGTTTAGAAAGTCCAGGGGCTCAAAAGTACCAAAACTACAGCAACCTGGTTAGAAACATGACCATCACCAGCTCTGTCACAGTTACCCTGCAAAAGAGATATGCCCCTGTACTGGGTGGGTGGGTGCACGGGGGCACATGGGACACTAAGGTTGGACACTAAGTAAGGTAGAGACAAAAATTTTGGTCAACTTGACATTAGTAATATATTAACTGACTGGTAACTGTCCTACTGTGCACTACCTCGACCTCTCCTTCGGTACTATGTGTAAGGGGATTTTAAAAATCTAATTTCTAGCAAAATGAGTAATGCTAACTGAGGCACAGAAATGTGCTTCATAAAGAAAGGCATTACCCACTGCTCTCAAAAAGCATCACAAAAAAATCAACTTGACAAACTTGCTGAACCTTAGAGTTTTGTGAGATGATTTGGGAAGCTGGTACCGACAGGGCCCTTGAATGTTTTAACAGTTCAAGGTCTGAGCACTCTTCACATGAATCACGTGGGAGAAGAGAAGCTGAAGGGAGCATAGTTTCCCCAACAGCAAAGAGCCAATACTCAATTTTGTTTAACCAGGTTAAACAGTTGCAAGTAATGCTGCCAGCTTCTCTGTATTTCAGGAGAGCTTGAAATAAATTCAGGTGATAAATTTGAACACAGATTTAGATTAATCTTTCACCTTACTGTACTTTTATACATTTGCTTTTAGACTGCTTCTTAGAGCAGGAAATAAAAAGGCAGTTGTTTTGCCATGTTCTCCCATCGTTATAATGTGAAGCACCAGATTGGAGTTATTGAATGAGCTCATAAACCCCCAGGTTACATTCTTCTTCATCTGCAGCCTTGCCTTTCAAGTTAACTCTTCTCTTATTAAAAGAATCAGAAGCTGTCCTCGGGCATACCCTGTCTTTGAAGATGAAGCCCCAGCTACATTTTATGGAAAAGACCTCTCAGTTCGTACCTTTGCCAAACTGCAGAGCAGGTTTAAACAATTACGCAAGACAGTGGATTTCGATTCCAGGCTCCTCTTACTCAGTCTCAAGTTTTAAAAATAATATTTTTCTTTCTGCTAGGGCACTCTTGAAATAAATGTTCCAAACAGTGATGATCCAAAGGCATTAAAGAAAAAATTACAACTTAAACAGTATGACACATATTATGAATAAAGAAACCCTTCCCATATGGAAAAGTTTTAAAAATTTGACATTTCTTTTCAATGTGTGTTAATCAGAAAGACAGTAGTGAATTCTGACTGCTTCAGACAGAAGAGAATCAAAACTCTCAGGATGTATTACACAAAAGAGAACTGCAAAGAAGGAAAGAACAATCCTATAGTTTTTTAAAACTTAACTATTAACAGTGTTTTCTCAAATGGCTGGGAAAGTCTGCAGTTTGGAGCCAGCCACATGTTACTTATCAATGCTTCAAATACAGGGTGAGTAAGAAAGGCCATGTCTGGTTCCTTTTGCAATAGGGAAAAATCTCTTTTGAAGTTTTCTGAGGGACTGACGGGGGAGAAAGTGTCAGGAAAATGATCTGACAGTTTTTTCACAGTAAGGGGCAAAAGATGTCTGGAGTAAAATCTCTTGTCTAAATTGGGCAAAGAGATAGAAACCTCTCCTTCAGCACTGGAGACGCCAGATAAAAATTCTGAGACTCTCTTATATCTTTTTTCCAGCTACACGTGAATTCCTTCTTATGCTTTTTGCCAGCTTCTCGTCTTACCAGGAGCCTGCAGTAGAGGCCAGTTCAGCACCGAAGGGAACATAGCCATGCTGGGGCTCCATCTACAGCAGACAGTCCCTTAAGTTTCCAGGAAAACAACTTCCATTTTAAACATTCCAAGCGTCACAGAAGATCTCAATTTGAAGGTGGAAGCGATCACCTCAACAATCTTAAAGCAAAGTCAAAAGACTAGAAACAACTCCGTTTCTTGTAATGAAAGGCATTATTGATGGATGTGTCATTGCCAATATCGCTGTTTCACTCTTGTATTTTCAATTCTGTGCAAATAAATAACCTGAGAAGTTCTGCACTGCCTACAATGTAAGCATAATTATCCACCAGCAGGTCAAGAACTAGAAAGGTTTCATTTTTACCAGCACTCTAAGTTGTTCTACCATTTCTTTTAAATTTCCAGTTTTGAAGACAGCAATCAAATAGAAAGCGTCCATTTTTATTTTTCCTCAATCACAAAGATAAAACAAATGCTTGACATAACCGGTCTCTTAAAGTTGTATTTAAAGGAGAAATTTGAAAGATTATTTCTATATAACCTGTACTTTTATTTATAGCAAACTGTTTTCGCATGTGTTGCATGAGCAACCTGCACAGCTGAAAACATACAACTTAGCATTTAGCTTCTCATCAGGGCAGAAAGCTCTGACGTTCACTATATCATCACTCACCGAGTCCAACTCAGGGGTTGGACTAGATGGTCTCCAGAGGTCCCTTCCAACCCCATATGATTCTATGATTCATAAGGAACAATTTCATGCACTCTTAGTGGAGGAAGGTAGCTCAGCACTATTCCATTTCAATTTGAAATGCACAGAAGTATGCATAAGCTTTAATTAACAAAACCCATTGTCTTTACATTTTGATCAAGTGATAATGTTTTGACTCCTTCCTTGCTTCTGCCTCATAGTGTTGCAATTGCAAGGTACAAGTAGCATTTCACAGGTAGTATTTCACAGCAAATAAAGGAGAAAAAAAACCTTTTCTCCAACTCAAAATCCCCCCAAAAGAATCCCAGACATGTGTTAGCAACAAGATTAATCTAATATAGTCTTTTAAATTCCATAGCAGGCATGAAAACATAAGTTGTTACGCTTTCTTATTTTAATCAAGGACTGGGGAGCTATGGAAAACACTGGTAGAAAAAAAAAAAAGCACTTCATGTAAGAGACTCTAAAATCCCTAAAAGATTGCTGCCTGTTATTATAAAAATGAAGAACACAACACAATATATGCTCACTATATTACAGTAACACGTGTACAACATAGTAGTCAGAAGTGTCTGAAAAAGGTATGAAAAAAAACAGTCCCTCATTTGTAAAATACAGGCTACTGCTCAGGTTTTGCTGTCTTCATGCTCCTCTATTTGCATCTTTAGGAACTGTACATGTAATGGTTAAATAATGTGCTGAAGTCTGCTAATAACTGTGAGGAATTAGCAGACTTCAGCAAGCAACACATTCACTCATCTTTGACACACTTATCACCAGCTGGTCAGTGTGACAGCCGTACAAATAGGTGACATCCACCTCACTGTGGTTGGAACTTGGAGGACACCTCGATATTCTTACACGTAAGAAGTTCCATTATACATTTAGAGCAAATATTATGCAGTATTGTTCAGATTCTTGCACTCACACCAAACCTAAGCTATAGTTTCATCCCACAAAAGTATTTTGCACAACAGTAATGAGATTAAAGTTACTACATTTTTTTTTTGTCTGCTCTTTTTAATAAAACCACTTGAAAGTGGCAGTTTGCAGATTCAATTCCCGTCCTCTCCCTTAAAATCATTACACTAAATAACAAGCATGAACACAGCCAAGAATTCAGACAGTAAAATGTTTTTAGGTACCTTGATTTTTTCCACAGCTCTCCTTGCTCTAATAATGTAGTTGACCTGTAAAACAGAAGAAAGAGATTACTGACTCCTGGTAGGCTTTTCAGTATTACTGGAATACAGTGCACTTAAAACTTAAGAAAGCATTATCACAACACTTAATTTCTTAACTCTTTGTCAGAATATTTCACTGAATTACATTTTACTTTGTTACCATATAACGTATTTTTCATATAAAAAAAAATAATCTCAAGGTGAAGCCTCATTAAAGCATGCCTGGTTGGGAATCTTGCTACTTTACCTCATGCACACCAGGTTACAAATCGGGAAGTAAAATCCAGCCTACCTGCTGCATTTCTAAAATACAGCATAGCAGCTAGAATCCACAATTCCTTTTGTAGCCCCGCAGAAGTGGAACCCTCGAGCAGCCGCTCTGCTGCCGAGTGGGCAGGCTGTGGTGGGGAAAGGAACACGGCAGGGCTCTTCGAGGGCTGACAACTCCTGATGTGCAAAGTTCATATGGAAACAACTGCCTTGCTCTGACCCCTTCCCACCACTCAGCAGCTATGGGTGCTCGTCTTGCCCTCATCTTCTAACAAGGAAGTAAAATGAGTAAATTAAATAGCAACTGTTTGCTACTAACATCTTTTGTCTTCTCAGTCTTTGAGCATGTCTTCTTCTAACCAACCTGACAAATTTATTCCCATCATCTTCCTTTTTCCCCTCAACCAGTCTTCCAAGGAAAAACAGTGATTTGCTGAGGGAGAGGGGCCAGACTCCTTGATTTCATACACATGTACAAAACATATGCTACGTTTTCTTTCCTAAGATCCATACATTGCAAATTAGACATTTTATGCATTGTGAAAACACTGAGCTGAGCCTACCATCAGGGACAGGCGGTACTTCTCACCAACCTGTTAAGCCATTTTTACTCATCAGATTGTCACAGCCTCTTTCAATCATCACCAGCTTTTCCTTGACTTCAGTACAGTACCCTCAAGCATTACTGTTTAGTAATTGTACACCGCAATGTACATTGTACAGTACAGCCTCACTACCTTGTAATACAAACAATTCACCCATTTCAACATTTCAGCAGGCTGGCTATCCCACTCCCCATCATCACTAAAGGTGGATTATTCAACATTCTCTATGAATTTCAGCTGTAAAAAATTAACTTCCAAAAAAGCAATGTGCCCAAAAAGATTGCAAGTAGAATTATATAAAATTAACATAGGACGTATTTGTCACAAGATACTCTGAAGCAAAACCCAAAAAGTTCAAGAGAATCATGGTTAAAATTTTATTGCATGTGTGCTTAAATCGTCTCTTTTCCCTGAATTACTGTGTTACAGAAAGTCCTTTCCTTGCTCACTTGAAAATAAATGTTGCCATAAACATGGCATTATTTTCAGCAAGTTCCTTTTTAGGAATGAAAAATATATTTATACTCAGTATTAATACAGGTAAACAGCCACAAAACTATTTCATCTACTTTTAGACCTGATGGGAATACAGATAGGGAACAGAATTGGCTCTAGCCAGGTGCTCAGCGCGGGGCTTGAACATATTTGCCTATTTTGCTGTCCTGCCAGCCGCTCCCTGGCGGAGCACACAAAGCGATGGCAGTGACTGGGGAAAGGGGAGGAAATGTATTGGCACCAACATGTCCTGTTAGAGCAGGAGCCCTCCACAGTGTTAGGAATTTAAACACTTTAATGTGACTCTTTATTCTTGGCACGAGTACGGTTTATTTTTCATCTACTTCACACTGCTAGAGATAAGAGAAAGCTATTTCTATACAAATCCTGATACGTTATTTTAAGCGTAACCATCACCCTCAATAAGAGGCCTCACCTTGCAGACTACCAGCTACTATTTCTAGAGGGCATTGGTAGATCACTCTCAGACATGAAAATTTAATATTTTCCCCAATTTTGTCAGCTCTGAGTCCAATTGCACTGGTTTCCAGGACTAGAGGTCCCTATTTATGATGTTGTTTAACTCTACTGTATCCCCCTCTGGAGTTGCACAGTACCCCTCACTCCTATGGGGGCCAGTAGCCCCAGGTAAGTAATGGTCGGCTTGCTCAGCCATGTCCCCGCCACTGGGCGCTGGAGAAGTTGGAGACCTTACAGCTCTCAGCAGGAGACAGCAGGCGACACAGCTGAAGCCAGGAACCATGAGAGTCAAAATATCATATGCTTTTGAGCAGTTTTTTTTTTTTCTTAATATCTTTGCTACAATCCCTTTCTTCTTTATGTCCCTTCTCAGTATCACAGAACACCTCAGTGCACTTTCACAAGTTCTTCCTCCCTCCCCAATTTAAATTCCTCTTTATTAAAAAACCACCACTACCACCACCAAGAAAAAGAACCCTCAACAATTGTAAAATTACTGTGACATTTGGCGCCATGACCTAATTCGCTCTGCTTCACTCTGGGTCTTTTCATCCCACTCTACCCACCCCTAGAGTATGGGCAAGAAACTCTTTGAGGTAGGCACAGGCCAGCAGCTGTCCTCACTGGACTTAGCATTGTTCAGGCCATAGTCTTAGCCCTTACTCATTAATTAAATGCCTCTATGGCTAAAATCAAATTATACATCCAGTATCAAGGGACATAGATTGTATCAAGGACAGGAAAAAGAAAATCTGAAAAGGAGTAAGTGTCACATAGTAAAGAAACAACTCAATACCAGCTCTCAGATCAGGGATAATAATAACTGAAAGGCATTTGTGGATGAATAAATTAGTAAGAGACATAGATTTTAACTCAAAATATGACAGCAGCAAGACAAATATTGAATATGAGCAGCTTCAAAAAAATTTTGAATACATCTGAATTAATGCATATGTCAGAAATCAGACATATCATATAAAACCAAATAGGATATTGAAAATACAAGTACAGATTAAACGTTAAATGAGGGCTTCAACCTATAAGACAAAAGGATTTGTGTGTCAGAGATACCATGTCTCTTCTTGAGAATTAAAGTGCAAAAGCCACTTGGTTATTTGAGAGCTAGCTCTTCCCTGCTCAGAGAAGCAACATTTTAGACCTGCATCCAGAAACTATGAGTAATCACAATGATGGATAGTTAAGAAATGGATGGAATATCCCCCCAAAATACCTCCTGCAATGAAAATATAATCTTCTTTAACTACGCATATTATAATGGCTGATCAGCATATATTAGGAAAACACAGTTCTGGTTTGAATCCAAAACTTAAGTAGAAAAAGCAAAGCCCTAGTAAATATTTAAGAGAATTTTGAGTTCCAAACTGAAGAGCTCATAACTAATTTCTTTTTTTAACAAACAAAGCCATCAAATGATTGTGCAACTCTAAGAGCCCTTAAGGAAACAATTGGGAATTTTTCATAACATGGTATTTCCTTATACCACTGACCACAGGAATGCAAACAGTTCCACCAAACAGAGATTTCTTCATTGGAAACAACTGACAATCTAACCATGTTTCCATCTTTTCCACTCTCAGCGCTCAGCATACAAATCAGATGATATAATAGGATGCAGAAGTGTCATACCAGACCCATAAGGTATCTTTACTAAAGCTCAGCATTTAAGAGTCTTTACAAGAACATATCTCCTGAGGATTACAGAGAGAACTTATGTTTAATTATTGAGCATCTTTGTCTAATCAAAATTTATTTATTATAAGTAGAAATTACAGCAGAAAAATAAGTATTCTGGGATTTTCCCAGAATACTGTAGGCATCCCTAGCAGAAATAGACCCCTAGCCCCAATCATAACTCAGTATATCAGTAACTAGACTCAATCCTGCAGCATTCCCCGATAGTAAGACTGGTGATGCTAGCAAAGAGCACTGGCACGAAAACAGGGATTGTTCCTCAACTTTCCAAGAGGAAGAAAAAGCAGTACTACTGGCAGTATACCCCTTGTACCTTATATAATATGCTCCATGTTGATCTAATGAATAATTTCCTACATAACTGCTCCATTTCAGATTGTTATTGGAGTAATGTCAACTGATACTATGAATTCCCCCAAAGGAAGCTGGAAACTTTGCTGTATCCGTACGGACAATGGCAGTCAGTGCTCATGTACAGGCCTTCCGATCCTGCATGAGGAGACCGAGTATCAGAGATACCCCAAGGGAAAAGCAAGACAGGCCTTACAAAGAGACTTAATTTTCTTGACAGCTAATTAACAAGTCACTATCACAGAGAAAGTAATTTACACCCTGTGCCCAGCTTCTTGCTGTGAAGAAAGAAAACAAGAAGAAATGAACATAAGTAACGGTAAAAACAGAGAGTATCATCAGAATTCAGGAAGACACTAGGAATGCTAAAAGGTACTAATCATAGGCACACTGACAAATATCTGTCATTGCAAATTTGCAGCTCAATTAAGCCAAGATTTTAATCAGGGTTACAACTGTACTTAATTCTCTCTATTGCAGCTGAAGGAAAGCAAGGGGAATAAGTCATAAAAACATAACAAAACTGAAATGTGTTACAAAAAGACCAAATTGCTTTCAGAAGGAAAAACCAAAACAAACAAAACCCATGAAAGACAAAGCTTTGTACAGTTAGTGGGCCAAACAAGTCAAGAATTTTGGATGGTAGAGAGGACAGACAATTTTCTAAACTTTTTTTTTTGTTGTTAAAAGACTCTGCTTGTGTGGGAGGGTGTTTACAATCTATGGCAGAGGGATTATTACCCTGGTAGTCAAGGAAACCACTCTTACAATTACAAGACTTCAAATTTTGGAATTCCCCATCTAGAAGGGAACATGATAAAACCCTCCATGCTATTCAGAAAGTGGAATGGGACATGTCTCTGGCATTCCATGTGTGGACCAGCAGGAGTTGGAGTTACTGAACAGCCAGCTAAAAATTTCAAGCTAGGTTTTATTTGAGCTACCACATCTCTTGATCTTTTCTTTCAGAGGCGTGTATTAAGCTCTCTAAGTGCTGACCTTGTATCACAGCACACTCTTGAGAATTCAGCTTTTCTGTAGTTACAAACACGTGAACCCTCCCCTCCTTTTTAGATGATGCTGAAGATCTAAACATAAATTATACAAAGAAGCATCTTGCTTTAATTACAAGTAGTACAGCAAAAAATTATTCTTTTAGTTATTATCTTAACTAGATAACCAGATAAACCACATCAGCTGATAGGCAAAAGTCTGTGCTGAGCTTTAGAAGACTACTCATACTCAAAGCCTATTTTTTATTTTTATTACTGTCAGCATCCTAGAGAAAAACATGCACCAAAAGCTTTTCAATTTAATCTTACTGGTCAAAGTCTGAGGCTGTAAGGCAAGGCAGTAGTTAGAGCACACCACATATTTCCACAATTAGAACATAGTAATATCAAGCTATGCAAGAAATGATTTGCTGGTTTTCATTAAAATGCACAGTTCATTTTTGTTTTTTTTTCCTTCAGTCACTGCACCAAGATGTACGTTCAGAATGACAAGAAACTATGGGCAGAGTCTACGTAACATTCATACTCAAGCTGAATTGGCACTACAACCAGTGGAAGCTTTGATTTTAGACAACATTACAAATCAAAGCTATTGAATAATATCTGAAAATCTTTAATTATGACTTCTGGCTGAACTAAATGCATATGAAAATGAAGATGCTAATTCACACTTACATTACAGTTTATAGTTCATAATAATGCTTGTTATTCCATTTTACCTTTGTAATCTGAAAAAATCCCACTACTAAAAGCTCAATGTTCAACAATTCAGTTTTGTAAAGCATACAGCTGCTGTCTGGTATCTACTTTAATTACTAACTGTTTCTCAGCATGACTGTAAAAATATTTTCGGGTAGGGTATTTTAAGTACAGCATTATTAAGTTTCCACATAAATATAGTCCAAGCAGTGAGAAATGGGAGTTTCAGAAATCATCTGAATGGTCTTAAGGATCCGGCCACCAGGTACAGTTTTGTGACAGGCATCCTAACTGGCTCCAGGAAAATAATTTCAGCATTACATACTCCTGCTCCCCTCGCCCCCTTGGAAGGAGGTGAAGTCCCTACTGAGATCAGCATTAGTCAAGCTGTATTTATTCATATTTGCTAACATATTGCATCTCTTTTAGTGACGGGTACTTCAAGCCAGACAAAATACAAGTGCTGACTGGCTTCAAAAAGTCTGTCAAGGACAGTGCTCCTTTGTGAAAAAAATAAAAAGCATATGTTAAAGCTACACACAATATATTTAGCAAAATAATTTTCAAGCTATGACCAAGGTTTGAGTAAATACAAACAAGAAAACACCTAGCATTTTCCAGATGCTATTTAATTCTATTTAATTTAATGGTTGCATGCTAACCATCTTTTCCCCCCCATCTACTTTTTCTTGCCCCATGTCACACATATTCTGGTATTCAGACTCTTCAGATTTTAAATTTCTGCTAGAGGAGGGAAAAAAAAAAAAGAAGTCTTACATTTCTTTTTAAAAAGAAAATGAAATGTGAAAGCCCATCATGACTATCACCTTTTTAGCTTTTTTTACTACTATCTCATTACTGTCATCAGATTTCACCTGCTAATACTTCATACCCACTCCACACTTTAAAAGTTGCTCTCAACTTCTCACCTGAAACCATCCACTCTGACCAAGTAGTTTGGAGGATCCCACCCTGAATAACACCTAAAATGCCAAGCCTGCTCATGGCAGTAAGAAATCCCACTCTCCACCTGTCGCAGCTCCCTCCTTTCATGCTTCACTCCTACTTCTGCATTCAGCTTGCAGCGCCACCCAGCACTTGCAACTTCGTCTCTGGCCCGTTCCTGCTCTTCCATTGCCATGAGCGCTCTTGGTATAAGAGCTGTCCTTAAGCATTGCTTTGTCTAACCTCTTATAAATCATAAATATACTAGTTTATCACTAGGAAATGGCCCAGCACTTATCTAGCCCTTTTTATTCTCAATTCAACATCCACAAGAGAATATTCTTACATTTTTAAGCACCTAATTCGCAATCAGAAGCAACTTCTTGGTGCTGTATGCAGATCACCTATCTCCTCCTCTGGCCAAGACACCCACTACAGCAACAAAGCTTCAAGAATGGAATGGGCACTTCAGGGAATAAGAATTCTGCTCCCTTGGGCTCCATCTCTCACACGAGAAAACAAGACCAACTTCCCAAATAACTCAGGTACATGCATTTGATACGCCATTCGCGTTAGACTGGCACATAAAAAGTATGAGTATTTGCAGTTACAGTACTAGTATAGTGATAGCGGTCTGCCTGAGGATAAAAAAGGCAGCAAGTTTCATAGGGAATCTTTTCATACTTTTTCATATGAACTAACAATAAGATCTAGCACATTCTCACACTATTTTTCATTTCAGAGCATGGTTTTTGCAAACTGTCTTTGTCATTTCACTCCTAAAAAATAACCAATTTAGAGTTTTCTTACTAAGAAGTGCTGTTTGCTAACATGCTTTGACCACCTGAGCAACCACTGAATCTTTTCTAACCTAATATTTTCCTTTTATACTCTGCTGCTTTTATTTCTAAGCTATCAAATCTACAGCACCTCTACACCTGCTCTAGCATAGTTTTCTCTTTCAGCTATGAAGCCGAAACGTTACCTCTACTTCAGGATCATTCCTTCTGAGCATTTCCAGCAAGGTTACCAGCATTCTGCATCTCCATGTGAGACTTTCCAAACTTGTCTCATATTGTGCCCCAAAATGGGAGGAGAAGAGAGTAAATAAAAAGGCAGCCCTGCAGCTGAAGTTTTGAGGAGCTCGCGAGGATTTTCCCCACACTCCCAATGGCGACTGAGGCAACAGCCCAGTTGCATCAAGGCACAGCACCACCTCCCATGAGGAACCTCTGTGCCTGACAGCAGATGATCAGAAGATATTTCACAACATAAACTTCAAAAGTATGGTACTATTTTCTTCCAGTATTAATTTCACTTATAGATAAAGCCATAGCTGGATTCATGACATCACTGTTGCTACAAAAACTAATAATGATCAGTGCACATACAGATCTTTAAATATTTTTCCTCAGCTACAAAGTAGCAAACCCCTTATTTATTGAAACAAGCTGGAAGTGAAGATCATGATTTGTTTACAAACTGACTAACTCCACCAGTGAAAGAAAAACAGATTTGTATCAGGATTCTTCCTACTTTATTATATTATAAACAGAAACTTGCCTCTCATATTCTTTAACTTAATCACTATCATGAAAGGCTCAATCCAGCCCCCAAACCTGAAAAAGAACAGAAACCAACTACACTCTTTTTTCAATTATTTTTTTAAAAAAACTCTGTATCTCGCTTGTTCAGTTTTGACTTAATTCATCCAACCTCCACCCTAACCCCTGGGAGCATCTTGTACTTTCCAGCCATCTGGACTGTATTTACTTTACTAAGAAGAAAGTTAAATTTGTTCATGAACAAAGAAAATCGCCTTACTATCTTCCCTTCTTGAGTGTACAGTTATTTTCTAAGTATTTATTTTCTCAAAAAAATTGTTATGCCCTCTGGGGAGCTCACACAATCTTTCTTGTGAGCTGTACTGAAGTCATCATTTTCTAGAGCTGCATATTTTTTTTTTTTTAAAAAGAGAGAAATTACTATTTCCCCCCCAGATTTCACCTTCTCTTTACAGGAGTCCCTACAAAGAGCAAAAATGTTCACATATGATTAATTAGGACAGTAGCAATTGTATCAAACTGTTTATTTAGACAATAAAAGTGACAATTTTGCAAATAAAATGAACTATTGCCAAACCAAGACCAGAGACAAATTTTAAAAAGAGAAACATTTCTTTTTGAAGTCATACCCATATTGATGATGTCCCACCCCAGTAGCTCACTGCTTGCGCGGGGCTGCTGCATCTCTGCTCCTCTGTTTTTCATCAAAATACCCATGTTCTGACCCCCCTCCCAACACTGGAGATACAAAGGTGCCGAAAAAGACTTGCAGAAAAAGTGCAAACTACAGAGGCCAAACAACTACCTCAAAGTGTTTCTTGCTTTCAACCACATGTTCTTAAAAACCACCTACTTTTATCTGGTTTTATCTGAGCTACTGTATAATGCTTCCTTTTTAGTTCATTTTATAACACCATTTTTCAAGGCACACTATCTCTCTCAATCAAAGGTAGTGAACTATAGCTCACCATTAAAAGCTGTTTTGCAGCTTTACTCTGATCCACTTGACATGCTCCAGAAACCTGCATCAAGTTTAAGTGAGAGCCAGCTTGGACCCTTTCATGAAAGCACTGAGCAATGCGTGACAAGCGGCTACCTTTTTAATTAGGAATTGAAGGTTCTCGATGTGTTGTCATGCTTGACCCAAACATTTGATTAATTTCAAAAATTAATTCAGTTTAATGAGCTAACTTAATACCTGTGATAAGGGAAAAAAGCCAATGTAGAACTATATTGTAACATAAATTAGAAAACATGTACTGGAAGAAAAATACCTTTTTAGAGGGATGATTGCTTTAAGAGAACTACCTGTTGTTCATTTTCAAGTTGGTCCTCTGAATTTAATTCAAAGAGGTGACCCTTCAAATGCATAATGATTTTTAATGATTAAGTCAAGTATCTTCTTGTCTATTCAGTGGCTCTTCTGGAATACCAAGGAGTAGAATTTCAATTACAGATGCGTGGGAGGCTGCATACCACCACCTCAGTAAACTCATTAGGGCAGGAAACACACAGTATAGAGGTAACAATGAATTAAAAATGTAATTGAACATGCCCACATGAAAAAAAAAGTACTGAAGTGACTCACCAAAATACCACCACATGTAAAATAATGCAAAGTTTTTGCATAAAGCTCTGTGGTAACACAAATGTTTTGACCGGCATAATTAAGGGGACAAAGCCAGGCAGAAACACTTTCCTTGCCAGCCTTCACCTCTTCCCCATGTACGAAATGAGGACTTCATACAAAGTTAACAAAACGACACATTCTGCTTCCTTGCATTTGTAGTTGTCAGTTTCTAGACTGATTCAACGTTATTCCTTCCCAATTTTTCATTCCTCATGTCCAAATCTCCAAAACCCACAAAGGACCATCAGTGTGAATAAACACAGTTTGTCATTAAAATTAGCTGAAGCATAGTGAAGATGCGACACATCTCTGCTTTAGGGAAGCATTGCCAAATTATTTATCAGAAACAAAACCCTAGGAGATCTGTTACCAGTTGAGCAATACCTCCACTAACAAGGACTTTTTCCCCTCCTTTATGTGATTTCAAGCTGTTCAAGTTTTCCCCAGAATTTGTAATATTTTGTTCTTTTAGAAGTGAAGATATGGACAATAATCAATTAAGCAACTGAACTTCCTTTTCTTGAGACACAAGCTGAATGTTTCCTGCAAGCTACTAAAAATAAAGTTTTACTTCCAGCAATGACAACTCCTCGCAGCTTAATCAAAGGAATAGCAATCACAGCCTAATGGGCTCTGTTCTCTAGCACATCTGAGCTAGAAAATGATCAGTAAGAGAAGATTCACTGCAGAGAATAATCTGCAAAGAAGTGAGGACCAATATACTCACATCAGTTTGATTTCACATTTTCTCTGTTAGAAACGTGTAAAGTGACTTGATTCTGGGTCTGCAGCTACGCTATGAAATTAGTTTCTAAGGAAACGGGGCAGAATCTGAGGGAACAAAATTTCTGGGTTTGTGCTGCTTCTGCAGCAAACACAGCATCAGACTAAGCAAAATCCCTCCAAACCGATTAAGGAATTGAAGCCTGAGTGTCCTGAACTAGCAATTTAACTAGCGACCTCGCTGCTGCGGCACACCCATCCATTCGAGGAAGGAGAACACAGATGTGCAAGCAGGATGTACACCCGCTCAGCACCAGTACCAGCCCAGTCCTCTCAAAAGCACTGCAGGAACAGACACTAAAAATATCCTATCAAACAGTTGGCACTTTATATAGCCTGTTCGTTCACGCGTGCTGCAGTTCTTCTATGACTTAAAAAAAACCCAAACATCTGGCTGCTCATATCCCATGGTTCCTCCTTCAGAGGGAAAGCAAGTTTTTAACCAGTGAGGTAGCAAACTTTCTTTCTTTCTTAGAACTCAAAGGGGGCTAGGTAAAAGGTGCTGATTTTTAGGAGGGGTCTCCACCTCCACACCGCAAACCCCAAGTGGGTTTTCCTGCTGTGATGAGAATTGGACTTGGGAGAGGGTCCCCCCAAGCCTCCCAGCCAGCGGGGCTGGTGGCATGGGGCTGCTTTGGATGCTCTCCCCAGCCACTGCTTTGCCCCACGTGCAGGGATCACATTCAGGACACAGACTCAAAGGGCAGCTGCACCAGGGATCTCCACAAGATTGATTCCTCCAGGCCAAAATAATCAGAATTCTTTGGAGAATTTAAAACTTCAGAAGTACGCGGTGTACTTCCGAAACTTTGAAATGAAACATTCCTTCTACCAACCAGCCACATAACCCACTGCTTCGCAATGGAGGTTGCACTTGTGTATGTGTCTTCAAGAGGCAACACGGGTCTCGTTATATATCAGTCTCACACCACAGCAAAACAGTTTCTTACTGGGTATATACAGGGTTTTAAACAAAAAAAGAGTGGTCTTAAATTCACATTTCTAAATAAATTCAGGTCTTGTTTACAATCAATAAAAACTGGAGCATAAACTGAAAATAAAACCTTTCTAAAGCAGCTTGAATACCAGTGTTAAGTGAGGCTAATTTCAGCTCCAGAGAGAATGCTCCTTGGTTTGGGTACCTGCTGCACTGGTTTGGGCAGGGACAATTCTTATTGCACAGGTGTCCACTTTTCACAAGGAAAATGCCAATGCACCTCAAATCAGCAGTGTTAAGAACCTATTTCCCAAAGCGTTTGCGTGAAGGCCAGTAGCCCAGAGGTAATGGTCCAGGCCTGAAATCCCCAATACGTTACTGCAGGCTAGGATAATATTTCACCATGCTATTCTACTGCACGTCAATACCCATCTCTATCTATAATCCAACGTAACCTATTTTAGGCACAAGAGCTTCATAATAAATTCCTCTGACCAACCTCCCAAATTAATTATGCAAATGCTGTATAAAACCACACAGATCATTATTACTTCCAATTTTTAAACCCCTGCACAGATAGAATAAAGGGAAAGAAAGTAAATGCCTAATTATACACATTGAATAATCCAGATAATGGCCTGTCACATGCATCACTGAATGCAAATCAGAATGGTGGTTTTAACTGTAAACACAATCTGGAAACATAAAACAACTTTGATCTTGTCTTTGGTAAGAACCTGCTTCTTTAAGATACAATTCTGTATTCAATGGGTTATACATATTTAGCATTTTTTTTTCCTATTGTTTCAAAGCCTTTCCTTACAAAACATAGCTTATAGGATATTCCAATAGAGAAGAATAATAACATTTTCCCAAACAAAAGAACGATACTGCTTATTGCCTCACTTAAAACAATAGAAGCAACAATACTCTGTTTATCGCATTATTGTCATTCAAGCAAAGCGTGATGGCTTCTGTACTCAGAATGTCCATAAAGGATGGCTGCAATCAAAAATTCTTGTGCTGAAGGGCTCTTACCACTTTGGAGAGATAAAGGCAGGCATACCCACAGCAAGTAACTAACCTCCTAACACCTGCTGTGGAAATGAGTCCCTAACATGCACTCCTAGCGTATTTAGCAAATAGGATTTTAATTTCAGATTATGTCTTACAAAGCAAACAAACCAGGCAGAAATCTAGAGATGTATGAAAGGAAGGGCTAAAACTGAACAGGTAGAAGTACGCGAGGATGCCCAGGTCAGACACGCCAAGGATGCAGCAGGAATCATTGCCATCCTCTTTGTGCCCGGTATTAGAGAAACTCCTTATACCACTGCCCATGCTATAAAGCCAAATTTCAATGTGTGAAAAATAAACTTCAAGACAATGTCATTAAAAGCCTAATCTCCCTTTAATAACACAGTTCCCTAACTCAAGAAATTTAGGCTATCAGTTGGAAAACAACAAATAAAGAATTTCAGTGGCTATATGATGACAGTAGCTACTGCAGGTGTAAATGCAACAGGAACGACTCCGTGCTGTATGGCACAGCAGTCTTCACTTCCCCCGCTCCACCTCCCAGACTTTGCTTTCCAAGACCTTTTCCTACTTTTACAGGTAAAAACATAAGATATTAAATTTCATGTTGGGATTAGACTAGTTTTAGGGTATGAAGAACTTATAAAAAATAATAAAAATAATAATACATGAAAATAAACGTACCTCTTCTTAAATGACAGATAACTGGAATAGATTTAGGGGTCAGTCCAATGAAAACACTGGGGCTGCACAGTTTTGCCTGGGTGGATCACCACATTGGGACAAAAGATAGATCCTGTCAGATATTGCTGCAATAGCTATTATAACAAAGTTTACTGACACAATCCTTGTTTGTCATTCACCATAGGGATTCCAGTTTTCCAAAGGGGAAAATTAAACAAAAAACCAAAAAAGGACCATTAAAACTATACATAAGTGTTACAGTCAGTTTACTGAAGATATAAACAAGAAAAATACCCAAATTCTCTTACATTCAGAGACAAATCCCTATTTTGATGAATGCCTGGACCATGCAAAGCCTCAGAAGATTGGTCAATTAGTTTAACTTATTTTGCCATCAAAAGCAAAAGGAAAATTTTGCATTTTGACTTGGGAAGAGATTTCATTTCACAATACACATATTATTGTCCAAAGTCCCATAATCCCAACTCCAAATCAGTATGAACATTGCAATTTAACACAGATCAAACAATCTTGAAAACAGAAGTTATTGAGATGTAAGAATGTAAACAGTTAACCTTTCTTTCCTCTTCAGAAATCAAGTTTTTCCTTTTTTTTCCCCCCAATTGAGACAGAACATTATTTGTAACTTAGTCAAACTGACTCACTTCCACAGGCTCCTCTCCAGCACACTTCTAGCAAAGCCCTTTTGGGAGGGGGACTGTTTTTCCTCCTTCAAAACCGTAAGTTGAAGTGATACTCAAGTGTACAGTTAGAACAGGAAAAATGTAAATTTTTGCTATGTAAAATGGATGCTTGTTTTGTATGTTCCCTCCTCAACAAAGAGACCTCAATTTGGTTTCAAGTCCCTTCTCCCAGCTCTTGCAAAATTAAATCAAACCATGCCATCCCCCCTCCTTGCCTCTCAGTAGCCACCTTTTTAAAAAGATTCTCAACTTTGGCAAAGGGTATTTATTGCACACACTTTGATGCCTTCATCAAAAATTACTTTAAAAAGGGAAGAAATCATGCTGATCACGTAGCAGATTACTACACAAAGTGGTGATGTAAGACTGCATGAGATATGTTGAAGGTCACCAGAATTAATCAAAGTCCAGGTTTAAAATATACTTCTGTGGTATTGTTGTGTTATTTCCTGAATATCTGCACCTCAGCCAATTTACACAAGCCCTTACTGATCTTTGCAACTCACTTGCTTCCACTACTAAAACTGCAAAACCCAAGAAACAAAATAATCACTTTTACAGGCTGCTTCTAAAAAACTCGGCCGCATTTAGAACTTGTATATCAAATAGAGTTACAAAAGAGAGAAAAACTAGAATGGAATTAATTAACATCTTCAACTTGAATTATTAAAACATTCAACAGTTGGACTCAAGTCTAATCTTGAGGTTTTATCTAAGCTTTGCTTTTTACTCTTTTATTACAATATTTGCTTATTCAGACTGGGTTTGGAAATGTAAACAGAGGCTTGTTTCCTAGTAAATAGAAATCCTATCCAGTATAACATCTTATTAAGTCACGACATTACTTAACACACCATCCGTATTCTCCCCTCACAGTCTTCCCGGCCACCGCTCCTTCCACATTTGCTGTTCCATTCAACAAGCTCTAGTTGCTTGTTCCATTTCTGTTTGGTGAAATGCACAAGTTTGGGTCTTTGTTTGAATACAACCATAACTGTTTGACAAACACCTCAGGGACTGAAGCTGTAATACCATCACATCCCATGAACTTTCTCCCGAGTTTGCTAGTAAGGCTATAGGTTGATGCAAAGTGCAGCCATGTACTCAAGTTTCCTGTTTTAATATTCCCCCTCCTCCTTTTTATTTTTTTTTTTAAGCAACATTATTCTCATCCTTAGAAACAGGAAGTCATTAAGTTCAAAATGTTTATACTAAATGAAAACATACATATTGCCATGACTGCTAGTCAGTGCCTATTGGGTGGTCTCAATCTGAATCCACTTTCTGACCAGCAAGTGCTTTCCTTGGAGAAATTATCAAAACACAGCCTCAAAGACCAAGGACTGGAAAGGTATAAATGATCAGCCATTATAATTACAGTTTGGGATCTTTTCAATTTTATTTTTTTAAGACCTTAACATACCCACAAAAACCTCCCAAACATCTGTTTTCAGTAAGTATTTAAAGAAATGTTTTTCCCAAATTATATCAGAAATTGGCTAGGGTTGTATGTTTCTTGGGATAATGTACATTAATGCAGTATCCTTGTTGCAGTAATTATCATGTTTATTTGTCCCCAGGCGTGACTGAAGAGGGAAATTCATAGCCCACTGGCATCCTCCACTGATAACCTTCAGAACAATGTCTGCCCGTGATCAGTGTCTCCAACATCCCAACTTCTGGTCATACTTTTCTTATTCATAAACTCCAAACCAACTTAAAGTTTCCTCTTAAATTTGATACACATTAAAAAAAATAATAAAAATAATCTTCAATTTAGTTTTTTTGATAATAATCCATCAATAGGTGGCCCACAAAGAATTTCCATAAGGAGAACATCTGACTAGAGAAAAACCTGTCAGTCATGATTTGAGTTTACTGTAGTACTAATCCCAATTTACTACAGCTCACGTTTTGCGAATATAAATTAGATTCCAGGAAAAATCAAACTCCAGTACATCACCACAAATTTTCAACTGCTTTTTCAACACTATCTGTCCTTATTATAGGAAAATGTACTTCCTCCCAACCTCAATATTTTAATTATTAAATAATATTTGGAAGAAGTGAAGAAGTCTCTTCTCGGAAGAGAGCTGCAGAGCAGTTCCTCAGTAATCATGAACACTTTCAGGAAACTTGACTGCTCCTCCAGCACGCCCACTTGCTTCCCGTGAGCAAGCAGCATTCAGAATTATCTGGAGAGGTCTTCCAAAATGCTGAGAACATAATTTCTGTGCATTCTGATGCTCTATGAATCACCAGGAACAGAACACGAAGCCAAGAAACAGTAAAACATGCACAAATGACAATTAAGAGCTACTAAGTCTAATATTAGACCTACCAAAACTTATCAGGAAGAGACCAAGAGGAACTCTCACATTATGCCACTTCCACATGAGACTCTTTATTCTTGTTTGGGCCCACAGATCAATACAAATGTTAGGAATTAATAAAGCCAGCAGTACAGATCAGCTCTCCAGAGAGCAGCCACATCTGTTCAGCAATGCCAAACTGCCAGCTGGATGGAGTCCCAAAAGTCTTTAAAGGGTCACCATGCACAGCAAAAGCTTATACTTGGCTAAAAACCTTTTAGCCTAGCAACTAAAAAGGTTATAGGTATTCTGTTAATTACATTAAGTAATTAAGATGTTTAGCTCTGTTAAATAGGATGCCTAATTTTAAAAAGGTCTAATAGCCGCAGTATTTAAATTCCTGTTTTGCTCTGGTATTGCAACAACAATCTATCCGAAACCACTGCCATTCTCATGACTGAATCAAAAAATAGTTATGCTGTTAACAGATTAGCTAATTAGTTGAAATGGAAAGAGTCAAAGAAAGTATTACTTGTTGAATACTGCATATTCTAAGCAATTTTAATGTAGGAATAATCAATTAAAATCCAAAATGACAGACAACCTGGATCTCAGATGAGACCATTAACCACACAAGAATATTTTATCTACGTACCAAGTGTCAAAGCATCCTTTCTTCGGGCAGGTTTGCTCAGAGCCTGTTAAGAGAAGAAATAAACCCTACAGCAGATGACATTTGCCTCCCCTCCCAGTATGTCCCTCACTGACACAGAAGGTCTTGCAGGGCCATAAAAACTCCCATCAAGTTTTTGACACAAAAGTTATTTCTGGAAGCATTGTCTGCTGGCCTATATGGAAATTGCTCCTTCCAAATATTTTAAAATCAGAAGTACAGCACCATACATGCTCAGCTAAACACTACTTTACCTACTGCTTTTTCCACAGCTGTAGATGGCCCAACTTTCATGTGGAAAAGACACAGCTGACACCCCTAAATACCTTGGTGGGAATGTGCTCAAGAGATCTGTTGTTCAGGATCACAACAGCTACTGTGTAGCTCCCCTTCTCTCAGGGCACTCTTCTTAGTACACAAAATCATGCCACTGATGTGTGCAGAGTGTTTCCAAAACTTATCTTTTGGCTGTTTCCTAAGTTGAACCCAAAGAGTGAGTCCAAGTTGGACCTCTCCACAAGCACCACTGAAACACCTCGTTTAGTAAGCTAAGAAGCCACTTCTGAGAGTGTAATTAAGATCAAGCTGCTGAAATTAGTCTGAGCAATTCATGTGAATGACTGCTGTGCAGTCTTTGTTATTAAAAGCAAATCATTCCTCCCAAATTTTACTCGTGGCAGGGAGCAGTTACCAGGGCTTTGCTACTAGTCCTAAAAGGCACTGCATCCATTGAGGTTTGTCACTGCCCAATATGGCTCCAGGAGCGCTACCAGCATCACAGGGCCACTACAGGGTGTGGGACACTGCCCATGAAGAAGGCACCTGGAATTATTAGCCCCCATTCAATTTGCAACTATTAGCAATTCAGCTACTAATTTCTATATCCCTTTAAGCAGGGCTCATTAACCACACTACAGAGAACCCCAGAACAGCCATCTGGAAATGCAGATGTCATCTGCTCACCTTTGTAATCTGCTGTAAGGTTTTTCAGATGAAAGCATATTTCAACTCGTGGTGCTATAAAAATAAACAAAGTATTATAAACAATCATTTTTATCTGACTGGGGTTATGTCATATGGTTTGCTTTCTCTATGAAAGAAAACACGTACATAAAGTGTAACCAGATGCCGTTGGCAGAGAACTCATTTAATATGGACTCATTTCTGAAAACATGATTACAGATGTGGCCTACATCTTGAACCCAGTGTTTAAGGAAAAATTCTCTCTATGCATAATCATTTCACTCATCTTCTGTGTTTTCTCTAAATCTTTTAACTCACAAAAAATGTTTCCTGGAAATAAAAAAGTTACACCCTCCCCTTTCACACTTCCAACACAAAAATAATTCAAGTATACCCTTATCAAAACAAAGCTGAACATGTTACTGAGGAAAACACTCACTGAGCAGCTCATCGCTATACCAGCTGTGAGAAAGCAACGTTACAGTGTTAAAAATAAAGAAATGAACTGATACATACCCAAGTTTTTGATCATTAATGACATCCCTAAAATCTCTCACGGATTTATAGAGTTCCCAGTAAGATAACTCAAATATACAATAAAGATTTGCGTGCTCTAGTATTGCTTAGAGCATAAAAATTAGTTTAATTTTGATAAAACCCCAATCAATCAACACAATTAATAGAAATAACAAGTAAATTTAAAATTCAAAATTAGTAAGGTGTAAATGAGAACTTGGTTTTCACACTTGCTGATATATAAAATTGTATCAACCTACCTCAAGAAAGTTTGACTAAAACTCAGACTCTTTTCAAAACAGGATAGAAACAGCACAGAAAGACTGACTGCATCATTCCATATCTAAACCCAGAAGATTTTCATCATATTTGATATCCTAGTATTGAAGTATTTAAGAACAGTTCTCTTACAAAGCACACTCCTGAACTGGATTAGACAAGTTCATATGCATATAAATAGAGAATGCAATGTTTAAGGAAAATTCTCTGTATACATAATCATTTTACTGTTCATATGAAATAAACTAGTAAAAACCCCAAATGGTTCATGGTTACTGAAGTTATTGCCTTGGCAATGTATTTATCAAAGGAATTAAAGTACTTGAAGATAAGTTAATTACCAGTGACATCACTTAAAGTCAACATTTGAAAAGACGACAATCTCTTTCCCCATGGGATCTTTTGGTTGGACTTTTGAAAAATAAAGCTAAATAACTCTTTCAGAGGACACTGCCACTTATGAACAGCTACATTTACTTGATTAATCTAGATTATCTTTTCCAAGCCAGGCATCAGAAAGTTTCTATGAGATGATGAAAAAGTTGAAGAAAAAAAAAAAATCAAAGCAGGAAGAAATCCTGTTTTCATCTAAGAAATACAATGTCAGATGATGTGAATGAAGCTTCAATTTTAAAATCCTCTCAGGATGAGCCAATTTCTTATCAACGGGTACATAACTATTTACTTCTGGAGGCAGCACGATGGGACAACTATTGGATGTGGATCCTTTCAAAGCTATTTAAAATGTCCCAGGTGACCTTTAACAAGAACTTTAAGCATCCATTACATCTGAATTGAGCAAAATTTTCAACAGGATTAAAATACATAGTTGTAGAAACACCCACTTTAGTGGAGGAATCAGATTGATTTGAAGTGCGGTTAGACCTAATAGCTTGTTCAGAGAGGAAACTTTGGCGAGGATGGATAAACAAGGCAATCTGAGCCCAGAGGTGAGCACTTGCTCCTGCTCCATGAGGAAAAGGTTATTTCAGCTGCTGGAGCATCCGAGAACCAAGGCTCAGGTACTCTCTGCACACATGCAGTGTCTAAAAATGACTTCAAAACTTCAATTGTTACAGCCTCACTTCAAAGAGAAGAGACCTCCTAGATAAGTAGACGCACTTAACTACTATTTTTAACAGGAAGGCTGCTAACAAAGCTTCTTCTTCAAATATAAAAGGAATGCCATTTTTTTTTTTTATTTGACTGATTCCAAAGCCTACCTATGAATATGGGGTAGGAGAAACAAATTAAGATAGTTGTGCATCTGTTTATTTCCTTAAGAATGAAGATGGATAAACTGAACTGCTTGAGAAACCAAAACAAACAGGTGGGTTTGGGACACATTAATAATGTGGCAATGGCAAAACTTTCATTCATTTAGTAGGTGCCAACTACTTCACATGAAGGGTTTCACTGTCCCTAGAAAGGGTGGACACCAGTAGCTGTCATAACAGCTTAAAAGGAGAAAGACAATATACTGCAGCATTTACGCAGCTTGTGTTAAAAGGTTTATTAAAAAAAAATAAAAGTCACACAACCCAAGTCTTTCTCGAGGTTAAGCTAATATGCAGACAGGATATTTAAATATGACAGCAATCTGAATAATGACCTGAGAACTAATCAGAGAATTATTATCTGAGTCTCATCTGCATGGAGCTCAGAGGACCTGCAGATCCAGGCCCCACTGTACAAAGAATTTGTATGCAGGTCTAATAACCTAAGCATGCTATTCACACTGCTCTGCCGGGGCACCGTAATTAGTCAGCCAAGCCTGAGCTGGGTTTGTCTTGTTTTAAGGCTTCCGGCATCCATAGATAGTTCTCCAAAAAGCAATTCAAAACAGGAATGGGATTAAGAGGAAAGCCTCAGCTGGCTGAGCTGAGTGGTGTGAATACCTCCTGCCTTTCCTCTCCCTTGCAGATCGAGCCAAAGAAAGATGCTACCACGCAAGAGAAAGTGTCAGAAGCTGTGGATCTGAGTCCAGTGCAAACTCCCCACTCCAGAAGATGCTATAAGGAAATCCCTGCATCTCACAATCAAGATAGTCCTACTTTTATAATTCCTCCCATTTATTAAATATGCTAAAGAGAGCACTTCAGTTAATTAGAAAGCTGAACAATCGCACACTATTGGTCAAATATGTGCCAGTTCAGCTTACTGCAAGGAACAACCAACAAGAAAATCAGATCCTTGTACACTACATTTTTCTTTTTTGACAAGAAATATTGGACCAGATGATCCTTGAGGTCCTTCCAACCTGGTATTCTATGATTCTGAATACTCAAACCTCTCAGGAAATTTAATTTCACACAACTGCTAGATAAATAGATAATTTGAAGATGTCAGCTCTTTTGTTTTTCCACATCACGTTACACAACCTGCCAACCCTCAAACCCCACAGGCTTCTGTGGGTGAGTATGGTTTTATGATGCATCCATACTCATCTCGCCCCTGGTCAGAAGTGGACATTGCAATAAATTTCTAGACAGACAAATCCTACTTTTACAAATGCTTTAATAATTTAGGCACTTCAGGGCAAACTTTTTTCATTTCTTATGTAATGCCCATCCACAGGAATATTTCCCAAAGTTTATCCTCGGGGCAATATGCAGTTTTACCCCTTCTGTCAGTTTCCTTTATTTAACAAGCAGAATCCTATTTATTGTACCACATGCATATTATGGCACAAAAAAAACCAAACTACTAAAAAGCTGTGCTCATTAAATATGACCATAATGCACCATGCTAAGGCACCGCAAGTGTTAATCTCAAAACATGTACAGCTTTTTGCTCCACAAAGAATCCTGTTTTCATCTCTCAAAGTGCTACACGATTAGCCACTGTAAGGGCTTTCATTTTTACCAGAGAGTGGCTTCTAGCATGGGTAGTAAATAAGAATAGAAAAGGAATTAAACTTATGTAGTTGAACCTGAGTAAAAGAAAGAGTATTAAGAAAGTTTGTCTTAGATTTCCATGAATAAAGAAGTGCATAAGATATGTTGAAAAGGATATGAAGAAATAGATGGGGAGAGGAAACAGTTTTATGTATTGGGTATTATTCAATTGTTGAGTATTAATGAAATTGGGTGCAAAGACACAAAAGTTATTGGGAATAAAAAATGGGGGGAGGAGAAGGGGAAAAACCCAAAACATTTTAAGAGAAAAGGACATTAAGAAGTTGGGTACAGTTTTGACTTCAGCAGCTGTACTGTGGTATCTATTAGTTTGTAAATGTCAAAGCTAATACTATGTTTTTTCTTCCTCTCCTCTTGAGAAGTATCTGCAGAAAATTGCAGTACCACACACTCTCGACCCTGAAAGACCAATGTTCTGGCATAGCAGAGGCAGCAAGAAACAGATTCAGCATCAGAAAGAGTGAAAACCACCAACATACTCTGCCTTCTTGCTCCACATTGTATTTCTGGCCAAGAGGCACAGCCATTTATTTATTGACTTTCTCAGCAAATTTACTTGCATCCTAAAGTAAGCTTTGATTATTCTATCCCTATTTTAGCATATTACAATTAATAATCTTTTTAAAACTGTAGTAGAAGGTGAAAGATACCATCAACATCTAGCAGACAGTTGCAGCAATGAAGGTTGGGTACTCACTGTGCCAGAAAGCTGCACTGCTTCTCGATGAGCACAAGCTTGGAACAAGGTTTCAGGAACCTTGGGCGCAACCAGGTCTTTTATACTGGCTTCAGTTATAGTCCTTTCTGTGAATCTGGATGTCTCCTGTTGAATTTACTGCTCTAATGGCACTTGTATCAAGGCGACTTCCTGAGTAAGCCAGAATTCAGGATAAATGCATGAAGATAGGACACAGTGATTAAAAGTACTGCCCAAATTGCCTGCTATTGGTCTTTCAGTGACTTCAGGCACTCAAGCTGCCTCAGTTTTAAACTCTGCTTAAAGCAAAATGAACAAATGCCAACAGAAAAATTTGATGGAAAATCCAACATCAGCCAAATCTGGCATTGTTTGTTTCAGTTACATAGAATCATAATGTCCGGTCCTTGGATCCTCTTTATTATACCCTCATTTCCCCTGACTGAAGAAATCTCTGTAACAGAAAACCCTCAGGAGCCACAATTTAACAAAGACAGCATCCAAACTTGATACAACAACCCTATGAATGAAGCCAGTAATCTGGCTACAGTTAGATTTTAAAAAAACCTCCAATGGACAAAATGAAAAACTACATTTGATAATAAATATTTTTTATGAGTAAGCTTAATACCCTTCCTCTTGGTACAAGAATGTAATGCTATCTTCCTTGCCAAGAAAAAAAAAAAAAGGCCAGAAAACCCACACAGAATAAGAACTGTAAGACATGGAACAAACATCAGATACACACAGTATTTTGAAAATGTTTTACCCTTTTTTTTTTTTTTTTGGATATGGCGTATATCTCATTAACCAAGAGTTTTTAAGAATACCAGTGCTTGATATGAACCTTCAGAAAGGCAGCAGAAGTCGGAGCTAAACCAGGGTTGGGGTGAGACAAGACAATTACATGGGAATTACTAATGATCTCCCCCCCACGTTTTACTATTACAAGAAAGCAACAGCCTACACACATGCAAGCGTGTGGCAGAAGCACACAGACAGAGCCGGGGCTGGTAGGGTACACAAACCAGGTTTTTCCTCCAGAAATCAAATGGCTGAGAACCCAAGACTACTGACCTTAGGTGAGGATGGTGTTTGCACCCAACCCCAGACACCACTGGTTTGACAATCTGAACAGGAGCAGAAATGCTGTTACTCCTGTTTGTGCATTTAAAGTGTGTCCAGAGCAGCTCGCTCTGAAGCCGTTTGATTAATCACATTTCAAATTCAGGGGTTCTGGTTTGGTTCACCTAACACTGAACTGTTACCAACAGAAAACAAGTTCACACTGGGGGCAATACAGAATCGGGGGCAAAGTAATTTTCAGAAGCTCTTTCTGTTGAAAGTCAGTATCAGGTTGTCCAATGTGCTGACACAGGCAGAGCTGTTATTTTTAAACATAGCCATACTCTATTTAACTAAAGCATCTTTACTCTGACTGAGCCAGTATTACTTTGATAAGACTCCTTAAGTATCTGCGCTGAAGCCTGCACATCACATCAAACAAAGAAAATCCAAACTTTTGAAGAAGATGATTCATTATGGCTAGGAAAAGAGAAAAAAAAAAAAAAAAAAGAGGTGCAAGAAAAAGGTAGGAGGACCTAGCACCATGAAGTGCATCTGCAGGATCACTAGTCACACTGTGAATTCATATCATTCACCACCTGCACAGAAATTAACTGGAACAGTTTCAGTCAACTTAAACAGCAAACAGCTTTCTGCTGTTGCAAACTCAGCACTACATTTCTAAAACAACTTTTCTGCCAAATTTTTTGGTATCAACACTGGGTTTTCTTACACACCATTTACCTGGTTAGAACCTGGATGGAAGGAGAAAAGAGGCAATATAATTTTCAAAGGCATGTAAGATACTGCAAGTCATAGTTAAACAATGTTTTGGGAGGCAGGCTGAGCTACGCTAAACAAATTATTTGTATAAATTTTCCTCAATGTAATCCTTACTTCTTCATTTATATGAAGTTGTCTTGTAAATATATGCATAAATTCATTACTTCTAGTAACGTGCAACCCCATCCTTTCCTCTCACCAAAGAAACTATTCTTTCTGTATGTTCCTGAACATATGGACTCTGTGGTCTACCTGACACAACAATGTTTTCCTATGGCAATATTTAACCTCCATTTCTTATACCTAACTATGAAACAGAACCAAAAAATAAGATGAGCAATGGTACACACTGTTCCATTTTTAATTTTACAATAGGAAATTTAGGTGTGCATCTCATGCTGTACTTCAGGCTCTGGAGACAAGGCAAGGCTGTTACAGAAAGCAACCACAAGCATCCAGCACCTCCACACCACCCAGGACCGTCACTCAAAGGGTGCGGGACATGCAAGCCAAAGAGCAGCTCAGCCCAGCATTATTAAAACATAACAATGTTGGGATTATTTTAATTAATTTCTCCAAAACATTGAACTTACCCCCAAAAGCCTCCCTCTAAACATGATCGTTCGCCCTCAGATTTTGAGACTACTGGGAAGGTAGAGGGAACCTCGTAGCCTAGTGGCTGCCCCATTGTATCTCAAAGCCTAGAGAGATGGCTTTTGGTTCTTGGTTTCCTACAAACAAGTCCTGGTGCAGAAGGCTCAACTCACAAACACCTCCCAGTTACATTTTTGTGTTGCCTCCCAGTGCTGCAGGCAGGACCCTGCAGAGCTGTCACCACAAAGGGATTAAGGGCTGGAGTCAAGCCGAACTTGAAGCTCGCCTCTAACAGTCCCCCATCTTCCCGTGCCCCCCTTTCTCTGCAGGTTCTTACCTCTGCCTTCCAGACCTCGCACCCACTCTACTTGCTCACTCAACCATTTCTTGAGCCAATTCAATTTATAAAAGAGAGTTAATGTAGGGGGGGTGGGGGGGAGAGGAAGTATTCTGCTGCAATTCACGGTGAATTGCAGAAGTTCAGCGAGCAGCAGGGCTTACACAAGAGAGGATGGGGCACGATCACAGGGCCAGGAGGGAAGAGCAGGATATCCCCTTTAGCTGGGTTGTAACCTACAAACAAAATATTTTAATCAGATGGAAGACAGAGTCCTAGAGAGGAGTGACTGTATTAAAGAGGTGATTATATTTTATTGGAACAGGCAGACTTATTTGACTGGGTTCTTAAATAGGATTACAGGGCTTTAATTTGTTTCTTTAAATTGGTTTTGGAGAGAGTGAAAGAAACCCAAAAAAAGTTTAGAGAGAAGGTAGAATAACCTTGAAGGGAGTACAGTACATTATGCCATGTAAACCATTATAGTTTCCTCAGCACAAATATATGCTAGTACACATTCTTCAAGTTAACTAATAAACAGAAGAGTCATAAAAAAGAATTACTTACACTGTGCCTTTGCACATTGTAACCAGTAATTCTGGTAACTGTAACCAGTTAATTTCATCTTTGAACTACCAGTTATATTGACAAGTAACAGCAGCTGCAGTGTATATTACAAAAGGAGTAAACAAATTACCTTTATCTAACTTTAATAAAGTAATGAAGTGTAGACTTTTTTTTTTTTTTTAACTTTCTTCAAAGAGATTTTTATAGTGAACTACCAGCAGGGTGTGGACTGAAGCTAAAAACTTTGAAATAGGTCCCTGTGAAATCTGAAACCAAAATACAGCAAAGGTCACCTCTCTGTGAAGAACCATCTTGTCTGTATGTATACTATAAGCAAAGCTCTGGGAGCTCAGTCTCAGTAATAATGTAATTCAACTTACCCCCTGGGAACAGCAACAATGTCAGGTCTCTACTACAAAGAGTGATTTACTGCACACCATACCTGTTACTATATGTTTGCAGAGTGTTTGATTGTAGCCAGACACTGCTGTTACATGGTATACCTCAAGCTATTTCGTCCTGTTAAAGGCTAACCCCAGTTATAAATATGACATTGTTATTCTTACTCCCACCATTAGCTAATCCTTTTTAGTCAACACTGCACATACAGTAGAGTCTTATACAACATACTCGGCAATATTAATAGGAAAGGAAACAATACATTTGAGTTTTAAATTTTTTTACTATTTTTACTCCCCGAAGGAGAAAATTTCAACCCTTTTCAACAGGGAAAGAGAATTTTTCCAATGAAAAGACAGGATCTCCTAACACTAGTGTTGGGGCATTAAGTCTACTATATTTTATAGTGTCTTGTGTTTTCCTGTGAAAGAGGTCTCTGGGTTTGGCTCTGTGAGAAATGCTATATAGAAAGTGAGGCCCTTGAAAAGGGTTGCCCATATTCACATTGCTCTGCAGATATGGATGGACCAATTAGTCTGTTTTTTCAGCTATAGGAACATACCAGGTCAACCAAAGCTGCTGGCACTGGAACCACTGAGTGAGCTGGTTTCCTGCTCACCTTGTCTATGGAGCAGAGAGGTCCTACCTCCTGTGTCTCCGAGCACTCCCTCCTTTTTGCTCCGAGTCATGTAGTACGTGCTTGCCGTCTGCAGAGAAATTCAGCAATCTTCACACCTAAGCAAAGATTTCACAAAGCATAGGACCAAAATGTTGAATCCCCTTGCTGGATGACACTTCTCTGATACAGAAGACATTCCGCCACACCTAACAGTCTCCATTGGCCACTTTATGTCCATCGCTGTGTCTCGATCCAGGCAATTGGAAACTTTCAGATTTAAGATATTTTGATGGACACAGGATCACATGTGGCAATATATTAAAAGTCACTTGACTTGAAGCACTGACACACAATAAAACACTCACGTTAGGAACAACAAGAAACAGAACATTTTCTGCTGATCCAACAGCAAAAATTTCCATTTTGAATGGAGCAGTGCTTGGGAAGAACTAAGGAGTTCTTGGAATCTAGCCTTTAACCAGGAGTTGTCTTAGGGCATGTAAAATTAGGGACACTGCTGTTTAAAAACACCTAAGCTTAAGTGAACACACACAAAGAGCTTAACATGTTTGCATCAACCATTTAAAGAGGAAGCAGTCTTTCAGTTTTTCCCCAAGTACTTGGCTCACAAGAAAACATCTGATGTACAAAGAGAACCCACACTCCTCCTCTGCCACCTGAGGGCAAATTATCCAGACACCTATAAAAAAAAAACCTCCTGGTGTTTTACAGCTTAAACGTTTTATATAGTTAAACTGAGTTGTCTGGAGTTCACATGCTTAATGCTATTTGATATGTTTTAACTAGGAAGCAACCTGGATTCATTTCAAGACTTCTTTTTTTGGTTTAAAACTAACCTGTTTTTGAGTACAGGCTCACTCATACTAGCACTGCACAGATGTATTCAATCTCTTTGCATGCTGCAAAACTATTTAAACTAAGTTCAAAACAGAGTTAAAAAAAAAAAAAAAGGAGGGGGGACCTGACTGCCAGATCCCTGGGTTTGGTTTCTGGCTTTGTTTTTTAATATTTATTTTTAAAGCCCACAGATTTCAATGTATTTGCAATTTCTTCTGCACATTTCTTACTTTTTTGCTCAATCTGAGACCCCTGATTTTGATCAGGTTGATAAGGACAAAGCCAAACATATAAAGAGGGTTTTGCTGGTTACAGGCACACTTTGCTTTACAAAACATTGTACTAGCCATTATTAAAGCATGTATCACAACTTCATTTTTCTTTCTCAGCTGCTCAGGATTAAATCTTTGCAATAAAAATATTTATGAAAATGTGACTGAGCAATCTACTTTGGACACTCTGTCTTATAAAACAGAGTTTTTTGTTCCAAATCATGCACATGCAGAGGTATCTGCCAAGCTCTCCAACTGTGTCACTCCAGTCCTTAAGCCATTTAACACAGAACACGCACGTGTCCTTTGAGTGCCAAGTCAGCTACGCATCAAAGACAAATAGCTCTGGATAGTCAATCCACGTCAGTAAGAAATCTAATTTGTATTCAGTATTATGCCCATTGATGGGAGTGGAAAAAGAAAAAACCCAACCCAACACATACCTACAGATTCTTTCACAACCTCAATAATTTTAAGAATTAGAAAATTATACAACCTTTGGTGTGAGAATACACAGCTTGCTGTAAGAGACAACAGCTTTCATTTAGTAAATGAATTAAAGACCATGAACATCATCTGCTTTCTACCCTGACAGCTGCATCAAAGAGATCTGAGTCACCAGAAAAGTTTTGCCTTTGCATATACCTTTAGACAAACAAGCATTTAAAGCCAGAAATTGTTCAGATTAACTGTGAATATTACAAAGACAATTACTCCTTAACTGGGCATGTAATACAATGCTTCATATGCCATCAAAATCTCAGACAGGATGATGGGCTTCTTGTGGGCACCATCACAATTTAATCATGATAACAGAAATATCCGTTTGACAAGTTATTCATTTATTCTGGCAGTAATACTCCATCAGTAGGGCTACTGTTGTATTCAGTTAACACGGAAGTGCAAGGCATTAATTTCATACACAGCTTCTTGCACTCTGAATTTCAACATCATCATAGAAATGGCACATAAACCATAATAATTACCTTCCACTGTATACGCTACTGTATCATGCAATGTCTAAATAAAATGCATCTGTTCTAAGAATTACATTTTTTGGTTTGGCTTAAATTGTGTTTTAATCCTGTTTTAGCACTGACCAGGAGCCTGGAAGAATTATTAAGCAGTTCATTAGCACTCAAAAATGGTTGTGTATTGGAGTCAGGAAAACACAAAAGTACTTGTGAGGTCACTATTTCTATGTCATTGTATTCAGTTCTAGACAGAGCTGGATGCACTGCCCAGTATTGTCTGCTGTTTCCGTCCAAAAATCCTATTTTCAATTTCACCTAATTTTTCATATGTCAGGCTGAAGGTTGCCTCTGCTGAGTGTCTGCTAGATCTGAAGCACCTGAGCCAAAATGCTTCCACTCTTCCTGACACAAAGGTTCATAAGTATACTTTCCAACTCTACAGTTTAATTTTCATTTTTAAATCCAGGATATTTTATTTGGAAAGCACTATTCAGCTTTCAAATACTTGACGTTGTGGTCTTACTGATGCTTTTTATAAATACAAAGTTTTTTGTATATAAATTCATAAAGACTAAAATGTCATACAGGTTGCTAAGGAAGTACCCAGGATACTGATATGAAACAACTTATGCTAATATCAACAATCTCTCTGAGCCCAGCCAACTTGTAATTTTCATTGATCTAGAAATTATTTATTTGAATCACACTGTACCAAATCACTTCTACGGTATTCTGTCAAGACTTCTAGAGCAGTTAAAAAAAAACACGTCTTCACCAAAAAACAGTCCACATTTGGGAGGGCTTTGGGTGGGAGGGTGAGGAATATTTCAAGTTATATTTTCCCTTTCTAGTTTTTATTGTGTTAGAACAGGTAAAGCAAACTTTAGCCAATAAGTAAGCTTTTCTATTTTGCATTCTATTTACCATCTGAAGGACATGTGCAGGAACACTTGGTTGGGTGGTAAGCACCCTGCTTCCAGAACTGACATTTACTGTGCATCTGCAAACACAAGATTCAGATCCAACTGGTCTCTAAACTACGTCATATTTAGTCATTTCTTTGTCATAAAAAAAAAAACCCAAAACCCAAACCCATATCATGTCATAATTAAGTATTTGCAACAATAAAATAAAATATCTTGAGACCAGTTATGACAAGTATAGATGAAATAGCAAGCACAGATTTTTCAAAGCAATTCAACAGAATCCTCTTCGGCAAATGCAGTGGATAGTTCAGCTCTCCGCTGAAGTGCTGGCTACTATTAACACCAACACAGTGCTAGGTACTCACTCCTTCAGGGCCGCACAGTGACAACAAGAGCAGCAGTAAGCTGCCATCAACTCTACAGTATTCAAGACCGCCACATCCTTCAACTGGAGAAGTAACTCCAGGAGGTACCAAACACACCAGGGAAAAGGGATTTACCAGCTGTTGGCTGCTGCGGGTCAAGAAGACACAACATGAAAAGCTACAAAACAAGCTGGGGCTCTCACACCAGTTTGTGATTTACTGATTTTCAGCTCAACCTGCTAACTCGCTTGAAAACTTCCTGCTGCTTTGATGTCACTAGGATTTTAACACATTAAACAACATAAGGAAAGAAAAGAGTTTCTTTGCCTAGCTAAGACCAGAACAGTTTAAGAGACTGTAACAATGAATGAGGTCATCATTATATTTCTCTAATTAGCACTTTGTAACAGCTGATTGCATCTTTGCCAAGCGGAATTGATATTACTACCCATAAGACACATATGACATTTACTATGCTCCCACAGTCCTAACTAAATAGATACCTACATCACATTTACCAAACTATGATGATCCAGTGAGAAAAACCCAACCAACTCGCATCAATCTTTGAAGCTCTCAAGCCTTCTTTTGCTATCTGATTGAAATGAATTCAAAGAAAATCTCAACTTTTTTGTAGTAAACATTTTCCAGTTTACTAGTGGATTTGAAACAATATGCCTTCCCATCTACGCCTCTTCATCTACGCCTAGATGAAAAGCATGCCATAAATAAAGATACTTTCTTATATAACCAATTTTAATAAAAATTGGGTTATCTTAACTAATAATCCAGACCACAAATTACCCACAAAACAGCCACGTTCTTGCTAGGATATCTTTAAAATAAATACCTCAAAATTTCATTTACAGTTATGTACAATGACTTATGTTACCTTGAATGCAGAAAAGAAAAAGTGTTTCCCCGTATACCAAATGACTCAAAGTTAATATAAGAAGCAAAATAGACTCTGTGGCAAACAGATCTAACATTAACACACAATAAGTAAGTTACTGTTTACTCCCTAAGGGTCAAGTAGCTTTTATTAATCTTAATCTGCCAAAAAACTGCTAGAAAAAAGACAACAACCCCCCAAGAGCCATACCAGAAGCCACACCACCGTCCGCCACCATCTCTCATATGGCAACCAGCATTTCAGAACATAGCTTGAAGAAAAGCTTGTGATGTAATGGGAAGCAATGTTATTAAATAATATAGATTGTTTTCTTCTAAGTCAATACCAAAACAATGACCAACTCAGTTTTTCAAACAGCAGCACTACAAAAATGCAAAATTGATTTACAAGGGAAATAATAGCCAGAGGTTGCTATGGCTGCTAAAGTTATAGAACATTTTTTGTAAAGAAACAAAAAATTTTTATGCTGCAATTTTATGCAGCAGCTCAAAGTCACAGAAGTTACTCTATATTAGACTGTGTTTTTTTAAAGCATTATCATTCCAACACCATCCACAGTGCGGCAAGGACATTTGTTGCAGTTTTAACTAGCAACAATGATTTTAACAAGGGAAAAACTAGCAGCCTTCTGCCTTCGCTCATTTCAGTTTTTGAAACTGTGAAACATTTCACTTTCAAAACGAAACAAACTAACATTGGCCTGTCTTAATTTTTTTTTTTTTTTGTATCTTTCAGTTGTTAATTTCTGGTGAGTTTCACAGGAGATAGCTTACGGCACGTCTGGAATGAGTTGAGCTGAACAAAAGCAGGCAGCCCCGCTCCCAATGTCACCTCGAACATCACATGCAACAGGGCCGGTTCCAGCACAGTTACACTGAACCCAGCTCGGTTCATCCAGCCTTGTCGAACGACCGCCGCTCGTTTCATAACCAGCAAAGGTTGAGCAGAAGAGCTGCAGTACACCTGCAACATCCCCATTCACCCAGCTCACTCAAATCCACCCACTCTACAAGCAACGAGAGGTCTCTGGTGTGAGAGGCACCACCTGGACCTCACTCTTTGGGTTAGATGATCCCAGCACACCACGACAGCCGGACTGCACCACCCTAAAATCATCACTTCCTTAAATAAAAAGGTCAGCTGCCTCAATCCTCGGGCAAGATTCAAGGATAATGACTGATTTAACCAAGAGACCATTAAATCCCCAGATATCCTAAAGCGTAGCAGCACTCCATCTATTGGTCAAGAATTAAGGACGTGCTTAATCATCATCATTGTGCACTAACCTCAATCATTAAACACTCAGCCCCTAAAAAGCCCATCCCTCCCTCCCTTGCTTGGGGCTTCACGTTCTCCCAGTGAAGACTCAAGGCAAGTAATAACGTCTTCTGAAAAACAACGAGAGTATCACTAAAAGTGCTAATGTGAAAATTTCTGAAGTTAAAACTGGCATACTCTATTAATCACACACTTATCATTTTGCTTCATTGAGAAGCACATGCACTCCTTACTCAAAGTAGCATTGAGGAGCTCCTCTGATAACAGCCAAAGAGCCCACGGTGTTCCCATCTTTCCCAGTAAGTACTGGATGTCACCAAGGAGGCTCAGAACAGGGAGTTCACGCACTGTTTTCAGCCAGGTCACTTACATGGTGGGATGTGCAGACCATAGAGCTCCCTGCGACAAGAGAAGTGCTGGCAAACCATGGCAAGGACGCGAAAATGAGCCTTTCACAGCAGATCTGATGCCAAAGCAGCCACGCACAGGACTGCGACGGCTCACACTGCTCCCTCAACTCCAAAAGCCACCACTGCCCCTTCCCAGCAGGTCACACACAGCTAGTACATCCACCACACCTCTGCTTTATTCCAGTCACCAGCAACGGGACCAGGTGAGACAGCCTGGAGCTGCCCCAAGCGCACCAAAGACCTTTTTTAAAGGCTGAGGTCACATTATCAGCTTCATTCCTCTGGTACTAAAGCTGATTTAAGCAACAATTTCTCCCCCACAATTAGTAATTCAGCAATTTCATACAGTCATGCTTTTATAACCCTCGGCCAATTATTTTTTCCCCAGATATTCATTGCCACTGATTTTATCTATTTGTTTTAGAAGTTAACTCCTCCACATAGTGGCACCACAGAGATGCAGCTTAATCCTACACGTTTTTCCTCTGCTTGGTATCACATCACCACCCTCCAGACACGAATCCAGGAACCCGCGGATGAAAACCAGCAGATCCAGCCCCAACCCACCTGTAACATAACCACGCTGAGAAAAGCAGAAACAGGAGCAACCCACCTCCACGACCGGCTGCGGCGGTCGCTGCTTCTGAGGCATGCTCTTACCTTCCTCACAGAGCCACTCCAAGGCTTCCCTGCTAAAATCACACCATTTGGCTGCGCAGACCCTGCCCTGAAGTCGGGGATGGGCACCGATGGATAAACCCACTCCCAATTCCTACATAAGCTTTTTGGTGCAAGAGGAAAATCCCCTCAGGGTGAGACCAAAAACTGAGGCTCAAACTCCCCAAAGGCCCGTGATAACCCTCATTTCTGGAGCCTGAAGTTCAGGGACAGCAACCTCGGCATTTTGTCCTGGTTAACACATAGATGGGCAATGAAAACAACCCCGAAAGGAAAGGGGAGCGAACGCCCCGGGAGGCGGCCGGGGCTGGCCCCGCCGTGACCAGAATGCCGGTGCCTCCACCGGGGAAACCGCATTCCCGGGAAAACCGCATTCCCGGGCTGCCCGCACCGCTACCCACGGGGAAGGTGGAGCCCTGCGTGATTCCACACTGGGGGAATAAAATAAAATAAAATAAAAAGCCTGAAGAACGCGGATTTTAAGAAGTTCCACCCCACCCCCCCCCCCCCAGACTCCCAGGGATGCAGGAGCCTTGCGATAGAGCAAGGACAGTCCATAACGATAAGAATGACTCCCAAGGTTTTATTCGATTAACAGAGTTACAGAGCAGCCGGCGCATTTATTTAAAGCCCCTGCTCCTTTTTCCCAGGCAGAAAGGCAGCACTGCAGCATCTCCCCCCCCCCCCCTTTCCCTCAGAGATCTGGCGTATAACCCACGGAGAAGTTCCCCCCCTCAGCCCCACGGCGACCGCAGCGTGTGTCCTCACCCCTGCTGGCCCCACGCATCGCCTCAGCCCCACAGCGACCGTAGTGTCCCCCCCACACCACTCGCCCCACACACCGCCTTCAGCCCGCGCTCTCCTCAGGGCCGTGAGGCGGCGGAGGGGACGCGGAGGAGGGAGGGGGAACAGGGAATGGGGGGGGGGGGGGGGGCGAAGCGCACCCGGCCTCCAGCCGCCCCTCCTTCCCCAGCGCCTCAGCCATAACCGCCTTCAGGGGGAGAAAACGAGAGAGCTTCCCCCTTTTCTTCCTCCTCTCCCTTCCCAACGCGGCGGGAGCGTTTACCTCAGCGGGCCCGGCGCCTTTGTGCTTCAGTCCATCCCTCCTGGCCGGCGGCGGGAGCCCCAGCACCACCGCGGAGGGCGGGCGGGGTGAGGGGGAGAAGGGGGCGGTGCACTATGTGGCAGGAAGGGACACCTGGGCTCCTCCTCCCGCTCCCGCCCGCCCGCCCGCTGTGGCTCACTATCTGGCAGCTGAGCTGAGGGGAAGGTTGTGATGGGGGGAAACTCGCCCACTGGCCTTACCACGGTCGCCCCTCGGCCAAGTTGGAAGCCGGGGGACGGCGAGGGCCCTC
>JAOTQQ010000002.1:27551793-27644519 GCA_026546715.1 Gallinago undulata | reverse complement strand
GACGGCGAGGGCCCTCGCCGTCCCCCGGCTTCCAACTTGGCCGAGGGGCGGCGGCCTTCGCCCTCCCTTCCTCCCGGCCTACCCTCCATTGTTGAGGGGATGGAGCCTGCAGTGCCCAGGGCACGGCTGAGGTCGTGGTGTGTGTGAGATACAAAATGTATGTGGAAACAACAAAATAAAAAAATAAAACCACAAAAGACGTGTTTCGAGATTAATTTTTTTCAGACATTTAAACAGGCTTGGGGGCTGGAAAGGCAGCAGAAGGCTCCTCCAGATGGCTGGGGCTGCTGAGGAGAAGGCCCTCACCCCATCTGTGGGGAGAGAAGTGGCTAAAAATTTAAAAAACAAAAAACAAACCCAAAACAACAAACCTGCACAAAATGCAAAAAACCCTCTCCTTTTTTATTTTTTGTTCAGTTTTGCGGCTGAAGTCACCTCTGCCTTGGTTCCCCACCCAAATTTACTTGTTTGTAACTTTCGTTGGTTTGGAAAAATGTTGGTTATCGTAACTAACGTTTGTTGGTTTCACGGCTGGTTTGCTCACCTCTGAGCCCTTCTGCCCAGCCATTTGAAGTCACAGAAGCGCTGGGTGAGAGCTGGCCTCTATATGCAAAGGCATCTATATCTTAATCGCCTTTCAAATCACTTCTAAAACTCAGGAGTTGTCTAAAACATGCTTGAAACCCTTAAAAGTTCCCTTTCACATCAGAGGTACTGCTTACAGGTTTAAAATTACCAGCACAAGTGGCTTCATCTAAGTTTGGGGAGAAAACCTTTTAATTCTACGTACTGCTGGCTTTTAAGGAGCCCTTCGGGGGCTGTGATTATGGAGAAATGAGGAGGGCTGGAGCAAGGACAGGGTGAAGACACCACCTCCCTCAGGCCTTTTTCTGATGAAGCCACCAAAGAGGCTCTAGCCCTGCTGGCTGGTGTCACCATACCAGTATAGAAGCTACAAGCTACACGTCCACCACAGAAAGGCCCCTTGGGAGCTAGAGAGGTTTTAGGAGAAAAAACTGCTTGAGGAACTGAACTATCCGGCCGTGGGTTGTTTGATTTGGATAGGGATAGGATGCAGAACGTGTTTTAGCTTTGCAAATTTATACCCAGCACTGAGATGGCTCCACCTGACTGGACCAGTGCTATGGGAACTTGTAGGCAGTGGCCAGTAATAATGGGATGAGGTGGTGCAGCATCTGTTATTTAGATATTGTAATACAAGACCTCTAACTATCTGGTGGTTGTAGGAAATTAAAACTTACCTTGGGCACAGCAAGAATATATACCTACATACAGAGTGGGCTGTGAAGGTTGAAGCAATTGGCTTTCTCCAATTTGCATATTTCTTCAGTATCAAACTCTGGAATTAGTAGGGCTGCTCCTTGCATGTTCATCCTCTCTATTTCCTTCTAGAAAAAATTACAGCTGTATCATGTTTTAATAAACTTTTAACCTGAAAAGGCCAAGAAATTACAAACTTCAGGAGTGGTTTTGAAAGTCAGTCTGTTACTGTAATGAAATCAGTGGATGGGGACTTCTGTGCTCTGACCCAGGCAACTGCTTAGCTGGAGATGATGCTGGCAGAAGAGCAATTGGGTATGAACTGGCCACACACAAAATTAAGCTAGAAATTAGAGGAGGGTTGTTAACAATTAGAGCAATCAAATTCCACCTTTTCCTGGGGGACTACTGGGTGTGGAAAAATCTCACTGTTTTTGAGATGAAGTTTATTAAAGTCATTATACGATGCATTGTCTGCAAGAGGAGGGGACAGACTTGGTGTCTCAGGAGCTTGATTTCAGTGCTAAGATGCTGCGTGACATTGATCACACACCTTGAGATTTGAATTTCAGAGGCAGCAGTTGTTTATCCCAGTAGAATGCTTTCAGGCATATAAAGGTGCCTTTTGTGTTTATTGTAGGGTGAGTTTTCTTCTCTTGGGCATATGAATGAGCTTTACTATAGCCCTGGAAAGATTATGGAGATGACAAGTCCTCATGATTCAGACTGTATGTGGATTACAAGCAGGACCAAGAAGAAACTTTCCTGCATGGGACACATTTCTCCCATTAGTTCTGGAGGTTTTATTCCCTCCTTCGAAGTGACTGCTGGTCTTGCTGGAGGGTCACTGGCCTTGGCCAGTTCTAGTTCAACAGGTCTCCATGCTGTGGCTCCTGCAGATGATGCAGCAAGGGAGATCTCTGTCTGTGCCACCTGCCTGTGGGCTCCTGGGGGCCACTGTGTAGACATCCTTCTCTGGAGTAGGAGAGGTAACATCTAGAGCAGGGAGGGCAGATAATAGCCAGGAGTGTTCTTTTGGGATCAGTCTGTAGCTTAGTATTTAAAAAAAAACAACCACGTAACGAGTGAAACCAAACAAATGGTAAGCTACCACAGCACTGCATTTTTGGAGCATGGATCCTCAGACATACATGCCGCTCTGTTACTGCCTCTGCTCCTCACAGTGTTGCTCCCTGTCTGCCATGCAAACAAAAGCCTTTCTCTCTATGTTTCCTGCTAAATACACCTCCAAAAATCCACACACCAGGTAAAGCATTTGCTTTTTGAGGACCTGCTATGGCAGAAATACTTTGCCATTTTGCAGAGTACTGCAGCCTTTTCACACTCCGTAAAGCCATGTGTCTAATCAGTGGACCTAGCTGAGCTACTCATTAGAAACTTGGCCAAACCACAAACATTTGTTTCCTTGCTTTATGCCAAACTCTGAGAAAGGAGGAGGGAGTGGCATGGAGCTCATGTTAATGAGTTCTTCATTCCCCACAGAGAGATAATCAGAGCACTGCTCAGAGATTCATCAACATTTTTTTATTAGCACTTTAATGACCTACATGTTGGGGTTTTTTTTTAAGGAGTTACTTTAGCAAAGAGCTAGATAATTCCTCATGCAGCTGTGGTTTAGGAAGCAGCTCAGGGGACGTGCATGCCAAATTACTTTAGCTCTAGTTAAAAAAAAAAAAAATATATATATATATACCACAAGGTTTCCTGGGTGCCTCCTTTTTCAATCAAGGGCATTATGTCCTCAATCCAGCTCTTCTGGGTTATGTGTGGGGGGTTTTGGTTTCTTTTGCAATCTTTGCAGCTTCGAAAGCCGTACAGCAAAACGCCAAACCCTGGTGGTACTGCATGTTCCCCACGGACAAAGGACCGTAACAGCTCCCTGACCCCGGTCACTCCAGGAGTCAGGCTCCCTCGGGAGCCATTTCCAGGGACCAGCACTGATCCTACAGACCACTTCAACTTCAGCTACCTGTATGAGGAACAAACTTTCTCGATGCTGAGGGCTGGAGCCTTTTCCACGCTGCTGCAGGGTGAACCTCCAACCAAGGCCCCCGGTGCCTACTGAGGAGTCTCACCACAGCCATCTATACGTTACGGTGAGAGCTGATGGTGAGAGAGCACTCTCATGGGCTTGGTGGAGATTGCTCAGTAATTATCCCAAATTCAGTATTTGCAGCTCTCCTCCAGTAAGGCCCCTCCATGGTGACAGTCAATAATGGCAGCTCCTCCGGAGTGTCTTTGATTTAAAAGAGAGAGAGTTACCAGAGTTTTGCTGTCACTTAGGAGGACCGTCAGCTGGAAAATGCTGCACAATTTCTTCCCATGCCTCCCCCGCTCCCCAGTGGCCAGATTTCCTTTTGGTCTTCTGGAGAGAGCAGTGAGAATATATACATTAAAGACAGGGATGTAGTCAAATACTGCAGGATAACTGGGGTTATGAGAGTATTATAAAGGAATACTATTTACTTTTTCCTGAATCAGACCCCAAGTGTTTCCTGTCAGACCTCAGTACAATGGGACACGAATGTACAGTCCATTACGTTCACATTTCCTCCAAACAGCCCTCTCTTTCCTTCAAACACAGAGGACAGGAAAGGATGCTTTCTGCCCCTTCTCGTGTCTCTCAACTGACTTTATCCCATTTGAAAAGGGATTTGAGACATCCAGCATTTGCTGTCTTCAGTAGTTTGCTGACCTTCGAATGCCTACTGCCTCAGGACGGGAGAGGTTGTAAATGTGGAGGAATTCCTTTGAAATCAGAAAAAGCTTCACTGGGGTAACATCAGCATGAATGGAAGCAAAATGAGGTCCGTGGGGAATAAAATGCTAAGGCTGGGGAAAAAGAAAATCAAGATTCACAGCACTAGTCCAGAAGAATAGTAGCTCATATCATATGAAAAAAACTCCACAGTTCTCATTTCCTCCTTATCCCTTCAGGACAGGAAAGAACATCCTGCTCTTCTAATATGAGCAAAATACAAGTTATTTTTGGAAGTAAAAACTCGTGTTCAAAGCACATTTTTAAAAAGACATCTCTAATCTGTGATTCTGATGATGCCTTTGGAGCACAGCACAATCTTTTGCAATAAGAAACCCACGTTTATCAGCTCAGGCACTCAGGCAAAAGGTGTATGTTGGTTGAACAAGAAGTTGGGAATTCTTTGTCTGCACATTAACGGTGACTTGGAGCTGAATGGCCACCTCTGTCACCTGACCCACACCTGGTGGGAAGCCCAGTACAACGGCCTGGGGGAGAGGAGCGTGGAAGGTCATGGGCCGGGGGATGTGAGTGTTGATTTGGTAGCTCTGAAAAAGGCTTTCTATATCTCTTCTGGACTCTGGGGCAAGCCTCCACTGTCTTCTTCATTATCCCAAGACCAATTGGACATAGGACAAAGCCAGAGTCACCCCCGGCCCTTAGGGGTGATGTATCTTTGCACGCTGTGCTTGTTGTTCTAACTTTGGACCTACAGAGGAGCATGTGGCATAATTTCCTGGACAAAAGTTTTGAAGTTTAGAGCACAAATTCGTGGCCTTTGGGGCAATCTCTTGCTTTTTGTATATGATGGATCACTTGAAAAGACAGCACAGAAATGAAATCAGCCTCAAATTGGTTAATATGCATAAACAATATTAATTCATAACTAATGTTTGGTTTTGGATTCTGCATAGGTAACTGTTACTCCCAAAGCCTCTTTTGAAGGAAGTAAGATCGAAGAATGTGTGTTAGTGCGATCTCTAACGATAAGGATAAACAAACTGTAGAGAAGTTAATCATTTACCAATTCATGATTAGCAAACGGCTAATGTACTATAAAAAGAGTTCCACTTTCCCTTTAAAAACCATTCATAGAGTAGAAGATTTTAGCTCCTCTCAGTGTCAAGGGCCCCAAATACCTAAGCAGACTCTGGGGAGTGACCTCATCTGTAGTTTCTGAGTGTATTCCCAGCGATGTGTAATGCGAGGAACGGCCGGATCGAAAGTCGGGGGGGGTTGGGGAGTGGGCAGGAGCTCGCTGACCCAGCACAGCCGGGCTCCCCAAATTGCTGCCGGGGCCAGCAGCACCGACACGGAGCTCCCTGCAGCCTGCAAGCCAGTGCAAGTGTCCTCCTGTCGCTCCAGCCACCGAGAGCATGCTTAAAAAAAAAAAAAAATCCATCCAGAGATATTCCTATGAAGTCAGTGGATTATTTGCGTACTTAAAGCACTGGTTTCCCTGGCGGGACAAACTGTGTTCAGTGGTTTTCATAGTAAAGGACGTGAGATTGCCTCCGCTGACTGTCTCGGTTTGTTCTCAGACAGGAAGCGGAGAAGGGCAGGGGGAGCGATGATCGGGTCTGTGCAAACAGACTCTGGAAACTGAAAACAAATCAGTCACAGGGGTCTGTGGATAGTGCGCGAGAGAAAAAAACTTTGCTTGTCTTTGCCCGGCAAATCCTGGTAATTTTTCAGAATGTGTTTTAACCAGCTCCAAGTCTGTCTCTTTCCCTGGTTGATGACTTCCCATAAATTGCAAAGTGAGTGGTTTTGACTGGGGTATCTGAACTCTCTGGGACTCCACAGGGAAAAGATAAATGAATCTCCACAGCAGACTTCAGTGCCACAGCCATTTGACTAAGGAAGATAAGGAAACTGTGGAGGAGTAAAAGCACAAATTCCTTTAAAAACAGTAATGTGTAACTCTACGTACCATCACTTACATACTAGAAAATAATACACAGATCCACTATCTAAGTACAGTTCTGAATGTGTGTGTTACACAGCAGAAGAAGCAGCTAAAACTACTGCGCAGAAAACAGACCTTGAATTGTCTAGAGATAGATGGTGAAAAGATATCAAACATAACAGAGTTCCCTGGCTTCACCAGAGCCGGAGATACATCAGTACAAACTGAGTTTCTGGCCCCCTGCAGCTCTGCAAATCATCAAAAAAGACATTAATGTCATTAGCAAAACCAACAAACGTGCCTACACTTATTACTTGTTTGTAATAAGATTTGGCTAGTGTATAATTAGCAGCCTGCAGAAGACTTTTACAATCTCTGAGAACAGTCTCGCTGCCGTGCTGAGGCTCACCGGAAAATTCCCGTTCTTTCTATGTAGCTACAACTTCCCCATCAGTTTCTACCCCCTCGGATGGACCGACATTAGCATATGCAACATGTCATATAAATCCAAGTGAGCTATATATATACACATACACACACATTAGTTTGGTTTGATTATTTGTTCTACAAGGACAGTCTTTGATCGGGAATGCTTGTTTCCCAAGAGGCAATAACACTCCTCTGCCAAGCAGGACAGTGAGTTATGGAGTGGATTTGTGGTACGTACACACAGGATTACCCGTTAGCTGGCTTGAACACATCTCGTTTTGTACGGTTGATTGAGCTGGTTCTCCATCCTTCTGCTGGGATAACTTCTCTCAAGGTTTAAGAATGGCTGTAGCGAGTTATTTAAACTTGTTCCTAGGGAGATGCACAGCCCAAGAGAGGATGGAATGAGACATATTCCTTGTGTGGCTGCTGAAATGGGGTCCTGACTTGGATCTCAGTGTCAAAAATGTGAACTGGGTGACAGCAAATGGCACCGAACGAGATAGATTGCAATTTGTGCCACCACTCTGAAGAGAGCTGGGGTGGGGGGGACTTCAATGTTTAGTATAGGCTTGGATGGTGCCGGATGGGAAAATGGCAGACAAACATTCAGCCAACATTAAAGCAGATGAGAACGGTGATGTTGGAGTTGGCACTCTGTCAAGCCAAACTGCAGCTACGGATCCAGCATCCTGCCTGGCTTTTGGGTAGGAAACCAGCTCCAGACCTAGCAGCTCTGCTCCCTTTTTCTACAATCGGGGGTCTTTTCAAAGCTGTTGAACGTGTACATGAGAACCGGCTGTTTCACTTCCTTTTCCAGCACCAGAGGTGTAAAGAGGCCAGCAGGCAGCCAAGAAACGGGGCCGTGAGTCAGCTGGGAGTTTCTGAGCATCTGACTGATGATACCCTTACTCGGATCGAGCGCTCCAGCTGCCGTGGCTGGGACCAGCTGCCACCAATGGGGGTCAGCTCCCAGGGAAACGGCTCGGTTAACGGTGTCCTGCGAAGCTCAGCTCAATGGCTTTGGAAAGCCATCGTGGAGGGACCCGTTTCACCATCCACATTCCATCACTTGCAGCGGTGCTGCACTCCTCACGCTTTGAGAAAGCCTCTCCTGGTTTACAAAAAACGTAACTCAGCCCTTGTCCCTCTGCCCCGCGAGCGGGCGCTGGGGACGGGGACGTGCTGGAGCTGCGGGAGTGGTTCCTCCCTATCTCACGAGGGAACAATACGGTCCCTTCACTTGTGATGTTGTTATCAGTGATTCAAGATGAGATAGCAAAAATACTTTCCATGCTCTGTAACTAACTTCCTAGCAGAGAGATCCAGCTGCAGATATGATATTCACGCTCTGGTGCTTTCAAGGATTATCAGTGTAATTTAGGACAATAATAGAAAGATAACACTGAGTGTTAAAAAAAACCCAAACAACAACAAACCAACCCAAAACAACAGATGTAGTAAAATGGGACTGTATTGATATTGCTGCTACACACCTTGTGTATGAACATGGGCAGATCTTCAGGATGAAACATCACATTTGCATCATTGAGAGTCCAAGTTTTCAGATGTCCTGATGGACTTAATGTATTGTTTTGCCTTTCACATCAGAGTGCAGCAGGTGTTGCCATAATTCCTAACCTCTCTTCCACTTCGGTGTTTATTTTCCCAATCCTTAACTGAAGTGTTCTGAGCCACTGATTTCTCCAGTTGGATCTGTTACTTTGTGCTTCTGTTTCGAAGCCCGCCAGTGGGCAGGCAACACCAGCCGGCTTTACTCGCAGGGTCCTGGTTTGCGGTGAACTTGCATTTCTCTCAAACAAAGTAAAACTGGTGATTCAAGACTAATGAACTGCTGTGAATACTCTGCTTTATCAGAGGAAATAGTTGGAGGCTGAAGTCTTGGTCCCTGACAAGTCTTTGCGAGGATATTAACATGTCTTGCCAAGACCTAGTAATTCCCTCGCAGCCAATGCAACATTCCTCAGGGGCCATAAGGCAGGAGCGGAGAAGGGGATCATGTGGCTTGGTCCAAGCTGAATTAGCTCCTTCAGAGAAACACCCTGAGCATGTGACTTCTTTGCAGGCACACATCTCAGGTAACAAAACCCACCAGCTTTTGGTGAATCCTTTTAAGATGTCTATTGTCGAGATGTCTCACGTAAGAAAAAGGACTAGATTTTCGAAAAGGAAATTAAATACTGCCCATACTGTGCAATACCCTTCGGGAAACAAGTAGCCGTGGTGTTTGGGTTTAAAAATAAAAAGAACAGGGGAAGAGGATATTCCACAGCTGTGACTGTATTTTGTTTGCCTGGTCTCCTGTGAGAAAAGTGTCAGGAGAAGAAAAACAGAGAAAAGCTAAACATATTCCCTGCATATATAACTGATTATGCAAAATACCATCCTTCTGGGAGCTGCGTACAGGAGGTTAAACCTGACTTTCAGAAGATGAACAGCGTGTTTTCAATTATGGCATTTGAGACCTCCAGAGTGGGGATTATGAGAAGATAGCATAAATCAAACAGCCCTTTTAAGACGTGCTTTTAATTCAGCAACAGGACAAGCCCTCAGACTGGTACTCCTGCAGGCACCCAGGGTATGTCCAGTGAAGGGCAGCACAAAGATCCCCCAAACAGGCTCCAGGAGTGGTGCTGCATGGTTTGGGCTGGGGGGAGCAGTGCCTTGGCTCCCGAGGTGTTACCATCCCTCTGCCCCTGCTAAAATGCCACACAGCTAATTAGTTGTGGAAGTAGCCTTGCTGCCTGCTAGCTTGGTTGCCTCAGTGCCACATGCCATCGCTGGGATATTTCTCCAGCCTGACTGGCAAGGGGAATTTTACCAGCAGCTTCAAGTGGGAAGAGGCCAGCAGGCAGTGCTTTGCATCTCCTATGGTAAGGATCTTTACTTGGTTCAGCACTCATTGTTCTGACAGTTGTCTCATTTATTCACTTTTTACATCAAAATCCATTCCTCTAAAGCTTATGTTCAGCCTTAAGCTTCACCATGTGCTAATAGCGTTAATCATTCTGGAAATAGCTCTGTCTACTCTGCTATCAGTAGCTATCTTGATGGCACACTGTCCCAGCTCCATATCACTTCCCTGCTCTCTGGGGATGGCTCTGGAGCGAGTAAATAGGTGCACAGCAGGCCAGAGGGGTAGGAGGCAGGAGGAGGCAGAAGAAAGCAGAGGAAGGTGCCCTTGGCTTGTGTCCCCGTGTTTTGGAGCGGGTGCCAAGGTGCACTTAGCTGCAGCGTGATTCAGCAGTGGTTTCCTCTGGGGGGGGTCTGAACTTCCCTCTGCATCCCATCTGTCCTGGAGGAGACATCACACAACACTCTCAGGGTGGTAAAGATGGTCTAGAAACCTTCCAAGAAGGGTCCTACCATCACAGGCATCAAGGGCAGATGGGGCCTGCAGAGAGGAGAGCCAGGTTTTGGAAATGCTCTGGGATCCTGCAGATCAAGTGTCGATGTTGCTGTGTGACCTGCCCATATGGTTCTGCCTTTTCCCTAGCCAGACTTTGTGTGTGCATCCCTTCAGAAAAAAAGGAAGGATATTCTGGATGGGTTTGAAATCTCCTCTTGGATATATTAAGAAGTAACACCATGTGTGGAATCGCCAGCAGGGAAATTCAACTAAGAATAAAAACAGAGTTTCCGTTTGCTTTCTTATTAAACAACAACAACAACAAAGCTAATGCCCAGTTCTCATGTTTCTTTATCTAATGGACAGTCTTCATATAAAAGCATCCTCTGGGGCAATGTCATGTTCCCTTCACAGTTGCCTGAACCAGGTTTTCTCTTCTTTCTGCTCATATAATACCTCACAGCTAGCTATGGTGACTGTGGAAAAATGCCAGTAAGGTTGCAAGTAACACATTGCTACCTTCTTTGAATATAATTTAGCTGCTGAAAAAGAAATGATGGTTACAAGCATATATGACCAGTAACCTGCCTGCTTCCCAGCCCATGGCTTAAGAACTTCAAATTAGTACAGAAATATTTCACAGTTAATGAAAAACCTTACTTTTATGAACATCAATAGAGATAGCTCTGCCCATGATTGCACACAAAAAAATTCCAGTACAGTTGGAAAATCACTTCCTATGATTTAGCTTCCCAGTTTTAAATAGTACAAAGTAGTTGCAGACCTGACAACTTTTCCACCATCCCTGGCAGGTATCCAGGGAACAAACTCCACCATGGGGCATTTGGTGGTCTCAGGTGTACTGCTGTATGCTGCTGCTCTACTGCAAGATGCACTTGCTGAAATAGTCCTTGACTAGGAAAACCTGAGGTCATTTTTAGCTATCGATAGCCCAGGAAAATATAAAATGCATGGGAAGTAAGTAGGAGTGGATCAGAATATTGCTATTGTTTAAGAAATATTATGTTTTTACTCACAAATCAATAGACAAGTCAACAAGTTCATCTGAGATCATCATGTACCTTTTTGAGGCACTTCAGCATTACTTGCATTTTAGTACCCTAGTATCCCATAGCACATGTCAAAATATTGTATCGGTAGTTGAAATTAACTTAATTACCTGACTTCTTCAGCATTGATCATCTATTTTGACTCTGTGGTCCTTGGGGTAGTGCTCTTCCTTCAACTCAGAGCATACTGTCATCATTAGCAGTGAATCATAGTCAGGAGAGAATAATCAACTTGCAGCCTCATCTCTTTTCCAGCTAACATTTTGCCATGAAGTATGTTTAAAAAGGCTGGAAATGAACATAAAATTGAAAATTAACTGAGCTACTTTATGGTATTTACTACAGCAGCAACAATACCCTCCTCGCAGGACAAATTTACCGAGAAAATGATTTTTGCTGTCAACACCATTGGGAAAAAGCCAAAGTTCCCATTCAAGTTATCTCGGTACTGCCCAAGTTAAACAAATGTAGAAAATGAGAATTTTGTGGGGTTCTTTTTATGTCCCTCCAAAAACGTGGTGTGTTTCTTGCATTACAGGCGAAGACATCCTATCCAGCCCCATTGCTTTCTGACCAAACGCATTCCTTTACCTGTCGCTTGACATTTACCCACTGCTCCTCCTCCGGATCCTCTCCTCCTCCATCTCTGTGCTCCCCTTTCCCTTCTGCCGCTGCCGCCTCGCTGTTTAAGTTAACATGACTTCCCAAAGTTCCCTTTTAACCAGACCGAGCCTGCTGGCACGAGCTGTCAGCGGTATTCATTTCTCTAGGCTCTTGCCTTATGTTGCATCGCCTTGGCAACAAGATTTAGCAGCGAGGCAACAGCCTTGAACTTGTCAGAGTCTGTTGCAACGCGCCGAGCATGTATTACTCTCCGGCACCTCGGGTTGCTATAACAACTCCTAACAATAAAACTCATCTCCCAGCTTTAAAATACAGGAACTTTTACAGCCTGTTTCCTGGCAGAGCTGCAGCAATATTATGCGAATCCTGGCTGCGCTTGTTTTGTCTTCTTCTTCCCTTTTTGCACGATCGCAGCCTCCAGGAACCCGGCGGCGAGGCGCGGGAAGGAGCTCGGCCGTGGGTGAGCGTGGGCGCTGCCGGTGCTGAGAGCGGGGCTGGGCGAACAAAAGGCCGAGTGACCACGGGGACAATGCAGGGCACAGAGCCCCAGCAGCACACCCCAAAGGCTCCGGACTGCAGGCTGAGGCCGGTGATGGTCAGCTCCTGTCCACACCAGGACTTCAGAGAATCATAGAATGGTTAGAGTTGGAAGGGACGTTAAAGATCATCTAGTTCTAATCCCCCTGCCATGGGCAGGGACGCCTCCCACCTGACCAGGTTGCTCAAAGCCCCATCCAGCCTGGCCTTGAACCCCTCCAGGGATGCGACATCCACAACTTCCCTGTGCAACCTGTTCCAGTGTCTCACTGCCTCACAGGAAGGAATTTCTTTCTGGTATCTAACATAAATCTTCCCTCTTCCAATTTAAAACCATTACCCCTTGTCCTGTCACTTCACTTATTGACAAAGAGTCCCTCCCCAGCTCTCCTGTAGACACCCTTCAGATATTGGAAGGGGCTACAAGGTCTCCCCGGAGCCTTCTCTTCTCCAGGCTGAACAACCCCAGCTCTCTCAGCCTGTCCTCAGAGGGGAGGTGCTCCATCCCTCTGATCGTCCTCATGGCCCTCTGCTGGACCCTTTCCAACATGCCCTTCCTGTGCTGAGGACTCCAGAGCTGGACACAATACTCCAGATGGGGTCTCACCAGAGCAGAGTAGAGGGGCAGAATCACCTCCCGTGACCTGCTGGCCACACTTCTCTTGATGCAGCTCAGGATGGGGTTGGCTTTCTGGGTTGCCAGTGCACACTGCCAGCTCATGTTGAGTTTCTCATCTATGAGTATGATGGATGTGGCATTTTGATTTTTCCCCTGTTCCAGCAAAATACACCCTGCCCAGCTGGTTGACAGCATCTTGGGGAGGAGACTGCAGCCATCAGAGGGGCACTTTGAGTGTCTCTCGGCACAAATGTTTTCTCCCACTCTTGCTGGCATTAGTGTTGAGAGTAAAGGTGCAGAGATAGCATGGAGAGATGGGCAAGGGACTGATGACTGTCCCTATGTCATCCACCCCTGCATGGGTTGTCACCACACAAATGTCACAAACTAGGTCAGAATCACTGGTATTAGGTATTAAAAGAATAAATATCTCTTAGCAGAGACAAGGCCTTCAGTGCCGGATGAACCCTTTAATTAATGAGGAACATTTTCAGTCAATGAAAATGCAGAGTGAGGATGTAAATTGAGCCAGCACGGCGTCAGGAACTGTGGAAGTTTCCCAGCATCTCGCCAGCTGCCCTGTCACACCTCCTTCCTGTGGCTTCATTCATGTGGACAGTGCAAAGCACTCATCCTTTTCCTGTATGTCATGGCCATGAGTATCTCGTGCAGACTGAACATCATTCTCACTTTCCCGTAGCACGGGTCATGTTTCTTCAAAGGGACAGAATTCATAAGCAGCCAGTCGAACAATGGGAAGGCTTGTTTAAGAATAACTCAGGACACAGCACGTTTCAAGCGTGGTGAGGGATGCAAACAGGACCAGGAAAGAAGCAGCAGATCTTTCCTCCTTTAGGAGTGAAGCTCAGCTCCTGCAGCCAGGAAGCACTCGAGGTGAAACCACGCTTGTGGAGGTGCAAGAGGAGGCAGAGCTCTGCCTGAGCAAAGGTCTGTTTGTTTAGACAGGTTTTAAAATGTAAAAATGGTGCTTTTCACTTCCCCCGGTTGCTGCCAGCCAGAGGACAGTGGTGGCAGGTACCAGGAACGGTGGGTTCAAACGAGGGGTAGTTTGGTGGAGGTCTGGTCGCACACTGCTTCCCAGTGAGTGCTGCTCTGGGGGCCAGAAGCTGTGATCCCTCCAGGGCCCCAGGCACAGAGCACTGGCCAGATCCCCGCATCTTTTAGAGGTGACCAAACAGGACCCACACGGGCAGTGATTTCATAGAATCATAGAATCATTTGGGTTGGAAGGGACCTCAAAGATCATCGAGTTCCATACCCCCTGCCATGGGCAGGGACACCTCCACTAGAGCAGGTTGCTCAAAACCCCATCCAGCCTGGTCTTGAACACCTCCAGGGATGGGGCAGCCACGACTTCCCTGGGCAACATGTTCCAGTGCCTCACCACCCCCACTGTAAAGAATTTCTTTCTAATATCTAATCTAAATCTCCCCTCTTCCGATTTAAAACCGTTGCCCCTTGTCCTGTCGCTACACTTCCTGACAAAGAGTCCCTCTCCAGCTCTTCTGTAGGCTCCCTTCAGATATTGATAGGCTGCTATGAGTTCTCCCCCGAGCCTTCTCTTCTCAAGGCTGAACAACTCCACCTCTCTCAGCCTGTCTTCATAGGAGAGGTGCTCCATCCCTCTGATTGTCTTCGTGGCCCTCCACTGGACCCACTCCAACAGGTCCATGTCCTTCCTGCTGACAGCAACACGATCAGTGCATGGCAGAAAAGTTGCAGGCAAGGAGCATCCCTGGATATGCACCAGCTTTCTACAGGAACCCTTTGCATTGCTTCATTTGCTTTTTCAGGCTCATGCTTTCTCCCGTGCAGAATTTGGAGTAAACACTTCCCCGAACTGAGTTGCTAAGAGCCAAGAAGCCGACCTGACAGGGACGCCCAAGTCCCTGAACTTCTCTGGAGCTCCTCACATTTCATGTTTCATTTGGGAAAAAAAAAAAAAAAAAATCAGCTCAGTTTTTTTCTGGCTCCTAGAATTTTGGTTTCACAGATAAAAGCAACTAATCAGACGTCTTTATTTTAAGGAAAATGGCTCATTTGAAAAGCCCAGGGCTCAGTTCTGCAATTACGTCTTGGAGTAGCAGTGCCCAAAGACCTGAAATATCATAGATGGGGTCTCAGATTCCTGGAGCAGCCACACAGTGACTGTGGGGCTCGCTCCCACGAGGCCAGATGTGGGACCTGGGCTACATTTTTAAGGTCTACAGTTTCTACGTGGGACACATGTAGAATGTCTAATCCCAACTTTTTCCGCTTTGCCCCGTTATCTGAGACAGACAGTAACCCAATACTTTGTGCCTGGATTCCTGTACCCACTGGAATAAACATCTGTTTCTCGTACTGTGATTCGTTTAATACACTGCACAGCACGGGTCGTCAAACTGTTTCAACACGCTCAGGCCCAAGGGATTTTTGGGCAGGTGAGCGGGGCCTCGCTCATGAAGGCAGTGACTTCAGGTGGGAGTCGGGGCTTGTAATATGTGACCTTAATAAATAAATATATATATATTTACAAATAAATCTCTTCCTTACTGCAAATGTTAATTAGAAACAAAATCCATGTCTGGTCCTTCACTGGCCATCCCAGATGCATCTCGAAGGTGTGGCAATGCCAAATGAAATATGTGCCTGGTTGGGAACGGGCTTCCTAAGGAACCAAAGTTGGGTGTGTTGCCCGTATCCGTTTGCCCATCACCACTTCCATAAAGACTCCTCAGCCCCCTGAAACAGCCCCAGATGGACCCATAGTGGAGAGAAGCTGGGGTTAGCCTTGCCTGGAGGAGAGGTTCTTCTGACCCAAGCCCTGGCAGGAGCTCGCAGGAGGGGTCCCGCTTGCCCCCCCTGAGTGGAACAGGGAGAGGAGTGGGACCCAGGAGTGATTTGGAAAGGGGAGGCACTGGATCCAGTCCACGCATGTGAAGACACCTGGCTCCATTAGTTTTATCGCCGGAGCAGATAAGGAAACTTTGTGTAATAAAAAGCTCTGGGCAATCCTGCTTCAGCAGGGGAGTTGGACTAGATGATCTCTATGGTCCTTCCAACTCTAAAAATAATTCAGTGAAATTCAGTGAAAATTCAGTGAAAAATGCTTCCCAGGTGTCAGGCCAAAGCACAGGCAGGTCACTGCACCCTGTTAAGGCTTGTGCTGGTGAAGCCTTCGAGGAAGAATGGCATCATATGAATGGAATAAAAGCCTATGTTGTGCAAGATGCATGATTTTCATATTTAAATATCCATAAATAGATCCAATTAGTCAGGTTATACTTCCTTAGCACATGAATTTTTACGCAAGCTGAACAAATGGTCTCCTGAAACACTTAACAGGGCAACAATGACCACCGTGGTCTCTTTTGCATGCATGAGGGCTAGCTTTTCCCATATTTTTTCCTGCTAGAGCAGACAAGGGAAAACTGAGAAGTCTTGGAAATTGCCATGAGGCTCATGTTTCACTTGCAAACAGGCGAGTGCAGGTGAGCGGGGATGTGTGTGCATTGTTTGGTGTGGAAACACAGCCAGGCAGAGAACCCAGCAAACGTTTCATTTTCATCTTTGTCATTAAAGGTTTACAAGCAAAGTCCTAACATCTGGTATTTAACTGAAAAGAGCAGACGTGGAAATACTCAGATATCTACCTGGCCTGCTGCTGCCTCCCTTTCCTTTCCAAATGCAGCTGCTGGGAACCACCCAACCATGATCGACTTCCAGTGCTGGCTGGATAAATTGTCCTCCCAAGGAAAACTAAGATAAGATCCTTAGATATGCTTGTTCCTTCTCTCCCTGCTATCTTTTCCCCCAAACACACCATTTGTTGTTGCAGTTTCTAGTTGCAGTGTTTCCAAACATACAAAATTTATTGTAAATGTGATCCAAAAGGACTCGTGCCACGTGTTTGAAACCTCAATTTAACTCGGAGTTGAGAGCTTAAAATAAAAGCAATTTTCTGCTGAACCGTTCTCAGGCCCTTCCTTGCCTTGGCACGTTACAGCGCTGCTTTATATACTACCGAAACACTGGCATTAATTGTTCTTAGGCAATTTTTTTGGGTGGAAATAGGAAGAAAACCGTATCTAAAAGACTTGCGTGCCTCCGGGCAGGGAGGATGTGACCTTGATGAGCCAGCGCAGGGGCATGACTGCCACCAAACTCACCGCGGGGCTTTTGTGAGAGAAACAACTGGCACGTGACAGGTTGCAGGACATCCCCCGCAAAACACAAACACAAGCGGGTTGTTTATTGTTTGGGCGATCCCGGCGCTGTCACGTGGATGGATAGGGCTGCTTGGCCATGCGTGCAACCTTGTGAAAGCATGTTTTCCCTCTGCTCCAGGGAAAGTGAATCCCCCTCCCCGCCTCTAACTCCCTGCAGGTCTCCTAAGATGTCCCCTGGCTCGTGAGCGGGGCTGCTGTGGCAATGGGAGAGCCCAACAGTGCTGGCAGCCCTGGTCCCCGTGGTGGGAAAGAGGGGTTGGGCACCTCCTTTTGCCTGTCCAGTGTCCAGGAGATGTCCCGAGCCACTGGCAGAATGCTGCGGTCCAAAAGCTGATCTGTAGCATCCCATGCCCTCCTTGAGAGCTGCACAGATGCTCAGCTCCCTGATACAAATCCCTGATTCCCATTGCTGCCTCCTACAGTATCCTGCACCATGAACCAGTGCTTCGGGAGGGAAAGAGATGTGTCCCAGTCGCAGATTGCTCACTGGGTTGGTCTCCAATGCTGTGGTGTCACCAAGATTCCAAACCCCTCCCACCATGAAATGGCTGTGGGTTTGCCCTGCGGGCAAGGGGGCATCTCGGGAGATTAGATTGCATAACAGGAGTCTAAATTTCACAGGTGCCTAAGGAGGAAAGGTGAATGAAATGAAAATTACAGCAGTAATAAAGGTATCATGGGTATAGGGGAGGTGATAAGATAACAGGTGTTCTCCTATGGCTTATTTCCTGGCCTTGATCACTTGATATGGATCAAGATTGCCATGGAGTCAATGGCTCTTGTCACTTGGTGAGGTCGATCTCAGGCAATTTTGGTTGCTGCTTGTCGACCTTCTCTTTTGTAATCTGATGCAAATATAGTGCTATAAGAACATAAAAGATAGGGCAATTTAATTAAAAGCAAGGTATATCGAAATGCTTTCATAAAACATCTACGCAACAGAACTTGCATCATTTCAGTTGAGATCAAGCAGGTACTTAGAAAGGACAGTTTCATCTCTTTAAGCATTTCTGATTATATATCATACATAGCACTGCCTGCTAAATTAATTATTAAAGTATTTTACATTATCTACATTGGCAAGTTCATTAGGGCCACTTCAAAGCTTCCCAGAGACCCAAAATGCACAGGAAACATGCATCAAACATTTTGGCTTAACCGGAAAGCTCATTCCACTTTGTCTTATTTAACTCATTAGTCATGTATTATTCAAACGAAATAAATAGTGCTGCCTCCCGTGCTCATCCGGGCAAATCCCTTAGCAGCAATTCGGCACTGGCTCGTTCAGGCTGAGCATCCACCAGCCTCCACATGGACCATGTCTCAGCACCAGTTCCCCATGCACCCCAGACACCAGTGGGATTAACACTGGTCCTGCTGGGACAGGCCACTGGTGGTACTGGGATGCTTGGGATGTTTAGATGGGACACCAGCCCATGTAATGCTGTCACGCTTCCACCTGTAAGGTGGCTATTTACCGCAGAGGTTGTCATGAGCATCAGCATGAGATGTCTGCAAAATTCTTCCTGGGTGGAATACATCTTTTCTTACAACGCCATTCCCCTTCTGGAATGAGGTTCCTATCTAGAATACCCATCAGTTTGTCGTTATTAATTTTACCAGGATGGGAAGGAAATTAATCTAAATTTTAGTGGTCAATGAGTCAAAACCAGTTAGAAGTCACCTCTGGGTACAGAAGCCTTCACAGCATGGCTCTGCAACACCATGTGCTCAATAGCAACTAAGAAGTTCTTGCAGGCATCAATATTTACCCTTCTATTTTCTGCTTCCCTTAGCACATTTTTGGGAGATAGGAATGCAGACTTATTTTTTAACCTTTAGCCTGTCTTCCTGATCTTGATTGGGAGGATGGAATGGGAAACACATTTTGGTCACCAAAAAGCATAGTAAGGTGTTTTCAGTGGTGTCTTAATTTATTTCATTTTAAAGTACAGAGAGACGTCAATATCACATTGATAATCTGTCCGCAGCAGCGCTTGTTATTTCTGCCCTGAGCTGGGACCAAATTAGGGAAAGTTTATCAAATTCAATCCTGATTTGCTTCCCCCTCACTCTGGGGCTGTAGGGTAGCTAGAGAAGGCAGCCCAGATCTGCTCTCACACTGTAGCTGGTCTCCCTGGACCATCTCCCAACAGGCAGGATGGCATCTCCAGACCTGGGAGAATTAATGAAGCAAATTTAACGGAGATGCTGAGATTTACCCGGCCCTGTCCTTCCCCTAGTATGCTGGGCTTTGTGAGCAGCCTGTTAATTTCATGCTGTGGACACTTCCCAAGGCATACTCCCACATAGGAGATGTATTCTCTTTCCTCCCTGTATTTGATTGCCCCTGCTCCCACAGTCCGTTAGCTAACCCAAACTGATTTAATAATGCTTTACTGGCAAAAAATAATCAAACAAACAATTTCGCTGGCACAGGCGTTAACATGGCATTGAGTTTAGCCCCTGTGCTAAATTCAGCCAAACTGAAAGCTCTGCTGGGCAGGAAGGGAAGAGGCCAGACAACCTTAACGCTGCCCTGGGAAGCCAGCGTGGAGCATGTGGATGAGGCCAAGGCAGGGTCGGAGTCTTCTGTTCCCTTGGGTACCATGTGGACAAGCTGGGAAGCACCAGGGAGGAAGAGGCATCCCTATGGTGCAGCACGGCTTGATGAGCTGGAAAGGCACGTGATGAACATTTGAAATGTTTCGGACCGATCCATCCTCTTTCCCTGGGCCAGCACAGAGCTCCAGCAGGTGCAGCTCTCCACAACCCTTTATTAAGAGCCGCAGCCAAATGCAGAATCTAACCCGGAATTATTATTATGAGTCAGAGGAGGCTGAAAGGACCATTTCGCAACCCTGATTGGATTCAGCTGCAGAGTTCGCCATCGGCAAATGATCTCCGTGACCGTCGTGCCAATGTTGCAGTGCTTTTAAAATATCCTGACGTGCTTTAGTATGAGCATCGCTGGATCCTGGCCGGTTTCCAAGAAATGAATCTTCTCAGCAAATATTCTGCAGGGTGAGCATAATGTGGTCTGTAACACAAATGCAAAACATGGCCGTAGTTTAGCCTGAAGGGGAGACTGATGTGATGATCTAAATGGGCCTTTCCAGCCCAGACTGCCAGGATTGTATAGGTCCCTTGTAGGCAGGGTTAGAAGATGGGATAACAGCAATTGGGAAACAGCAATTAGCTTTACGCAAGGAGATTAACAAGGGAAGAAAACCTCTTGCTGTAACAGCTGTGGTCACCAGCCTCCCCCTCCCCTCTCTGCCGTCCCTCCTCACGGACAGCCTAGCCTGCAGCCCCAGCCCCATCCAAGGACCCTTCCCAATGCTGGAATGCTGGCCGTAGGACAGACTTTTATTCTCTTTTGTTGGATTACAAGTTTTGCTGTGCTGCGTTATGCCCTCGATTTTACTCCAGAAGTGTATGATAAGAGCTTTACAATGTGGAGAGTCACAGAGGGTGGCAGTTGCTGGCCAGGGCTGGCTGCAGAACGTGGGGGGTGGCAGGGAAGCTGGAATTGGAGCTCAGCTTGAAGAACAGTCAGAGAGAAGAGGGCGCCAGACCCTCTCCAGATGTGCACAGCAAAAGGGCAAGGGGCAAGCTGTAACAAGGAAATTCTGCTTGGATACCAGGAATAATAAACCTTTTTGCTTCAGGGTGGTCAGCACTAGCACAAGCTCCTCAGGGAGCCTGTGCTTCTCTTCTTTTGGAGGTACTCAAAATGCAGAAGGATGGTCCCTAAGCAACCAGCTCTAGCTTTGAAGCTGGCCGTGCTTTTAGCAGGGGGTTGGATGAGAGACCTCCAAAAGCCTCATCCCCCTCAACTATTCTACATTTCTCTCATCCTGTGTTTGCTTCATGCTTCCCCTGGAAATACACAAATAGTCAGGGAGACCCAGGTGGTTTAAAAGCCTGGCTCGTGTTGGCAGGTTAGACGCAGCAGCAAACATTTGGCATGTTGTGGGTAAAGCTCTGCAAGCTCCAGCAGCGGTGTGGGCTGAGGGAGAGGAAGGAGGAAAGGCAGAGTAGCTGCTGGCTGCACTTATTCTCCTCTGGAAAAAAGCACACAGGCCGAAGGGATCTGTTTCTTGAGCTGGCCACATACCCCCAGAGGCTGCTTTAGCAGTGGGATGCCAGGTCTATGTGCATCTTTATGTGCCTGCTCCTAAGCACCATGCAGCCAGCTGAACATCTCCTCTCCTGATGTGCCCCCAAGACGTGGGGGAGGCTCTGAACTAAGATGGATCCCACTGAACACCACGCTTTCCTCCTCTCTTTATCCCCTGCAGAGTCAGGGCTACATGGGGTGCAGTGAGGAACCCCACGGAAGAAGGGTGGCCGCATCATTGTCAGGGGGATCCCACAAAGCCCTCCAGCCTGGACACAGCCACAAAGCAGCATTTTTCACTTTCATTGTAGCCTCTGTTGGTGGCAATCTTCTAATTTCTGTGTTTCTGTGACAGCCCCCCCGGCTTTGTCAACAGGGTTGTCTCGCAGCCCACCTGCAAAGTGCTGGGGGGGCAGTGGAGAGCGGCAGGAGGCGTATATCTCTCCAGGGATGGTGCCTCAACCACTTCCCTGAGCAGCCCATTCCAATGTCTGACAAACCTTTCAGTGAAGAAATTTTCCCAAATCTCCAAACTGAACCTCCCCCGGCGCAACTTGAGGCCATTTCTTCTTGTCCTATCGCCTGTGACTTGGGAGAAGAGACTGACCCCCACCTCTCTACACCCTCCCAGGGAGCTGTAGGGAGCGAGAAGGTCTCCCCTCAGCCTCCTTTTCTACAGGCTGAACACCCCCAGCTCCCTCAGCATCTCCTCATCAGACTTACTCTCCAGACCCCTTCCCAGCTCCATTGCCCTTCTCTGGACCCACTCCAGCCTCTCAAGATCTTTCTTGTGATGAGGAGCCCAAAACTGGACCCAGCACTTGAGGTGGGGCCTCACCAGTGCCCAGTACAGGGGGACAATCACCTCCCGAGTCCTCCTCCCCACACTGTTCCTGACACAGGCCAGGATGCTGGTGGTCTTCTTGGCCACCTGGGCACACTGCTGGCTCCTGTTCAGCCAACAGGCGACCAGCACCCCCAGGTCCTTTTCCACCAGGCAGCTCCAGCCACTCTGCCCCAGCCTGTAGCGCTGCAGGGGGTTGGTGGGACCCAGGGGCAGGACCCGGGACTTGGCCTTATTGAACCTCATCCCATTGGTCTCAGCCCATCCATCCTGACCCTCCTCCCTCCCAAGCAGAATAACTGGGGGCATTTAATCTTGAGAAGTGGATGGCGTGGGGTAGTAGAAGTAGTGGGGAACCATCGGGGTATCGTAGGGGGGTACCGAACCCCGCCGCTTTGCTGCCCCCCGCCCCGCATCCCGGCTCCTTCCCCCAACCCCTCCCGCCCCGCCTCGGCCGGCTCCGAAGCACCAGCGGCTCCCGGTGCCTGCCGAGCGGCCGCCCGGGGTTCGGGTCCCGCAGGAGCAGGGCAAACGGCGCCGCTCGCGCTCCGCGCTCCCGCCGTGACGTCAGCCGCGAGGTCATCGGCGGGTGGCCGCGGCGGCCCACGTGGGCGCTGACGTCGCGGGCGGGCGGACGGCGGGCGGGCCGGCGGCAGGTGAGGAGCGGCGGAGGCGGAGGCCGGGGTGGGGGCAGGCCCCGGTGGGTGCTTCAGCCTTAACGGCGGAGAACGTTAAATGTACGCGGGGGGGCGGCCGTGGAACGGCCTGGGCCCGGCTGGCGGGGGAGACCGGGCCGTGTCCCGGTACCCAGGTCTTGTGGGGATGTCCAGGCCCTGTCCCCGTATCCAGGCTCTGTCCCGGTATCCAGGCCTAGTCTGGCTATCGAGGCCCTGTCCTGATATCCAGGCCCTGTCAGCTGGGCCCTGTCCCTGTATCCAGGTCTTGTGGGGATGTCCAGGCCCTGTCAGCTGGGCCCTGGGCCAGTATCCAGGTCCAGTCTGGCTGCCTAGGCCCTGTCCCTGTATCGAGGTCCCATCACCCAGGCTCAGTGGGGGTATCCAGGCCCAAGCAGCTCTGTCATCCCTGTGTGGGATTAGGCAAGATTTTGGACTAAGGGGAGCGTGTTGGGTTGGGGGGTTTGTGGAATTTGGGGTGCAGGGGGGTGCTGGGGGGTGCAAGCGGTGGGGTTTGTGCCTGGAGAGCATGGCTGCGAACGCTTGGGCTGCCCCGTGTGCAGCCAGCCCAGGCCAGAGAGGCCTGGATTTGAGGTGGTGTCCCTGATTCCCGGCAACGCAAGCTTGCATGCTTATTTTGAACAAGTTTAGTCATAAAAGAGAAAACAAAGAGGAAGTTATCAGAGGGATGAGTGTATATGAAGCGAACAGGACATACACGCTCAGGGTGGTCTAACACAGCAGCTGCAGGCAGACCCAGATGCAGCCTGACCTCCTGGCCTCGCGTCCCTTCCCTGCCATGGCACTGACGTATGTCCAGACACAGCACAGCAGGCCTGATGTCCCCTACCCTTGCCATTGATGGTCCCTGGGGTAGCAGCAGCCCATCGCTCCGTGTGCCTGTGGGAGGTGGGAGGAGGTGTCTGTTCCTCCAGCAGCATTTGGGAGGTGTCTGCATTTGGGAGGTGGGAGGAGGTGTCTGTTCCTCCAGCAGCATTTTCGTGGTTGCTTTTTACCCTGTGTGTCTGATGGAGATGCTGTCCAGGCAGGATCTGGCCTGGGCTCTTGGAGAACTGATTCCTGTGGTCTGAGCGAGGTGTAGATAATATATGTCTAGACAGTGACAGATTTTGGGATCCAATCCTGATTGCCATCATGCAGTGATACTTTGCATGTTACTTCTGCTCTGCCTTAGTTTCCCCATCTGTAAAATGGGGAGTGGCCTCTGACAATGATTGCAAAACCAAATTGGCATAAAACAGCATATGCTTGCAAGATTTAATCATAAATCTTAGCCGGCAAATGCCTGGCCCTTGACGTTCCCTGTGCCACCATAGTTCACCCTTAGTGCATCTCTAATCTTGCCAGCAGAATGTGATCTTAGTGCATTTTCAGCTCTTTGCTGGAGAATGAGGATATTTTACGGGGGGCAAAGTTTGTAAGCCATTTCAGTTTTGCCCTTTGCTTTCTCAGGCACAGCGGAGCTTATGAAGGCCGAGCAAAGAGCTGAATGGTATTTCGTGTGAGCAGAGGCAAGAGGCGTCCAGACGCGGGGAACTACAGAGGCAGGTAACACAGCGGTCTGATACCTTTGAAAAAATTAGGGCAGGGAATGGGACTGTTTCCTGTGCTGTTAAATCCACTACCTTCATTTCAGCTGTGCTTGGTTTTAATCATTGGAGTGATTAAGTAATGATAGAGAAGCTGTTTTAACTTTGTAGAGGCTTATAATTATGGCTAAGAAAGGAAAGGTCACCTGTTAAAGATTACAGGGGGACCACAGTAAAAGACTGCCCAAGATCTGGGAGAAAATGGCTTCTCCTTCTCTGGAAATTGAAGACAATTTTATTGGACAGTTTGTGGAGGATTTTTTTAAAGTGATTTCTATAGGGGTTATCTAAAATAGATGTCCTCCTTAATACGGGTTTTGTTGCTAATCTAGCTTAGTTGTGTTTTTAATATTGCAAGCAAGTCTTTCAACAGTGAGTGTACTTTTTAAGCATGGTTTTTTTTTTTTTTGTCCTTGAGAGAATCTCTTGCTTGTTAAGAAAACTGTGGCTTGTCAGCAAGGAGCTTTATTAAAAGGCAAAGTCTTGTCATTCCTTGCCTATTTTAATGAGACATTCAGACTCCTGGAGACAAAGCCCAGGTCAAGAAAGGAAGCTGTGTCCTTATGAGTTTGTAGAAAGAGATTCTTTTCTGTTGGCTAGTCACTATGTTGTTGCTCTCTCTCCTTTGTGTTTTTCCTCTGCCTGAACATAAATCAGCAGCAGTGTTATAGAACGTTACAGCAGCTCATTACGGAGGACAGACAGAAACAATCACAGTATAATAAAGTTTGGTGTAGCTTACAAACACTGTATAAAACTATGAAATTTGTCCTGGAAATAAATCTGAGGTGTAATCTAAGCCCAGCAAAGGCAGTGGAGTCAAGATACCAATTTGAGGATTCAGTGTATGGTGCCTTTTGAGCTTGATTTGCTACTTGTGGTGTGGGTTTTAAAACACCTGTGGGCAGACAGTCAGTCACACACAAGTCTGGTGTGCTTTAAACTTCCCGTGATGAGATATGAGTGTTGGTCTTGGGTTGAGATTTTTACACCTGTATGCATTAGATCTTCGTTTGGTTCCTGATTCTGCTCAAATCATGTCTTCCTATGGCTTCTGACATGGAGGCAGCTTTTCTGCCTTCCCGGATAGGTGGCAAACATCACCGAGCTGGGACTGTGCCTTACTGTGCCTTGGCATAAGATTGTGATGTCATTTGGGGCTCCTGGTAGTTATTGAGGTGTAAATAGAATAAGTGCCTGGATAAGCAAAAAATGTTTGAGAGTTGGGTGCTATTTGCTTCTCCCATCTATGATTTGTTTGTGGATGTGGCTGTGAAATGAGCTGTAAAATGAACTGGCCAGAATAAAATACTGCATAGCATGGCATTCAGGCAGCACAGAGCCTACCCACCTTGCCCTGAAAAGTGGCAGCATTAAAGTTGTAAGATCCTATCAGGCTCTTGAAAATGTGAAAGCAATGAGCAGACGCCCAGGAAGGGGATTATCCCGCTTTGGGCACCCTTTGGAGATGTGAGTGAAGTAAAGATGGAGAGAAACTCTGAAGAGGTTCGGGTTACTTGATTTTCATAAGCTTTCAGGCCACATCTCCCCCACAGCTTAAACATCCTTTGCAGTCAGCTGGTGCCTTCCACTGCAGCCTTCACCCATGCCAGCACAGCAGCATGGCCTGATGCATCCCTGTGCGTGGTGCTCACAGCGAGCCCCGGCTATTGATGGTTTCTGGGTAGCAAATCAAGAGGCTGGTGTTCACTGCAACGCCAAAGGTACATCCAGTGCAACGCCAGAGCAATGGAGGGTGATTGGCCTGTGCCCTTGTTTTCCCCTCTGATCTGCTGTCTTCCATCCAGCCTGTGCTCCACCCCTGCCTGCCTGACGCCAGCTGAGATCTGCACAGCCTTTGCCAAAGGTCTTTAGAGAAGGTTCTTTTAAGCCTCTCTAGTTGTCCCCTGGCAGTCACTTGTGAGAGCTCAGCAGGCTGTTCCTCCTGTTATAGTTGTGTTCTTGCAAGGTGAACTAACATGCAGCCCAGAGGTAAATATGCCTGGGGAATACATCCTTGGGAGCAGGTTTCTTTTGTCTGGGTTAAGCAGGTTACCAATCCATTATCAAATCTTGGGCTATAGTGAAAATTGTAAAAATTGTATTCTTAACGGGTTCCTGACGTGCGTGGCTTGCTCTCCTAGTAGCCTGCGTTTCTGTGGCAAATAAGCCACAGTATCTGCCCCCAGAGAGAAAGGACTGAAAGTTTCTCTCTGTGCACATGAAGGGTGGGGTTACTTCTAATCTCTGGGTACTTGGGACCTTCAATATCACATGCCAAGACATTTCCTGGCTGTCACAGGGCATGACTGAGGTGCGCTGATTCCTGGTGCTCTCCACATGCAAGAAGGGCTGGCGAATGTGCTAAGCTCGTGTGTCTCACTGCTGGGCATGCCAGTCCTTCACCAAGTGGGAAAGGTCCTTTCCAGGATAGATCAGCTTGGACTCTTTGGCCTCTAACTGATCCCTCATTTTCAAGGAACGTGGGTGAGGTGACAAGACAAGTGAAATTCTGGGCTGAGAAGGGTGACATCGGCACAATTGTCTTCAAGGGGAGTTTCCGGTGGTGAGAACCTCCTGCCTGTGCACGTGAGTGGCCTGGGATGGCTGGAGAAAGTCTGAAGTTTTGTGCTTTGTTTTAGTTGCAGGTAGAAAGATGAGTCCAAAAATTACAACAGAGCTGCTGAAGCAACTGCGTCAGGTGATGAAGAGTCCCAAGTATGTCCAGGAACCTGTCCAAGCCTACATAGTGCCCTCTGGAGATGCTCATCAGGTATGCACAGATGGATTATGGGAATAACTGGATTTCCTTGCAAAACATACAAGCCAGGGATAACTAAAATCATACTTCATTCACTAGTTTTAATGGTTCAAGCATAAAAGCCAGGGTAACCTGAGAAACATCACGTTGGAAAAAGTTTCTGGAGTCTATTCAGGAGACTGAGATTTTTATGTTCTTGTAACAAATCAGTGTCAATGTTCCACCAGTAACTTCTCATCAAATTGTCTCCAGGGAGCTCACGCTGCAAAAAAGGGAGCTTGCCAGAGCACTTGCTGTCTCCATCCTGGCTGTTGGGAAGAATGGATTTACTGGGGGAGGAAAAGGCATTATCTGGGCTTTAGTTTTTCCATTAGCACCTCCTGATCAACACATGCTCTTAAGCGAGGTGGCGAAGGATTAGTTGCAGAACTTCCCTTTGCTGGATCCAGTTTTTGCTGGAATTTGCTGCCTTATGCTAATGCCCTTCAGATCCCATGCAGAGGGGACTTTGGAGAGGCAGGGAAGAAACAAGCCACAACGACACTTCCCTTTTCATGCTGATCTGCATCAGCTTGTTCTGTGCAGTAAAGACAGGAGGGGAGCCCGGAGTGGTAACCTGTGATGGTAGCTGTGTTGTGTGCTGCTTCCACTGTTAAGAATTTTGCAGTCTGTGACATCAGTTTTAAATTACTGATTTACCTTTTATCTCTCCTGCCTGCTCATATGCTAGTTTCACCCTTCCATCCACTCTGTTAGGAGACCTAGGAACTGCCAAGGCTTTTTCCCTCCTCAACCCTTTTCAGGAAACAAAAGCCCTGAAGCTTTCCTGGCTCACACCCAAAGCTCTCTTTTACCCCATGATGCATGAGGGCGAAATGCAACTGAATCGGAACCTTTGCCCTTAACTTGGCACTGGGGTGAGCTGGGCCCAGACTTGCCTGCGCCCTGGGACCGTATGTGCAGCATTATGTTTCCTCCTAGGGAGATCCAAACTTGGGCAGGTAGAGGGAAGGCTTTTTCTGCAGCTGCTATTGTCTGCTGCATTCCTGCCTCAAGCTGCCTCTGTCCATATATAACTCTGGTTTCATTTCACTAGACGTTAAATGCTGTCATGTGAGTTGAAGAATGTGACCCTCAGGACTTCTGGGTTTTTCTCTTGCTCTCTTTCCTTGACAGAGTGCAGTTAAGCAGAGAACCCCATGTTGCTATTTCCTGCCGGGCGAGTTGGTCAGGTTTCTCTGCAGAGAGAATCAATCTGAATGGAAACCATTACTAAAAGCTGCTGATTCTGGTGCCTCCTGACTAAGCTAGTGAAGGATTTTGTCTGTGAGGTTTGGGAATTGGTGCAGTTTTAGACATTGGCGGAAACCTGTTGATCCCAGAAGAGGCTTACTGATTCCAGGTAAATTGTGATAAGCTGAGATTTGCAGCTTCCCCACCATCTGAGCAAGGGTTTCTTTCCTCTACACAAATGAGAACTTTACAGCCCTGCAGTCAGATTTTGCTCTAAGGCAGCTCCCTCCATGACTCAGAAGACTGCCGTTTAATGATACCCAAGCTTTTGGCAACTTGAGCCATTTCCTCCCCACAGCCCAAGCTACTTGTTGCTGTCCTTGCCTCTCTCAGCTGTTCCTGAGGCTGTCCAGGGATCGACATCAGAGAAGACGTACACAAAAAAAAACTTTCCCTCCTGTGGTGTTGACACAGGGTTTAGATTGGGGTAAACTTTGTTCCCATCTAGGTTGCAAAGGAACCCCTGGATTGGATGGTGCTGCAACTTGCTGACTAATTTCTCTTTGTAACACTGGGAATGTTTGAGCTCTGAGCTCTGTGATGCTTTTAATATTGGTTTTCCTGCCAAGGCTAGAAGGCTTAGGTTATAATACTGCCAGGAGGCTTGCCAGCAGTTGTATCCTTTGCTTTCCATGCTTAGTTGTGTAAGGAGCTGAAAGACTTGCAGAGCTTCTCAAGCACAGCTGTCTCTCACTCTGTCTTAACCAAGGCTGCTAATACCTTGGATTTGTGGCTCTTGCAGCCAGCTCTGAATATTGGCTGCTTTGATTTTTGAAACTTTCGATGCTGGATAAGAAATGGACTGTTTCCTTGGAGATCTGGGTGGTCCAAAGGCTGGTGAGAGAGGAGGGCAGTCCCAGCCACTGTCTTACGTGAGTGCTGGGTGGAACACATTGCTGGAGATGTCAAAGGAACATAAAGGGGTGAAATGCCATGTTTTTGGGAATGAGGTATTTAAGTCTTTTGTTGTTTGGTTAAAAATGCCTGTTTGAGCTTTTGGGGTGTTGCAGTGGTAAAGGCAGGATCCATTTTTATGTTGAGTCAGACAGTTTACATTGAATCTGAAGTTTGCCCATATAGGAATATTCAGAGATTAGAGGAGCTTTGTTCTTAATGGGAGGGAATGATATTTGAATTAGAGCTTGGGTTTGGAGCCAGTCACAGCTTAACTGGGGCCGGCTTCCACCCCCAGGCCTTGACTCAGTGAAAACAAATTTGGTCAGATCTGGCTGCTCTTCCACATCAAGGAAGCACCTGCCCAGCTGAGGGCCCCATGTTTGGGTTGGCAGAGATGCTGTCTTCTGCTCAGGGCTGGCTCCACTGATACACGCTTATTCGAAGCTGAGAAATCAGCAGAGTTATAAAGCAAGAGAGGAGACAGCTTGTGCACAGGTTGCACTGACCTGTTCCAGATCTTACCAAGGCAGTTAGGTTTTTGGCAGTGAATTCTGACCTCCCTCCAAGTACACAGCAGTATTTGTTCTTTAATGGCATCAGTGTCATAGCTCTAAGGGCAGCAAGCTGTACTTTTCATTGCTGATCTTGGTTGACATTAGAATAGAATAAGCTTTAACAAGTTAATGGCCCAACCATGCAGGGTCTGGTGATAAGCACCTGTGATTTTTTGGGGTTCTTCCTGGCTAAGTTGAGGTTTTCTGTATTGCAGCCCCCAGTTTTGTCTGTATGTCAAGGACTGACAGGTGTGGTGGAAAGCACAGGCCAGGTTGAAGGCCATCAGAGCTGCAAGACAAGCCCCAGGGAAATACCTTGTTCTGGCTGTGCTGTGGCCTGTACTTTGTGTGGCGTACGCAGGTGTTCCCCTTGTAATTTTAGCTTGTGCAAAACATGGGCTCATCTTTGCACAGTGGGGGTTGCTGCATGGAACAGAACAGGTGGGTGTGCAAGAATTCAGGCTGACAGATGAATGAACCATCTTCCCCTCCAGATCTCTCGTAGTCTCTTTTAAAGCCCATCTGCCCCATTGTAAACTCTTGCAACATTCCCTGGATTTGTCTGTGAATGGGACGGCATGAGATAGCTCCCACTTAGTCAAGGTCTTTGTTAGCTTAGGTCAACTTTTACCAGATCTAAAACTCATAGACTTTTTTTTTTTTTCCTCTCGTAGAGGATTTTTTTTTTTAAAAACCCCCTTATTTTGATCCATTTCACTATTGTGTGCTGTTATTGCAGCCCAGTGTTAACCCTTCCTATGAACATGAGATTGTTTGCACAAGCAAACCAGCCTGTAGTCTCTGCTGGGCTGGTCAAGAGAAAGGGAAGAGGAATCACTGGTCTAATTTGAGATAGACTTAGTGATATGATCCACAAGGCGAAATTTCCAACATCCCCTTTAAGCATTGGACCCTGGGACATGGTGTCCCAGCTATGAGCTGAGAAATGTAGGAGAGGGGGAGTTGTAGCGGTCAAGAGGCTGAATAGTCTTTAGGAAATGCTGAAATGGGAATACTCCTGAGGTCTGGCATCACTCTGCCTTCATGATCTGTCCTGCTGCTCTGAGACCAGCAGCTGGGGAAATGAGGGCTTGATTCTATTCCTAGAAGATCTTTGTCCTCTCTATCTACTGATGTCTCTGTCATTATTTTTAAGGGGGTTAGTGATGATGGTGGTGGTGTGGTGGGCTGAGGTGGATTCACCCCATCAGCTAGAGGTGTGCAGAGAGCAGTCATCCCTTCCCGAGGTGGGTATCCTGACCCCTCTCCTCTCCATAGCTGCTAGGGGTATGTCACAGCCGTGTGGGGTGTGTGGGGCTAGACAGGAAGAGGCACAGGGAACTGGACTGACTCAGAGATGAGGGCACTCGTGGTTTCCATACCCACCCTATATGTGCCAACTTTCATTAGTGGTTGGATAAAATAGAGGATTTATTAGGACCGTATCCCAAGGATCTTCCCTGGCAATCAGGAGCAAAAGTTACAAAGCCAGATCCTCTTTTGGGCCCTGGGTTTTGCTGTCCCAAAGCTCAGTTTCAAAAGCGAGTGGTTGGTAACTGTTGCCTAAGGAGGGGAGATAACAGGGCTGTTTTGGAGGGGTTTTGACTGTGGGGTGGCTGGGAGCAGAAATAAAAGGTTGATCCCAGGAGCTGTGATTTGTGCTTCTCACTCCTATGCTTGGAACCCTCTGCCTTCTTTACAACAGTGAAGAGTAACAGATTTGAAGAAGATTTGTTTGTAAAACACATTTAAATCACAACCAGGTGATTTAAAAGTAGCCCTAGCCAGAGACAGGGAGATGCAATATCTATCACAGTAGGAACTAAAACCACCAGAGAATTAGGCTGTGATTTCTCAGCTCAGTCCCTAAAGTTTTTCTCTTGCCACAGCACAGCTGGGGGCAGAGGAACTTTATGGGCGGAGGAACAGACTTTGGTTTCAGACCATTTGTGAGGTACAAATCCAGGGGTTTTACAGCTCAAACGTTGGTGCTGTCAGCTTAGATTAAGCTGATTTGCTGAGTTGCACTAGTTAATTAATTGGCCTACTCAGCAGTTCTGACCTCCGAACTTGCCAGAATGGGATCCCATAAAAATGGTGTGTGGGCCATTTCAAGGTACAGTTGTTTTTTTAATTTTGGCAGCTCCTGTGGATGTTGGGTATCTGTGCATTCTCAGGCTCTTCTGTAGTGCTGCCAGCAGATGTGTCCACAAACACAGGTTGTGATGGGTTTGAGATGAGAATGGACTAGTAGCCTTTGATTCTCTCTCACCCACCAAACCACGGTCTGGTGGTTTCTGGTGAAGTTGGACGTTGAGTAGGCAAGGAAGAAGTGAGAGGATCAGTATCTAATTATGAAAAATCTAATTATGAAAAATTAAGGCTTTTACAATTCTACCACCTTGATGATTTTCTTTCAATGTCATAGCTGTGGAAAAGAAACTCTTAAAGGAATTCTTATAAATGCGAGTGAAGGGACTTCACTGGAGATAGTGAGATTTACAGATTTTATGCGCTGATTACTCTGGTCTCCAAGATCAAGGGGTGCTTCTGGTTTCTCTTCCTTTCACATTGCAGCTTCAAAGGCAGCATTTGTTTGTTGCCCAAAGGGGAGGCTGAGTGTGAAATAAACATCTGCAAACTCTGAAGGACTTCAGTGTTTACAGACGTTTGTTGGAGAAAAGTGCTGCAGCTTAAAAAAAACCAACAACAACCCAGTTGGACGTAAATACAATATAATCACAGATGATTAAATGTTCCAGTGGAGTAGAGCCCAGGATTTTTTAACTCATTTCTTTCTCTCTGTGGTGTCCTTTAGAAGAAAAAGCTTATCAAAGTATTTGTCATCAGCTGATTTCCCTCCCCCCCCCCCTCCATTGCTATAAATAATTTCTGCCTCTTTTGTTTTCTAGAGTGAGTACATTGCACCCTGTGATTGCAGACGGGCATTCATCTCTGGATTTGATGGCTCTGCAGGTATCATTCTAGAACCTGGGTTCCTTTTAATATACATAAGTCCCCTGTAACAAAATAGTCTCATTCATGGCATAGGGGTAGGATGGAAAAGGAAACCTATCCAGCTTGTTTGGACTTTTCTTCCCATTTCAGCATCTGCAGAATTATGTCTTGGCTACCCCCTGGAATTATGTAATATCAGCGCAATAACAAGTTTTTCTGAAAATGTTTGACCCCTGAATGAACTGCTCATAAAGTAAAATCCTGTTAACTCTTTAATGTGGTGCTTGTAACCTACAGTCATTTCTTTTGATGTGCAGCCAGTACGAGCAGATTTTCACATTGCCCGTTTGGGCTGGGTGAATAGTAGATGGACTCTAGCTAGCCTTTCTGTTTAAACAGAGCCAGGGCCAGAAACACCGCATTTGGAAACTGAACATTATGGAAAAGTTTGCTTATCTTGCCGGACAGGATGTTTTCTTGGCTGTAGGATAGGTCTCTGTTTCAAGAGACCTAGTTTTTACCCTAGCTGTACCCTAAGTTCTGCAACTTACTCTGCTGTGTGATTATTGGAAAGTAATTTTAGTCTATTGAGGTATTTTTCTCCCTGTAATTGTATATCGGTTTAATAAATACTGCTACCTATGTGTTTGGAGGGTCCATTCATCAGTTCCTATGAACTATTCTAGGACCTCACGTGGAACGCAATAAATCCAGGGCTGCTGTTAATGGATAACATGAATCCTGTATTAATTTCACGCCTTCTGCATGGCCTCTTCATAACCTTATTCTCTATTTTGGGCCCTTGTTATATACTTGTGTGTTCCCAGCCTTGTGCTCAGCAAATCAGTGAGGTTCCTTACTTTTCAGGCTGAAGCAGCTTAAAATGGGATTTGTGTTGGGGGAGTTTGGTAGAAGACAATGAATTCATATTTGGAAACTCTGCTCTGCTAATCTGGGTTTCAGTTTCTGATGACTGAAATTATGGTCGAGATGCAGAGACTCAAAAGACTTGGATTCAGTTTCTATTTCTGCCTTGGTTTGTTTTTTGGTTTTTTTTTGAATTGCCAGGGGCAAGGCAGCTAGAGCGCCTTGCTGAGATGTCACTGCCCCTCAGCTGTCTGCTCGCATCCCTCCATCTGGAGTCAGTGGAACGGGACAGACACTGAAACGACCAGAAGTTTATATTCCTATTTCCTGTTCAGCCATCTCGGCTCGAGCTGTAGCATTTGGGAAAGAGGTGCAGCTGAAGCTGGGACTGATACCCACTTCTGGTGGCCTAGTAAGAGCTGTTTCTTGTGGATGGCCTAAGCCCAGGCTTTCTCCCCATAAGAAGATGGGACGGAGCCCTGGGATGTACAGGATGTGTTACTGTGACAACAGCCAAGTGGAGACCACAGTCCCTGTTACGCAAGGTTTTGAAAGCCCCATTTAATGAGTTCTACTGGCTGGCTGAGATACGCTTACGTTGAATTCATCTGAGGCAATTCATTCAGCTGCATTCTTTTGCATATTCTGGTACAATTTGGAAGGTCATAGTGCAAGGAGAACAGTGACTATCTCCACTGAAATGGGACTAACTTTTGAACAATGAGCAGAGCTGCCTTTTGGGGAACTGGGGTGCATTTCAAACATTCCCCTTGCTGTCTCTGTCTCTGTATGGTGGCTCCCTGCCTCTCAGTCACTGCCTCTTTCTGCCTTCCTGCCTAGGTACTGCCATAGTAACTGAACAGCATGCAGCCATGTGGACAGATGGACGCTACTTCCTGCAAGCTGCACATCAAATGGATAACAACTGGACACTCATGAAAATGGGTATGCAGGAGGCTGGGATACCGAACAATCACAGCCTGTTTGGTCACTTTGCATGTTACAGCTTGTGCTGTAGGGATGCCCCATCATGCAGTGGCTTAGGGACATAATAAATACACTGCTGCTCCTGTTTTAGTGTCCTGTGACTCTTCTTGGCCATGGGTCTAGACATTCATTAGTAGATGTATCTGATGTGTTAGCTTGGACTTCTTGGGTAGAGTGGGAATGCTTCAGTATGACTGCTTCTTTGAACCTTTTTTTTTCTCTTAAATCCTTGGAGGTCTGAAAGATACACCGACTCAGGAGGACTGGCTAGTGAGTGTCCTTCCAGAAGGCTCGAAGGTGGGAGTGGACCCTTTCATTATTCCGGCTGGTTGGTTTTATTTTATTTTATAACTCTGAGCTACTAGATTTTGGTTCTTTGCTTCCTTGCTTCTCTGGCTAAGCTGTTGTGTGATGGTTTGTAACTAACCATGTTTCAGCCAAGATGGGATGGTGGGTTAAACTGTTCTGCAAAATGGGTTGGATTTTGATTTTAGGCATGTATGATGAGAGCTCCACAGCAGTGCATTGACTTCAAAACACAAGGGATGAGAACCACACTCTGGGCTTGCAGTGACCTTACCTGAAAAGCAGAGTCATAGAATAATAGAATAGTTTGGATTAGAAGGGACCTTTAAAGGTTATCTAGTCCAACCCCGCTGCAATGAGCAGGGACATCTTCAAATAGGTCAGGTTGCTCAGAGCCCCATCCAACCTGACTTTGAAAGTTTCCTGGGATGGGATCTCCCACCTCTCTGGGTAACCTGTGCCAGTGTTTCACCACCCTCATTGTAAAAAATTTCTTCCTTATATCTGGTCTAAATCTACCCTCTTTTAGTTTAAAGCCATTACTCCTTGTCCTATCACAATAGGCCCTGCTAAAAGGTTTGTCCCCATCTTTCCTGTAGGCCCCTTTAAGTTCTGGAAGGCTGCAATATGGTCTCCCTGGAGCCTTCTCTTCTCCAGGCTGAACAACCCCAACTCTCTCAGCCTGTCCTCATAGGAGAGGTGTTCTTTCCCTCTGATCATTTTTGTGGCCCTCGTCTGGACCCCCTCTACCTCCTTGGAGTATGGAGTCCTGATCCATCTCCTTATGTCTGTGCCATGGTTTGTCATGGGCACTTCAGTACAAAGTTGCCGAATACCTTGTCCAACATGTGAGCCTGAAGACCCAGGCAAAACTCACACTGCTAATCCTGCTTGATGGTCTTGGCATCTCTGTAACTCTCACTGAAGGAAGCACATTCCTGGAAGGTACCATTTATGTCAGATGAACGAGTATCTAGAACATGGGGCCTAATCCAAAGGTCACTTGAGGCAAGGGGAGACATTTGCTTGATTCAGATCGGCAAAGGATCAGTCCTGTGGCTGTGTGGAAGCCCATCTCAACTCTTGTCTATCTTAGATGTAGCATGGTTCTGCACTGGGGTAGAGGACACCCTTGCAGCAGTCTCTGGGGTGGCTTCTTCCAGTGACTTCTGTCTCGCAGCTAGAGCAGTTCTTCAGCTCAAGTGTGAGTCTCCAGGGCTGCAAGGTTCTGTGCCTGCTGCTGGCTGTAGTGGCTGCATTTGTGAAACTGTTATTGCAATAGCTTTTACTTTGCTTTTTAAGGGAATAGGAAGAAGGAGAGGCTGGAAGGAAAGGAGGAGAATCAGATTCTTGAGTTTGCTCCCTGTGAACAGGGCCGTTGTTGAACCTGTGTGTGTTCTTTCATTGCTATTGACTCCTCTTTGGCAGATCAGTGGAAGAGGATGTCCAAAGCCTTGAGAAGTGCTGGCCACGACCTTGTGCCTGTCAAAGAAAACTTGATCGATACAATCTGGACAGACTGTCCTCAGCGCCCCTGCAAGCCTCTCATCACGCTCGACCTGAGTTACACAGGTGAGAAGCTTAACCAGGGACTGTTTCTATTGCCCTATTCCCTATTTCCTCTTACAAAATATTGAGGAAAACAGTTCTGCAGCGCAGCATGATCCACTATGAATAGGTCAAGAGAGTGATCAGACCTCAGCTAATAACCCCTTTGTCCTCAAAACTTCAAATAACCATTTGCTAGAGGGTAGATAACTTCAAACCAAATCCATGGCTATCTGGAGGGCAGCTCCTTTGACACAGTTCATATTAGTTATTAGAAAGGAGTGAGGAGCACAAGCCAAACACAGTGTGTTTTGGGTAACTCCATAATCAAATGCGTTGGTCTGTGTTTACATCGTCATCCCCGGTAAAGTTGGTGACTGTAGCTTTTCATATTGTGTTTTGCAGGGGTCAGCTGGAGAGACAAAATTGTAGCCCTCCGATCAAAAATGGCTGAGAGAAAAGTCCTGTGGTTTGTGGTAACGGCCTTGGATGAAGTAGCATGTAAGTCTTTGCATCTCCTTCCTCAGTTCTTCCTACAAAATAAACGTCCTTCCTGCCTTGAAAAGGAAGAACCCTGCCAGGGTGGGAGGCACTTATGGCAGCCAATCTGTTTGTTTGAGGTCCATTAACTTGTATAAAGTGCAGTGGAGATAACAGGTCACAAACAGTGAGCCTGTATTTCTAGACAGTGACTTTTTACACCAGTACAGCTCCTGAGTATGTTTTTTGCCCAGGAAACGAAGCAAATCACCACCTTTGAGAAACAGCCCAGGCAGAGGGAAAAGAAGGTTATATATAAAGCCTGAGGCAGTTTGAAGGGAAAAAAAAAAAGACCTGTGAGATTTTCTGGCTATAAAATATCCTGATCCTGCCTCACCCTATGGGAAGATGGAGACTGTTTTCTGCCGTGGAGGCTGGGCTATAAACAAAGCAATGCAACATGTGGCTTTGTATACATAAGGCCAGGGTGGGGTGCACAGCATTCACAGTAATCTTCCTAATTGTCACTCCTTTTAAAGTCAGTCTCTACCTCTCCAGCGTTGGGCAAGTGCTTTGATTAAAACAAGTAAGTCAGGGCTTAACTTGTATTTCCGGATCATTTCAATCCAGGGTCCCACTAGAGAGTCCCCTCCGTGTTTGGGGCCCCAGGATGACTAGGTCTCCACACCCTGGCTCCCAGCCCGGTGCGTAGGAAGGGAGAATGGCCAGAAACAGCAGTGGCTGTCCCAGGACTGTTGTTATTAGTGCTGCATATCCTTTGTGTAGAAATCACCCATGTGCAGAGTGGTGCAGTGGGAACACGGAGCTGGCAGGGTGTGCGTGCTGCTAATGCCTGTGCCCCGAGTCTGATCTGAAAAGGTAGAAATGAAGGTGACACATTCCTGGCTCCAGCACTGCCAGCACCGTGTCTCTGGCACTGGGAGAAGCTGGTGTGCTGAGGTCTGTGGGCTCTCCTGGATCTGGGACACTGAGCAAAGAGCTTGTTTCATGAAAGAAACGCTTCTGAGAGTGGTGATATGACTCCTCCCCGGGGAGGCCTGCGTGAGCAGAGATTGATTGTCTCACCTTTTCAGGCGCATCTCCAATTAAATTAATGATAAATTGGTGCCCTGAGGTGGTTTCAGATTAAATGTCTCCACCAAAGCCAAGCTTGGTTATGAATTGAGGGTTTTAAGATGGACCAGAGAAGGTCATGAGAGAAGCCTATTGCCGGCTGTCTGGTTGATTTCCTAACCTAAAGGGGGAAGAGGGAGAAGTTGTCTTTAATTTTATCTAATTCATTTCACTGTATTAAACTCCAGACAAGTTTCTGGGGACAGAAAGAGAGCTGACAGAGGAAGCTGTTGCCTCCTTACTGCATTGGGAGTCGGCTGAGCGAGGAAGTTTGTACCCATGCATTAAAGAGTTCTTTGTGGCTCTTTCCTGCTTTCAAGTGACCTACTCCTTCCCTGGGGACAATCAAACTATTTTTACTTTTGTGGCAGCATTTGCACAGTTCGATGAATACAGTGCTGGGTTGTGATTTAGGACATGTTGGTTCTTTTCCCAGCTGTCCTGCTGGCTGGCCTTATTGCCTTGAGTAACTCATTTCAGCTAATTGGGTACCCTGGGGTTTTTATTTGACCCTAAAACCAGGAGTTTGGAGATGCTGAACATCTACTTCCCCTCTTCACTTTGTCTGGAGTTGTGAAGGATAAAAGTCTTTGTGAAAAAACCCTAAAACTCTGCACTCTGAATCTGAGATGTTGGAGGCACCCAAATGAGAGGCCTTTTTGGAGTATTTTAGTCTTGCCTATTATGTCTCCCTCTTCCCTCAACTATCAAAACAAGCATTGGAATGAAATGATAACTTGTAACTTTGAAGTCTTCTGGCTGTTGAGAAGTTAGCTTTCATTGTGTTTTTATTGCATCACAGACTAGAAAGGGGAAAAACTACTTTTTTTAACACTTATTTTTGCTTGTACCTGCTTTATTCCAAACCAGCTGTCCTTCAGAAATTAAACCCCAATTTCCTTGCCCGGTGGGAGTGTTTAAACTGCAGTTTTGGTGCCATCTCCTGGCAAAAATTTAGGATTGCTGGAAAAGGAACAGGCTGTAGGATGGCCAGGTGGGAGCTGGACCCATGGCCTGCACCTATGATGACTCATTGAGTGACTGTGCTGAGATTATTTTTGGCTTTCTCTAATGTTAGAAAAGATGAACCAGGAATGTGATTCTTGGTGTTCTTATTTTCCAGGGCTTTTCAACCTCCGAGGCTCTGATGTTGAGTACAATCCTGTGTTTTTTGCATACGCCGTCATAGGAATGAACACAATCAGGTGCTTGTATTCCCCTCTTCTGTCCCCCAAGATGCATTTTTCTGTGGGAGAAAAGCAAAGCATTTGTCTTTTTAAAACACCTACGCTCGGATGCTTTAATGTCCCTTCTGAGGACTTTTGTCTTCAACATTAATTACTTTCCTCCCCTGATCAGAGGTAGAGAGGCAGCCAAGAGCTCTGCTGCGCTCCTCAGCACCTTGGCTGACTTGCTGGGTGACCTTGGACGGGATGACGGACCCCTCTGTCTGTCACCCTGAGATAACACGGAGGGCTCTCGGAGCCCTGGGTGAAATGTGGGTAAGAGCCAATGCTGGCCTCGATATTGAAAACTTTTCTCTAATGCCATTGATGAGTCACTTCAAGACTGCAGGGACTGTGTAGAAAAGTTTCAAAGCTGACTTATGACAGAAGGTTTCTTGCCTGTGACTGCCCTGTATGTTGAGCCTCAGCAAGGGTAAGTCTTTTCCAGGCATTTCCTAGTTGCTAGCTGGATGCATCTGAGGTAAAACCTAGCAGGGTGAGTACAGGTTGTTTGTGAAGGTTGAGCTGAACTTTCCAGTTCAGTCAAATGTGGTTCATAGAACAACAGTAGCTTTTCCATTTCCGGATGTTGCCCTTAAAAAAATAGAGAATAGGCATTATTTGCCTCTGTTACTCTCTCCTGCTTGATGTTCAGTGATGGGATGCAGCCATTCTGAATGTGGCATACAAACAAAAACCACTATCAGCTCCTTTCCTCTCAGCGAGGTGGTACATAGAATCATAGAATTGCATTTCAAAGCAAAGTATAGCACGTAATTAACAAACTCCTTTCTCCTTGAACTGTCACCAGAATTGTTTCTTTTTCCCTCCATTACTCCAACTACTGTCAGATGTGCTCCCACTTATCTGCTCTGTCCGACTTCTTTCTAAGGCTCTTCATCGATGGTGACCGGATGATGGACCCAGCTGTGAGGGAGCACTTACAGCTCGACTCCACCCTGGAACCTGAGTTTAAAATCCAAGTGTTGCCCTATGGATCTATCCTGTCCGAGCTGCAGGCTGTTTGTGCAGGCCTCTCACCCAAGGAGAAAGTGTGGCTCTGTGACAAAGCCAGCTATGCTCTGACCGAGGCCATTCCCAAGGTAAGTGACCCTTGCAAGGGAAAATGCTTTTCTCCCGTCTCCTCAGCCTTGTCAGGAACAGTGTTAATGAGGGCACTGGTCTCACCTTCCCCTCTGCAAAGCATGATACAGGCAGGAGGTTGTGCGGAAGGGATCCAGCAATGCTGAGGTATCGAGGGGTTGTTAATCCTGGGCTTGCTCTCTCTGGAGCTGCCCTTCCAACTCACTAAGCCGATTTAACCAAAGAATTGTCAGCTTAAGATAAGACAAGTATGGTGAGAGAGGGGAGGGAGAGGGGGAGGAGGGTGAACTTGGGTCACAGTGGCCATGGCTGGACCATTGGCCTTATGTGGACCAGCAGTAAGAACTGGAAACTTGCAGAAACTGAAGCAGGAAAGCTGGGCAGGACTTTTGGGATGGGGCATTGGGCTTGATCTGAATGTCTGAAGATGGTTCTCCTTATTTATTTCATTGGCTTGAGAATATCAGGCAATTTGTGATGTCTTGTATCAAAGACAGGAGAGGTGGGGCGACAGAGTTGTTGCAGCAGGGAACCTTGTTAGGACACAGATATCCTGCAGGCAGCCGTTGTCCGTGCAGTGAGTGCATCTGCTGAGGGACAGCTGCAGCATCATCATGAATTCTGTACAGCTGTACTTGCAATATCTTACCCTTGTACTTGGTCCTGGCTGTCTGGAAGTCCTGCAGTCCACCTAATATTCCAGTAGTCATAAAAGGAGATACTCAGGGAAGGACACAGCAGCAACTACAGCCAAGTAAGCTGTATTCCATGCCTCTTGTGTACATCTCTTGTTTGCTACGCATTCTCTGGAACGCCAGCCAGTTTACAGAGATATCTAACAGATACTGTGAGTAGATATGGCTGGGAGGGGACCAATGGGTATTTTCCCTATATTGCCTTGGAAGGCCAGACCTGCTGAACAGAACCTGTGCTTGTGCTGGGTTCCTAAACAGTCCAGGTTTCCAACCTAGGACTCTCAGGGCTTGGATGAAGGGGTCACTGAAGGAAGAACTAAATTGGAAAAAGTGCTTGACTGCAAGTCTGCATTCACCCGCCACCAGGCTTCTGTCTCCACCAGGAAGGCAGATGTCTCCTGCCTGTTTCATGTACTGCATGGTTGTGCTGCAGGTGTGCATATAATACAGCCCTGCCTGTGGCAACAGAGCTGCTCATGGGGCCTGAAAGCCTTTTCTGTATGCAGGAATTTTAAGAGTGGCCTCAGCTTTGTGTCTCCCAAAAGACAAAAGTCCAAGAGCAAGGTCTGTTTGCGTATTCCCAGGCTGCCACAGTTTCATACCAGCACAACTCTCTGTCTCTAAAAGCCAAAATAGCAGGAACTATGAATTATTTTCCTCCAATGATGACACTGACTTATATACTTTAATAGCTTCATTGCACTTGGTGTACCAGGACAGATGATAAAACCAAACAGGTATGGCAAGTTTTGTTGCTTTCAACATACCCCTTTAATACAGGATATGGCTCTCTCTGCCTTTGCACTGACTTGAGCAAGATACACATTTTTTTGCTCCTGCCTAGTGTTAAATCTTCTGACACCATCAATCCTTTTCTAGGTGCAAATCGCCTCTTAATACAGAATACTGACGTTTTGCCCGCTCTCTTTCGTTCAGGGTAGCAGAAAGCATAGAGTTTATGGAGCATTCAGGATAAATTGTTGTTACTCTTTTGACTTCAGAGTAGAACACCCTTTGCTGTAGTTGGAGTCAATGAACTAACCCCAGCTTGGGTAAGTTGCTGTAGATGATTTACGCAGAGCATTCCTATGGAGAAGTGCAGCAAGTCTGACCTAGGATAAGGAATGTAATGAGTTGTAGTGACATTATTTACCCCTCTAGCACTGAAAGTTTTGGCTGATACTGAGTCATTGCGGTGCTACATGCCCTCTGTATGAAATGTGAGAGTCCCTGCCTCAAGGAGCTCTCTCTGTTCAATAGAAAGCAGGGGAGGAAGGAATGAAATGTCCTGATTAAGAAACCACTTAAAGAGCCAAGGGTTTCCCAGTTCCTCATGCTGGGTATTTTTCTCTAGCTCTACACCACTTTACACCCACTGAGCAACTGGCCTGGGGTGCTTTGAAGAACCACAGTGTTGGAAGTCCATCTACTACCTGTCTCCATCAAAGCCAAATATTGACACTGGCAAAAATCCAGTCCATTATTAAACACAGATCTGCAAACCCTTTATAGATTTGACTATGGTTGCATGTAAATATACTTTTCACAGAAGATTAATAGACCCTACCAGTATCTGTAAAAGGCAAGCCAATCTAAGAATCTGACTGCTGAGAAGTTTTGACCTGACTCTGATAACAGGACTTTCCTGACTTCTTTATGGTTTCTTCAGTACTTTAGTTTCTGCATAATGTAGTGTAATTGTCTTGCTATTTTTAAGAACCTGGAAATTTGTAAGCCTGTAGGATTTGTGCAATTGGTCTTTGCTGAGGGTCTACTAGCCCTTTCTCATTAATGTGAATGGTGTTTATTTGAATGCTGGTGTATAGAGAACTAAAAAACATGGGTTTTTTTTCGCCTGGGCTGTGCTTATGTAGGTGCTCATCGCATCTCCCGATATATAATGGGTAGAGCAGAGAACTGTGAGGCAAAATACTTAGCTTTTGTTCCTTCTTCTGATGCCAAGTGTAACAAGGATTACACAAGTCACCTCAGTTGATGGATTTCTGAAGATGTGCTCAGAACCAGCTGAGCATTGCTGATAATGTAAGGACAACTGATGCTTGGGGAAGCACATGATGATAAAGGATCAGTTACTATTTCTTAATGCAGAGCCATCCCATCCGGCCACAGGAAAGCTTTGTCTCAAACCATTGATGTGAGCACTTTCAGAACAGTATGAAAAGCTCAGGTTTGCAAAGAGCTTTTGCAAAACAAAACTTGGGCCCTTGATGTGTTTGTCAGAGCTGCTGATCATTAGAAGTGGTGATGCTCAGTGCTGGAGGAGCCAGAGCCTCGGGGGACTCTCCAGGTTCAACTCCAGTGCTCAGTACCTGGATTTCGTGCTTCTCATCATCTCTGGGCCTTTAGTGTACGGCAATAACAGGAAACGCATAACTCAGACATTGATATATATGGTATTTGGGGTATCCAAATCGTCACCCTGCTTCATGACAAGCTGTTGACCATTTTGTTCTTTGGATTTCTCTGTGACTGTTCTTCCTTCAGTCAGGGACTGTTTCTCCACTTTATTCCCCAGTGCACTTAGCTGACTACTGGCAACCAGTATCTCACAGCACTGAAGGTTGAGAGAGACTGCGTTGTGGCCAGGCTGAGGTATTAAACCTGTAGGATTATGTAGTCTGAGTAATCCACAAGTAATCCCTGTCCTTCTGCTGCAGGCTTACCGATACCTCACCCCATATACCCCCATCTGCATTGCAAAAGCTGTGAAGAACTCATCGGAAACAGAAGGCATGAGAAGAGCACATGTAAGTGAAGTCTTGAGAGCCTTCTTGCACACCGCAAGAGGTTTGCTTTATGTTGAAGGAAAGAACTTTCATTTTTTTTTTCAGTTCTAGTGTTTTGGGTTAAAAGCAAATATAAATTTGGATGGCAGAATAAAAACGGTTTGCTGTCAGACATCTACTGCTGTTGAAGCAGGTTTTTTTTGCTTGTTTAGCATTCCCTTGGAGTGAAGAACAACGTTTGTAATAGTGTGAGGAACCAACTTTGCTCTGTTGGAAGACTGGGGAGACTTGAGAAGTGTTGTTTAGAGTATGAGCCCTCAAAGGGGTGCTCTCTCTCTTTTGCTAGTTTTGTTGTCTTTCTCAGTGGAGTCTTCAAATTGCTATCACTTGAATAAACACAGCCTAAAGAATACAGAGAAATTCTTTGACACTTTGACACAAGATATTCAGAAGCAGCCAGTGTCCTCAAAGCACTCTGTTTTTGTGTCATCATCATGACACTCTGGAAATGAGGCTGATTTCCCAGGAAGCTTCATATTTTTAAGCAAAGCAGCTGCCTATGAAACAGGTGCATGGTGGGACTAAAGCTTTCTTTTCTTTATTTCCTGTTAATTTTCAGGCAGCAGTTTTCACAACAGGAGAAATGTGCCAGTTAAAGCAGAGCTGGCAATTCTGTGCTTGTCCCATATTTTCTGGTAGTTTTTTTGGGAACTGCTACTTTCTATTTCAATACTTTTCTTTCCCTGTTTTCTAACGGGAAGTAAAAATACTTGTACTGAGCAGAGACTCTTTGTCACCTGCCACCTGAGGACAAAATTGGGCCTTGCTCTTGTACACTTGTCTCCTGCTTCTTGCCCCTGCGTGCTGCAAGCATGTAGGAACAAAAAAAAGGAAGAAAAAGGGGCGTCATCAGGCAAGAGAGAAGCCAGAAACTATGTGACAGAGGCTATGGTGTCCCTGTGTCTGAAGGGCATGTTCTGTCACATCACCAGATGTGTCCTGTGGTTACTTTCCACGATCTGAAATGCAAGATCTTGTGTGCTGAAGCAAAAGAGATGAGAAAGTCATGTGTGGGGTAACGCCAGTGTTTGCTGAGTTCTTGTTAATTCTTCACAGTAAGGTACTTCCCAGCAGTAAACCTTTATTAATGTTTATTTAATAGACCAGATACATTTCCAGTGCTTGTATTAATTACAGGATGCAGAACCTGGAAAGACCTCTTAAATCATCTCTTAGTTTGTGTTTCTGAAACTTGCAGGTTGAAATCTTTTGCATCAAAACCAGTTTATATTGAGACTTGATAAATCTTTTTTCTTCTCAGTTCTCTTTTCTTGTGCCTATTTTAATATAGATCAAAGATGCCGTTGCCCTGTGTGAGCTCTTTAACTGGCTGGAGAAAGAGGTAGCGTATTAATTTTTTTAACTTGGAGGTTTTATTGCTATGTAAAATTCTTCATTAGCATAAACTTTTTGATGGTCTTTACAGTGCTTTAGCTACAAGTCAGGAAACAGTTGGGATTTTACCTGTTTTTTGGGGGGAAATTCAATCATGTTTCCATCCAAGGCTGAATGATATTTTTTGGAGAAGTACTCCTATTCATGTTGCACAGACCAAAGCCAGAGCAGGTGAGAAATTACCTGAACAGGCTTAATGTAGTGTTAATACTGTCTTGTGCTGGTTTGGTAGACAGTAAGTCATGAAATAATGTCCAGTTTGGTGCAATACTTTGGGATTATTCTCATGATAATCAGTGTTGAATTTGGCATTTATGAATGGAGGGGTGCAGTCCTGCCCATGTGCAGTGTAAATGGGATAAAGAAAAAATGCTCATGTTTGTTCTGGGTTAGAAATACACAGTGAAGGTGCAGAGTGCCAGGTGTTACACAGCAGCTTAATAAGCCGTGCTCCTTCTCTGCCACTGCGTGTCTAAGTCCATTGACTTTACCTATGGAGATGGCTTGATGTCTTCCAGAAGGTGCCTTTTTACATGTCTGAGTACCTCAAGAATTCTACCTCAGGGGTTGTGAGACGAAGCTCTTGCTCCCCTTTGCCTGTTGTCCAGTCCTGGGGAAGTTTTGTCACAGGTTTTAATTTATCAAATGCCAAAAGTAAAATTTAACATTGTTTGTTTTTCCTGCAATTGCTTCTATTTCTGATTTAAAAGCAGAATTCTGCTCTTACCATGGGTTGTTTAAGCTGAGCGTAGCCTGTCTCTGAAGAGATGTTGCCTTGTGAAATGTTAACTTCTAAACATATCTCAGTGAATTTAATACTGCGCTAACTGCACAATCCTGCTGTGACTGTCTGCTTTCTGTTTGTCACGTGCCCTGCACAGCATTGCTAGGTTTGTGTTTGTCATTGCTGAGGAATGAGGACAAAAAACCTGGAAAGAGGCCACTTCGAGATTGGGTTTCATAATGCTCAGATGAGGCCCAGCGCTTAAGCATATAGCATTTTCTTTCTGTTGGTGTTCTAATTCAACCTTCATCTTTGTCCACTAGGTTCCAAAGGGAACAGTAACAGAAATAATTGCTGCAGACAAAGCAGAGGAGTTCCGCAGGTAAAAAGTAAATCCCCTGTGAGAATGTTTTCTGGGTGGCGTTTTTGTCCTGTGTTTTTATTTTATTCTTTAGAAATCCAGCTCACTTGCAGATATATTTTACCTGAAGACAAACCATTGCTACAGGATTTCTTTGAACACTTGAAAGAGTTGGGGAAGAATTTGGTCTCTTGGGAGATACAGGTCCCAGCCCACTGGATCCTATCCACTTTCATTTTCAGATAGCAATGAGGAGTGCCGCAGGTTAGGACACTTAAATACAAGACAGTTGATTTTTTACTCCAGAGGACTTGATGTAAGAGCTAGATTTCCTCCTCTTCTGTTGGAGAACGAGCACCATTTGTATTGAGAAATACTCCCATGTGTACATCAACAGGACCTCTAAAAATGCCTTTGAGTAAATAAGTAACAAAAAAGAAATTGTTCAGGACATCTCTTCCCTGGGTGGTCTGGCTGGTGAATGTTCTGCTTGTAAGGGAAGGGTAGAGATGGAAAGCAGGTTTCCACATGGTTGGGAGGACAGGGCTTCCATCTGTGAAATTCTCCTACCCGAGTGTGCTTGCCCAGATGCTTTCAAGGCTAAGGGGAAGGATGAAGTGATGTGAAATTGTGGTTGGAGCACTCCAGGTGCCCCAGGTGCCTGGTGTGCTCCTCTTGCTTGTGCTCTAGTGATCACAATCTTTTCTTTCAGCCAACAGAAAGACTTTGTTGAATTGAGTTTTGCTACCATATCAAGCACAGGTCCAAATGGAGCCATCATTCACTACAAGTAAGAGAACCACAGCTTTTCTTTTCATCCTTCATCAAACATAGTCGTAATGAGCTGTCTAGATTCTTTGTGGAGTCACAACAGAGTACTTCAGGGAGATGTAGTCACTGTTGATATCTATCTTACTTTATTTCACCAGAGCTTCCACACTTACTAAATTAAGATCTCTCCCTGCTGGCAGCATGTATGTATTATGATGGTGATCTGCTCAGGGGCCATAGAAAAGGGCTATTTTTTGGGTAGAAGTCTGGGAAGGACAAGTATAAAGTGCAGAGTGTTCTGAAATATGTCCAGGAACAGATGTTGAGGGTTTTGCTGGAAGCAACAAAGCTATTCTCTGTACTGTAGTGCTATTTACTGTAGACAAATGCATTCCTCAGTATGAACCCTGGCTCAGCATGTGTGGGATTTCCATCACTGCCACAAGAAAAGAGAGCCGACACATCTGAGCTTGCACTTAATATGATTTCTGGGCTGGAGACCTTAAAACTGTGGAATAAAAAAATTTGTGTTTAACTGAACAGGCCAGTTCCTGAGACCAACAGAACGCTGTCTGTGAACGAGATCTACCTCCTGGACTCTGGAGCACAGTACAAGTGAGTGGGATGAATGGTGCTGGGAACTGCTACGTTTTCTGCTCCCAGTGCCCACCTGCGGGGTCAGCTCACAGTTGCTGTGTAGCAATGTGCAGTTCTGAGCGTGGTGCCAGTTTCAGAGAGCCTGCCAGTTGTATCCCCTCTGGAGGGAGTTTGTGGGGTTCTGAATTTAGCATCAGTCATTGCATCAGTCAATGGGTGACTGATCTGTGACAGGAGGCACTGAACTAGGCTCAGGACAGCAGACTAGGGCTGCTGATAGGCCTTGTCTGGGGTAGGGGATGAGTGCAGTTCCCAGTCAGAGTCCCATTACCAGTGTGGTGGTAGCTGTGCTTTAGCTGGTGGTGCACGTTTCTGCTGCAGCTCTATGCACCTGGGGCATTGGTGTTAGAGCTGCAGGGAGCAGGGAGCAGGCCTGATTGCCCTGGTTTAGCCTTGGGCTGCCTGCACAGCTGCCTGCACAGCCGAGGCAGGCACCTACCCTTGCCAGGATAAGAGTGGATTTGACTGATGTTGAGGTCAGAAAAAGGTGTGGCAACGGAGCAGGACAGCACTGCCTTGTGGTGTTCTCTGCCTTACCAGACAGAGACTCAGAGGCAAGGTTTCTCATCTCAGTGGCCACTTAGGTGTGTTTTTTGGGAAGGCTGTTGACTCAGTGTTTTTTTGACAGTGCCATTCAGCAGCCTCGGTCTCTGCAGCTGTTTACCGTGGAATTCTGACTCCATGGAAAATGAAAGAAGTCATGTTTTTAACCAGTGTAAATAGATGAGAAGTGGCTTGTTCAGAAAAATGCAGGACAGACCTGGCTGCTCCTTTGAGATGAGCTTTGTCTTTGGAGCTATGCCTTTTTGTTGTGTCAGTCAGGAAAAGCTTTGAAAAGGAATCATACAGGCATCCTTTGATAAGATTTTTACAAGGAGATCTTTTTTTTTCTTCCCCTCTGATGGCCTAATTAATGATTTCCTTAGTGCCACTATGAAAAGCAGCCCTTTGAATACAATGTGAGCTGGACATCAGTGGCATTGTGACAAGGATGCTCTGCTTGTCCCTGCTGAGAAGTTAGACCGTGAGTTCTTTGTGACCATGGCCTGTGTGTGCTGGGGAAAAGCGTAGGCACAGGAGAGAGTGTTTCAAAGGGAACTCATTATTTCAAGAGCCTCTTGTGTTTTTGACAGCAGGCTCAAAATGGATTTTGTGGAAGGAACTTAAGAGCCAGTTTCTGACATTTCAGACTGACCCCTATCCAAATGCTGGATGGCTTCTAGAAATCTTAGCACAAGACATCCTGAGGATGAAAGGGACACTATCCCCCCTTACACTTCCCTTTCCTGAGCTGGTAGTTGTCATTTGTGCATAAGTATATATTTTTAAGCTGCTAATGAATCATCTTCCATACAAATAGTCTAAATTTGGCCTTCTGTGTTCTGTTGTCAGTGGGTGGGTACCAGTTGCTAAACCTCAAATTAGCATCATTTTTATGAGCGGTTTACATTCTAATTTGCGAGGAGCTTTGGGATTCTTATGGATGAAAGATAAAATTTTGAATTGTAAATTGGTCTTGCTGCATCTGGGACATGTGTGTTCAGAATTTTTTGAGATTAGGAACTGTTACAACATCAGTCTGGTGTAGCACAGAGCAGATGACTTTACCCTATCATGAGTTTGGTTGGTTTGCTGCAGTGTGACAGGGTTTTCTGTGCGTTCTCCCTTTAATCTTTCTTTTTCCCCCATCCCTTTGCTTCTTGCATCTTTGTTTGCCTCTGGAAGAGATGGTACCACAGATGTGACCAGGACAATGCATTTTGGCACACCGTCAGCCTATGAAAAGGTAAATTGGCATTTCAGTGTGGTTTGTGATATGACTCTTACTGTTAGAGATACTTAAAGAGATTTGTAATGTGCCCTACTGCTATATAGTCAAAGTGCTCCACAAAGTATCATTTATTTAATAATATGTGAAAGTATTTTGATAAAGACCGAAAAGGATGCTGTCAGACTTCAGACTTGCAAAGTATAGACTAAGTGATTTAGAAAATGACACCTTTCTATCTTAAAATGCACACCTCTCATCTGTAAAGTGACATGTCTCCTTCTAAGCAAGAATAAAATCAGCTGGCTGAGGACAAACATTACTGGCTTGTCCAACATGGGAGTTAGGGCGTTTTAATTTAGTGCAAAGCTTAGTGTCTAATGCAAGGCTGCAATAGTGGTTTGTGTCAAAAGCCAGCCTCAGACTTACCTGAGAAGGTCCATGTTGGAGATTCAGCAATTCAAATTTGTTTATTTTAGATTGCTTCTTTAATTAAAGCTAATTTCATCATATAGTTCACTCAGTGATGAAAATATGCTGTAGGGTATGCTCAGGAAGTAAAACTACAGCCACAAAGAAAGTCAGTCATGTTAAGTCAGGTGAATCCTGCTGCTAAACCAGCAGTCAGAGTTTGTGACACACTCTGCATAATTAGCACAGAAATATTTTTGGAGTAATTTAAACTCTTTCTGCTCATGGTTTGCTTTGACATTGACAGCCATAGGAGAGCATGGGCAAGTCTCCCCAGATCCTTCACAATTTGCTACAAGATGCAGTCTTTCTTTCGATTCCTGGGGAAGACAAAGTTCTACCTCTCCCTGTTTACTTAAGGCACATATTTCTTTGACAGGAATGCTTCACCTATGTCTTGAAGGGACATATAGCTGTGAGTGCGGCCATCTTCCCAAATGGAACCAAAGGTAGGTTGGTGAGTTGGAGTGTTTTTACCACAGCAGAGACCTCTGAAGAACCATTAAGTGGTCTGAGAGCAACATTGTGGTTGACAGGTCCAGATGTGGTGTTGATGTTGATGTAACTTTTTGTATCTGTTTCCATCACAACATTTTGGATTCTGGATTACCGATGCCTTCTTTCTCGGCATCAACTAGTGCTGAAAATTCTGAAGGAGAAAGTCAGAAGAGTGTTCAAAGTGCTGTGGTTCTAGGGTGATAGTGGCTTTCATCAGCCAATGGTACTCTAAAATATCTGTGAACTTTCTGTGCTTGGAGGTTGTCTTTATGCTTTACTCATGGCCCTGTCAAAGTGAGAGGTCACTTTCCAGCTTCAAAAAGACTGGCTAATTCTCTTCTAGTTAATGTGGAATCTCTTTTATCAGTGAGCAGCATGAGAAAATGACACACAAAGGAGCTGGTTTGATTTTGTGCAGGAGAAACTGTGACATACATTCACCCCTGGTTAATTTGTTGCAGAGCTATTTTCTCCCTGATTAGACACCTTAAACAAAGATACCTCTTTTTAGAGTTTTCTCCAGTTTGCCTTCTTGGGTAGGTGAGGAAAAAGTATCTGTGTAGTCCTATGAGAAACCCCAACTGATATTGGAGGGTTTCTAAACTTGGACATACGGGCTTGGTGTTCACATTCAGGCAACAAAAATTTATCTACATTCTGATTGAAACAATCTGAAATGACTGACCGTCCAGGGAAGAAGTCTGGCTGATGAGATCACCAAATACTTCTACTTTGAGGTCACTTAGTGCAGCTACCTTTAAGAAAGGCACTGAATTCTCTGTGGGAGATATAACCACTGGATTCTTTCCTGAAAACCTCAGTGAAGTAAGCAGCAGTGCAATGGTTCTGTTACAGACCATCTTCTGAAGAGCAGGAAAGAGAGAGAGGGGCTCTTTACTTGAGAAAGGACTTGAATGTAGGATGTGCCAAATCTGCCCTGTAATTTCTAACAATCCGATGACTTGCTTTCTTTGGTTGTTGGTGGGGTTTTTTTGAGAGGTGTTTTTTTTTTATTATTTGTTTGGATTTTCTTTGCATGTTTTCCAGGTTTGAGCCTTCAGCGTGGTTATCAGCATCTCTGAGGAGCTTGAATTGATCAAATTCTCTCTCTCTCTTGGCCTTCAGGTCACCTTCTAGATTCCTTTGCACGCTCTGCCTTGTGGGACTCTGGTTTGGATTACCTGCACGGGACAGGACATGGAGTTGGCTCTTTCCTAAATGTACATGAGGGTCCTTGCGGCATCAGCTACAAAACCTTTGCAGATGAGCCCTTGGAGGCTGGCATGATTGTCTCTGATGGTATTTAACATTGGTGATTCTCTCTGGTTATTAGGGGAGGGACCAAGCTCTTTAAGATGCAGAGGGAATAAATCTGACAATAGTGTATAGGAAAGGTGGGATTATAAACCCTGGTCCTGCCTCCTCAGTTTGTTATTTTAATTGTTCTTTAAGCTCTCTAGATAAAGACCTTCTGATTTTAGCTTTCATCTTCCATAAAGCACCTTTGCAGCCGAGTGCTGCTGGTGCTTCCTGCGCCCTACAGGGCAAACCTCAGCAGAGCTGAGCTGCTGACCAGCCTGGCTCTGGGCTGCCTCCCATTCTGCAGTGGAAGAGCTGGCTGCAGTACAAGGTGGACACCAGGCTTTCAGGAGCTAATTCTGTCTTTGCTATGGGCTATTTGAGGCAGCTGTTAAATCTTTACATGCCTTATTCTTCCAGGAGTAAATTAACAGCCTGCTGGGGTTCGCTGAGAGACTTACATTGCTTCAGGGCTGCAAAGTCCTCTGAGGGAGTCAGGGGAGCACTTTCTAAACTAAGTGTTTTGGGGAAGAGGTTACCCACCTGCCTTTCATAAAGACATTAATATTTCCAGAGTTTGTGGTATTTGAAGCACATGTATTCTGTGTTCTCTACTGACTTGGAAAGAGACTCTTTGAGCTAGAGGGCTGTCTGTCTTGTTTCTCCTCCCTTTGATAACTTTTGATGTCACCTTGCTTGGGGCTTCTGTGCAGATTAAGTAGAGTCAGAAATTTGTTTGCCTCTGTGGATGGCTGATGTCAAGATTGCTTAGTGACTACAGTGGACTAAAGCCATGGAGGGGAAGTTTGGCCATAGGGAATAAGTATTTGCTCACTGCAGCTATGTTGTGGCGTAGTTAATTACTGTCTCTTTCTGCAGAGCCTGGGTATTATGAAGATGGATCCTTTGGGATCCGAATAGAAAATGTTGTCCTCGTGATTCCTGCCGAAACCAAGGTGAATGAGCTGCTCAAGAGGCACCTTTCTATATGACTCACTGGTTGTAAAACTTAAAGTACTGGAACTTGAGGTGGGAAAATGCTGCAGACAGTTGAATCCTACTCTAGACTTCTGGTCTCCAAAACACTGCTTTACTGAAGACTGATTCTAAGTCTCCTTTGCTAATGGGGACACAGAAGACAGTTCTGCTTCTGCAGTTTCCATGGGTTGAAATCTGTATGTAAGAGTTGTTTTAAAATGTTTTCTGTTTGGATGTAAAAGACCAGAAGCATCTTTGTTTAGCCCTTTATAGTCATTGCTATAGAGTTGGTTGATACTCTCAAGTCAGGATTTTCTTCTCTAACAGAGAGTCCTCAGTGGCAGCAGAAACAAAATTTCAGACAGATTTTAACTTCATAACTGCCAGTCTGGTTGTGTTGTGCTTTTAGAAATGCCAAACTGAAAATGACTGAATAGTCATCAAGCTGAGTCCTGTACAATTGTGACCTGAGGCATGGCCTTCAAAAAGTGACCATTGAAAGAAATAACTAAGGTTTACATTGGGATTCTTTGCTTGAGCTGTAAGAAAAATGTTACTGTGAGTTGCTACCCCTCTCATCTGAATGTTATGAGTTTTTCTGTACTGATGACATGAGCCAAGGAGTAAGTGTGATCTGGCCAGAGCTGTTTCTAAAACTTTACAACCCCCTTTGTCTTTCTGTTGCAGTACAATTTCAAAAACAGAGGGAGCCTGACTTTTGAACCCTTAACCCTGGTTCCAATCCAGATGAAAATGATTGATGTTAATCTGCTGACAGAAAAAGAGGTAAGTGAAGCAGTGGGTTTGCATTGCCTTCTTCACACTAGAACCAGCTTGTTCTCTTCTGTTTACAAGAACCACTGGCCTATGTTCCACTTGATAGATCCAGAGAGCAATCCTGAGCAACCTGATTTAATTTTAAACTTGATCCAGCTGTGAGTGGGAGGGTGGATGAGATGAACTCTCCACAGGTCCTTCCAATCTAAATTAGTCTATGATGAAGGCAGCGAGGAACCCTCTGATGATGTTGTTTTGGTAGTTCTCTTGATCTGATATTTACCACTGTCATCTCTTCTCTTTTCCTACTCCTGCCTTAATTTGCTTATGTCCCTATCATGCTCTCTCCCCTGAGATTTATACTAATTGCTGTCCCATGTTGATTTCAGTATCAGCTTGTGACCAGTCCCATTCAGCCACACCGTGTTCCGCAGTACATACAGACTCTGAGCAGACATCAGTGATACCTGCTCAGCAGCATTTATTTCCTGAATAGCTTCATGCTCTAAACTTTCTGTTTAAGTCTCCCGCTACCTTCACCGTGGTGTTTTTCATCCTATTGTTGTACCGTACTCTTTATTTTCCTTCAACCCATCCTCCTGTTCTGAATGATAGTCCTGTTTGCATTTCCTTTTTCTGAAGAGGCCTGTGAAGAATTCCAGGATCTGCAGTAAGGTTAGCTGTTCAGATCAATCGGGCAACTTCTGTCCTGGGACTGCATTGTTCAGTTACAAATTTGCAAAACCATTTACTAGGCGGTGCCCAGGTAGCTGTTCTGATTTGCTGGAGTCAGTGATTTGCAGAGACTTTGAATATTGTCAGCTGAACTGAACCTTGGCTCCCCTGAAAACCCAGGACAAGTTGCTTCAGTTCCTACCCTCATCAAATTTAGAACTCACTTCCATATAGTAGAGATCTGTCTCTTTGGGAGAGGATCCTATTCCAGCCTAACAGCTCAATCCTGAAGAGCAGAAGGGCCTACCAATGTCTCTTTGGCAGTACGCAACTTGTAAAAAAACCTTTCTGTGCTTATGCTGAATGTGATACCCCTCCCTTTCTCTAGTGTAACTGGGTGGACGACTACCATCGGAAGTGCAGGGAAGTAATCGGAGCAGAACTGGAGAGGCAAGGCCGGCATGAAGCTCTTCAGTGGCTCATCCGGGAGACAGAACCTCTCGTCAGAGTCTAGTAGCACCACAGTGTCTTCGGTGTGTGGAACATCAGGACCTCTGGTGCCACAATAATCTTATGTCTTCTTGGCCCTTGGCACCACTGGGAGAACGTTCTTCAGTAAACCTTTGGCAATCAGGAGGGGATTTCATGTAGTGTTTCTCTCCCCCAGCAAGTGTGGGTTATGTGGGGGTAAGGAGTGCTACTGCCTGAACAGTTTTTTTGGGGGAGGGAAGGGGTTGAGAATAGAAAGCAAACAGCATAAATAAGCATGATGCCTTTGAAATAGGGGTCTTATGAAATAATTGTTCTAAGAGACAATACTGGAAAATTTTATACTGTCTGGTTTTTCACTGTGAAAACTCAGTATTTTTGCATACTTGGGTTCCAGTTGCTATGATGCTACCCACACAGCAGGACTGATTACTGAATAAAAGATTCCAACCCGCTGTTGGCTTGGCCTGCTTCTTCTTGCAGTCAGTGATGTGTTGGGTTTCACGACTTGAAGAAGGGCAAGAACCAGATAATTCCACCTTTATGTGTGGCGTCCAGTTCGGACAGCGAAGGAGTATGTATAAGGGCTGCCCTGTGCTAGGCGCTGGGCAGATGTCGTGGAGGGTGCTGACAGGAGCCTCTGACAAAGCCCTGTGCTTTGTGACAGATCGTGGAAGGGATGTGGTGACACTCAGCAGGGGTTCATACGCGCAGAGCACCCGGGCCAGTACTTCTTCTGTCTATTGTTCCGACTTGCTGAGGACTTGTATAACCCTTGGGAGTGCAGGATGCGTGGGCAGTATCAGAGAATTACAGCTCTTCCTGGACACAAGGCAATTATTAAGCTTAAAAAAAATTGCATACAATGGACAAAAGAAGGCCTCCGTGCAGCCTTGGTTCAAAATCAGCCTGGCCTTGGCCACCAGGATGAGTGCTCCGGATGCCAGGCAGTGCACGAAGACATCTAGTGGCTAAGAGAGCTGCTGCAGGTTAGAGCCAGGTGGGAGAACTTCCCGGCCCAGAGAGGGAGTTCTCTGCTCTGCAAATCTCAGTCTTCTGAGAATCACTGTGGGCAGGTCCATCTAAGCATTGTCCGTAGTGTTAAACCATGGGGTGAGAATATGTTTGCTAAAAGAAGCAGTCATTCCTAACGTTTACACCAAAAGTGTTTTGATCAGACTCAAGTTCAATATTGGATCTAAAAAGAGCAGTCGGGTAACAGCAGCTCAAATTCTTGATATTTTAAAGAAGTGCTCAGTGCAAATGGAAGTGTTTGTATTGCATATTGTATTTTCTTCCCCCTACCCCTCAAGAAATTCTGAGAGGGAAATATTAATCTGTTAAATGGCATGGAATCGGTATTTCCCTCAAGAGTTCCTTTAATTGGAAGCAGGATCACGGGGCCAAACAGAGAAGGACTGTGAAGAGGAGCAAAGCCGCCTGGGCTCCTAGTGATGTTATCCCAGAAGGTGAGAAAGCAGAAGTGCAGGAAGTGCTTTGTAACACCATTTTCACACCTGACTTCTGTCTGTAATTAAATAGCCAAGTGGTTCCAGCGCTGCCTGGAAGTGTTGGCTTTCATCTGGGCTGTGGCTGTGGGGAAACCCCGCTCGCATGTGGAGCAGTGCTGCTGCGTCTCGGGAGTGAGGGCTATCGGCCAGAGCAGGGCAAACAGTTCTTCAAAGGTGCCCGGTGCCTCTGGAAGTGCTGGCTGTGGATCAAAGGACAAGCAGGAGAATCGCTGAACAGGTTGTGCTGGGACAAACTGGGACTTTCCCAGCAAAAATAGATGTGGGTGCGCTGAGGCTGAACGATCAGGGAGTTGTCAACCGGGCTGGGTGGGAAACCTGTGGGACTGGGAGGCAGCTGCTCTCCAGGGAGATGGTGGTGATGGGATGAAGTTCTAGGAGATGAGATGAAGTTCTAGCAGATGACTGCTGGTCAGTGAAGACCCACGGGGGGCTGTGCTGATGACCACAGATGTTCCCAAGAAGAGTGTCCCAGATGTCCTGGTGAAGACCCAGCCTGGGTAGGTCTCTCCTCAAACTTCAAGGGCAAATGTTTCCCATGGGAAGGCATAAGAGGATGATTTCTACCAACCGGTGAAATGCAACAACCAAGGAAGTTTTTGTCCCCGTGGCCGCTGTGTTTGGCTTGGGCATCTCCATGGGGGGGGACGACACAACACTGAAAGCAATTTGCTGAGTTTGAGTGGCCGTATTAGACCTTTTCCCCAACTCGTCTCCCTGCTTACTGCCAAATGCCAACCTGGGGCCATTCCTGTCCTGTAGTCCCCTGCAGTGCATGGGGACAGAGGTGGGGCAATCCTCATCTTCTCTAGGTACCAGCCCAGGAAGCCTAGCAGGTGCCTCCTGCCCTTCCCTCCCCAGCTCATACCTCCATGCCACTTCCACCTTGTGGGCTTTTTTTGTGGAGGGGTCTGCCACTGCATTTTGGTGATAGTCTGGTGATATTTGCACCTTTCTCAGATGTTGGCACCTCCTCAGAGGGAGACGGGGTGTTTCCTGGGAGAAGGGGGGGCTGGCTGACACCCATTCCTAACTCTAAGGCATTTTTCTCTCTCCCTGTTTGCTAAAACACAACTTCATTTTATGCCCTTTCCTGTCTGAGCTTCAGGTTTCCAATAGAAAATAAACTTAGCTTCTTTGGTTTTCCTTCTTCCAGGTTTTGATTTATTCTGTCAGTGCCTGCTTTCCCTGGGTGGTCTCTCCCTTCTCTTCTCCTGGTGGAATGAAAAAATTAAGGAAGAGAGGAATAAGGAAATGAATGAAGGGAAAACAAGTTCCTTTCAGGTTTGGGTTTTATTTTTGTATCAGTACCACCCATGAAAATAACCATGAAGTTATGCTGCTGAAGTGAAAATTATGATTTTTTTAAAAAAATATTTTCTTTCCATAGGGGCTTTTTTTCATTATTACCGTGGGAAGGAAGGGGCGTTTTCAATAACGACATTCTTAATGTTCTATTTTCAAGCCACTCAGTTTTGCAGTGTTTTTAACCCAGTGGGTGTCTTACAGTTACAGATGATGCTGCAAAGCACGTTTCTGCCCCTTCTACCGCCTCTCTTACGGGGGGCTTGCTGGGCTAAGCCCGTCTGATCCTGTCACTTCCTCCAGCCCAGGAGGTCAGCAGATAGTTGGACCTCACCACCAGCACCACCACCTGATGCTGTTTCTATCCAGGGGACAGGAGTTCAGCAAATGCAAACCATAATCAAGGTCCCTATGGTCGCCCTGATTCATGTCACTAGATCACTCCCCCACTGTCCCCAACCCAGATGTTTCTCAACATTCATGCTAGGAATCTCTAGCTATGCTATTACTGTGTTTGGGGTCTATGAAATTCTTTGTTTTCCTTGGAATTAAAATGTTACAGCAAGAGACAGACCCTATTTTTCAGTGAGGAAAACCCACACTGGCTTTACCGTTCAATCACGAGTCGTGACGAGCATATTGGCAACGTGCCTCTTGGAGTACAAGGCTTTTGAGGCAAATAGACCATTTCTCCTTGAGCAGAGGGATTCATATTCATTCATCACCAGCAACAAATGCTCCTTCTCTCCGTAAGGCTGGTGGCTGCTTGGTTTCTCCACAGCCCCCCCTCCTTCCTCAGTCTGAGGGTGCTACCTTAAGTGTGCCTGGCAGCGGTAAAATTCAGTTGTTTTTTAACTTAAATGGCTCATAACTCACCTGTAATGGAAACCCCACTATTGTTCGCATGACTATTAAACCCATCACTTTCCACGACAGCTATTGGAGCAAGTTTTTGATTTACGGCCCAGCCTTGTAAAGAAAAAGAAAACTTCTGAGGACATCGTTGCTGAGGGCCTCCTCAGCAAAGCATCAAACCAGCCTGACGTTCAGGCTGCACGCAGGGAATGAACTGCCCAGTAACATGAGGGGCTGGGGTGTGTTGTGGGGCACAGATGGTTCCTTCAGTGGGTCGTGATGGTGAAAGCCAGGTGGTTGGAGCAGCTCTCCTGGGCATCAGGAGATGACATCTTCTTTCCATTGCTACTTCTCTGTCACGTGGTGCTCTGAGGGGTCTCCTCTGGGTGGTGTGTGGCTGGGGACAGCATGGAGGACACCTACATTTTGGCAGATGCTCAGGAAAGGCTGAATGAGGCTCCTCAGTCATTCAGGCAGCTGCCTAAAACCCACCCACTTGTTGGCACCTGATGCCCAGAGAGGAGCTGTCCTTGTCCCACACCATCTCCTCTTTGCGCTCAGTAGAGGAGAGTTGGCTGCTCCTGCTGAGGATTCTTGCCATTTATTATTGTTGACTTGTAGTATTTCACACCTCATTCCTGGAGTCCTCCGTCTCCTTTTTGGGGAAGAAACTGCAGGCCTGAGTGTCTGGTGAAGGTGTCTGGAGATCAGGAGTTAAATAAGTTGCCTGGTGTCACTGCCCTCAGTTTGTTTTACATGATTAGGACAAAACTCCACATGGCTTTGGATGTAATGAGGAAAAAAAAAACAAAAACAAGAGCCTCTGGAGGGTAGAAATATGAACTGGGTTAGTGCTTAATTAAGTTGCCTATTAACAGTTGTGTAGCAGCCTGGAAGAATTTTAATGTACCAATTAAAGCACGGAGCTATCTCCTCAGCTTTCCACCACCTCTGGGGATGCTGTCAGGAATGGGGAGGTTGCAGATCAAGTGCTGTTTATTTTGCACTTCCAGCTTGTTAAAAATCGTTCTAAATTTGGGATGTGGCGGATGCCCACGGACACCTTGGCTTCCGCCAGGCAGTGGAGTGACGTCTGTCTGATGAAGATGAGCACGGGAGAGAAATGGGACCAGAATGATGCCTGATCCCGTAAGACCCCTCCTGTTCCTTAACGGTTTCTGTGCTGCTGCAGGAGGAGGAGAGGGGTGGCAGGGTGGCTCCATGCTGTCGGTGGGGTGCGTTGGTTTGGCACGTAGGGCCCAGACGGCTGGTGTGGACTCACAGCAGGTGTTTGGAAGGGACGTGACGAGTTGTCCGTGTAGTTTGCTGGTTGTCCCGTCACTGTGTCACACAGACTTCAGGAGCTTGTCTGTCTCCATCATAAGCATCCCCATCAGGTGAGGTGGTCACAGAGTGTTGCTGCTCTGATGTATGACAGCCAGAAGGTACTTGAGGCCATTTTAGAGCCATTTGTTCAAATTGCTCTTTCCCCCTGCTTGGTTAGTCTCCTGAATATGCTGCTGAGGAGCAGTTGTATCTCCTTCTTCTCACCAGCCCAAACAAGCTGACCTTGTCCAATTGCTGTCACTTATCCTTCTTCCTCCAGCAAGAACTTGTGAGAGGACTCATTAGCAAAACCAGATGGGCTTCAGCCATCACATTCCATGAGAGATGGCTTTTTGGAAGAATAGGAAGAAATGTAACCCCAGAGGTGCTATACCATGTTATGCTCTTGGTGACATGTAATGCGTCTTGAATTTGGACAAGCCAAGCTCAGCCACAACGCACTAAAAAGAAAAGACTGAGCAGAAAAGGTAGGTGAAACCTCACTGTCTGATGGAGCAGGAGCCTAAGGGCAACAGGAGCCATCAGCCTCCTCTTTTCTGAACAGCACACCTCCATGGTGTCTCTTGGAGAGTGGCCAGGAGGAGGGAAAGGGCAACTGGATCACTTCAGTCCTCAGCGAGATGGCAGTGGGGGATGCCTCTGTGGGCACATGTCCCTGGCACTTTAGATGGGAAACGAAGAGCTTTCCAGCCACAGCCCTGGTGGGCTTGACCAGGGGGACAGGGACGCTGATGGAAGGGTCTGAGGGAGATTCATGGGGAAAAACCCTGCTGGTGGACCAATCAGTATGTGTGAGCATCTCTCTTCTGCTGGCTGCTCAGGCAAAGGCTGCAGGCAGAGGGCAGGAGGGGCAATAGCAGGGGTTAGAAACTGGGGTCAGAAAAAGGAAAAGACAGAGGTCTGAACTCCTCTAACAAAAACCTTCAGCCTGGTGAAGAGGGGACCCCAACCCTCCCCATTCCACCCCGGGCTCGATCCAAGGGTGAATGTTAGTGCACGTAACACTGATAGTGATCCTGACCACAAACTCACAAGGAGCACACAGACGCAGCAGGGAGCAGCCTAAGTGATATCAACAGACAGAGAGAAACCCTTTTTTAAAAACTAAAAAATAAGTGTATTATATTTTACTGGCCTGAGGGCTGGCAAAGGCTGCAGGGGGGTTTGGTTCCTCAGGGCTGCCCATCGCCAGCTCTCCTGGGAACACAGTCTCCTGGCATGTGATGCTGCCCTGCTCCCAGGATGCTCTGTCTGCAGAGCAATTTCCACACTCAGATGGCATTTGAAGAAAAAAAAAATCCAATCTCGTCCCTCATCCATTTTTCATGTATCATCTGCCGGTGGCTTGTTCTGGCTCCCGGTGTCACGGGAGCCTTTCGCCTGCGGAGCCTGAAGGTGGGTGTCCTCAGCTGTGAGCCCTTTCTCAGCAGGCTCTGGGGCAGTTTGCGTGGGCCAGCAACTGAGTGAACACAAAGCCTGCTCCCTGCAACTGCCAGCCACAGAGCTGCACTGGACTGATCCTGTTTAAAAACCAGTCTGGGGGCAGCATGTTATAAACATCTCCCAAAACGAACCATTAACCAACAGGAGAGGGTCTACCGTGAGCTTTCAATATCCCACCCCATCACTTCAGCATCATGACAAGCAGCCCTGGCTGGGCATGTCCGGAGCTGGAGCAAGTCACAGAATCACAGAATCGCGTGGGGTTGGAAGGGACCTCTGGAGATCATCTAGTCCAACCCCCTGCCAAAGCAGGTCCACTCAGAGCAGGTCCCACAGGAACATGTCCAGGTGAGGTTTGAATGTCTCCAGAGAATGAGACTCCACCATCTCCCTGGGCAGCCTGTTCCAGTGCTCTGCCACCCTCAAAGTAAAGAAGTCCCTCCTCATGTTTAGGTGGAACTTCTTATATTCCAGTTTGTACCCATTTCCTCTTGTCTATCCCTGGGCATCACTGAAAGAAGACTGGTCCACCTTCTTGACACCCTCCCTTTAAGTATTTGTAAGCACTGATCAGATCCCCCCTGGGCCTTCTCTTCTCTAGGCTTAAAAGACCCAAGTCCCTCCGCCTCTCCTCGTAAGGAGATCTTAAGATCGTAAGGGATCTTTTTTTCTGCCTTTTGAAAATATTTTCCAGGGTTATTCTGTTCTGGGGTGAGACGATAAGGCTGTGATAAGACCATGAAAAGGTTTGCTAACCAAAAGCCTGGAAAAATTATTGAGCCAAAAAAGTGATATCCATCAAACCATTTAGTTTTCAGTGTTTTATAAGATGTTTTGTAAATGCTGGCAACTCTAATTAAACTAAAAAGATTGGATTAATTTTTAAAGGAAAAAAAAGTGGAAGTTGGGAGTTTTCCATTTCGAACTAGTCGGAACAAGGCAGTCCAGCAATTTTAAAAAGTGTATTAAAATATTTTTTGACATAAACCTGATGAAACCTGGTCCTAATCCGCCGCGCAGATTGCATCTTGAAGAACTTGAATTTTTCAGATAAGAAGCACAAAACCATAAAAAACTCTTGAAGTCAAGCATTTTGCTGAAAACCTCCTGCTGCAGTGACTGCGCTACGCCTGAGAAGCAGGAGCGGGAGCTGAGACGTGCTGAGCTGTGTGTTCATCCTGCCTCACAGAGCTAATACCTTGTGTTTGCTCTCCATAGTCAGTGGAGAGACACAGGTCAGCCCAGAAATGCTGTAGCACACCTGTGAGTGTCCTTTTGGGGTTATAGAATCATCGAATCGTATGGATTGGAAGGGACCTTAAAGATCATCTAGTCCAACCATCAACCTAACTCTGACAAAAAAATAAATAAGAAATAGGAAATAAAAATTACTAATCCATATTCCTGAGGACCATGTCTACCCGTCTTTTGAACACCTCCAGGGACGGTGCCTCAACTACTTTCCTGGGCAGCCCATTCCAATGCTTGATAACCCTTTCGGTGAAGGAATGTTTCCTAATATCCAATCTAAACCTCCCCTGGTGTAACTTGAGGCCGTTTCCTTGTCCTGTCTCCTGTGACCTGGGAGACGAGACCAACCCCCGCCTCTCTACACACCCTTTCAGGTAGTTACAGAGTGCGACAGATGTCATATAGATGTCCTTCTCTATTGGCTTGACAAGCAGAGGGCTTCTCTCTCAGCCATCTCAGGCTTATGGTTACAATGGGGTGGAACAAATAAACCTGTGTTCAAGTGGGAAGGCTCAGGATCAATGTGCCAACCTCTCCTTCCCTTTGGGCAATGCATCTCACCTAGGACCTTGACTGACCGAGGCTGCTATCACCTCCAAAGCGATCACACCATTTACAAAGTTCTCTACTATACCAATTCAAAAAATGTTTCAAATCCAAACTGACAGCGCTGAATCAGTCAGAGTTTGAACACAGCTGGATGAGAAACACCACGGTGAGCATGGGCTGAGCAGCTTGGAGGAGCACACTCGTGGCTAGTGGCCATTTGGGCATCCTCGGTGATGCTGAGGTCTGCCATGGCATCTGTGGGCAGGCAGCCCCGTATGCCAGTACAGACCGGGGAGCAAACTGCATCCCACCTCTGCTACCCACAGCCGAGCCACGGTGACACGTGTTTCTTCTAACCTCTTCTCTGGATCATGGCAGGGCAGTTCAAAAGGACTCGCCACCTGGGGCAGGGCCACCGGCTGCTGATACTGTCTCTGGGTTTCCCACAGGGGAAAGAGAAGAGGGGTTTCCACTGGGCGAAGCAAATCACCCTGGACATTGATGCTTTTGCATTTCCCCGACTGAAGGCCGTGGGCAGCGGTACCTGCGCCCTGTGGATGTGATGGGGGTGTGATGGGGATGTGATGGAGATGTCTCCTGGAGTTAAGTGCTCCTCGGCACTCACCAGTCAGATGGCATTGCCCTGCTGCTGCCGCGGAGCAGAGGCGGCAGGAGGCAGGTGCTTAAGAAAAAGCCCCTCTCCACACAAGCCCTGTTTAGAGATGATGCTTTTTATCACTGCCACAGGAGGAAAGGGGGCTGTTTCCATAACACCGAACATCAGGGGTCTGCCCCGCAGCGAGTCAGCAGCACGAGCTCCTTCCTGGGTGGGAAGCAACAGGTAAGACCGTCGCTGTTTTGGGATAGCCAGCCCCTTCTGAAGCCAGGCTGAAAAGTGACATCTCCCACAAAATGCTCCCCCGAAAGCATTGTTAGTTGTGAGGGTGTGAGCAGCCTGGTGGAGAATACCCAGCTCCCTCGCCCTTCCTCGCAGGGTCTTTTCCACCAACAGCTGCAAACCCATTTTATATTAAAGGCTTGACATAGCTACAAGGAGGCTCAGTAGGACTCAATTTTTAATTGTGAAATATTGATAGAGACAGCTTTTTTTTTTTTTTTTTTCCTGCATGCTGCCTCTTGCTCCTGCAGCATGGGTTATGATTTCTTACCAACTCTGGATTTGGTGAGTGACCCCAGCTGAGCACCAGGGAGGGGCTGGCATTAAAGAGGGGGCACCCCGTGTCCCGAGACAGGGGTGGGGAGCAGGAGTGGTAACTGGCAGTAAAAGCTGACAACCAGAAATTAGTGTTGCTTTTAACTGTCAACTCTCAGTAAGAATAAATCTTGAATCCTACCAGGTCTGTCTGTAAAATCCCACAGACCTTGCTGGCTGCACACACTGAGCTCTGCCTCGAAGAGGACGGAGTAATGCCTGTCTGGCTCATTAAACGTGATGCAGGCAGAAAGATGGAGATTGTGTGAATCCAACACTCTGGCAAGGGATGTTGGCACTGTCAAAGTGTGGGCTGTCCTCAGGGAACAGCCTTGACCAGAGGAAACCCTACTCCTATCAACATGGTCCTACAACTTCTACCCTGGGATGGAAGATGGGCTCCAGGGCCGGGCTCCCTCACCTGTAGTCTTCCTCCTGCGTGGCATTAACTGTCTTAAGAAGAGCTGGGACACCCATCTTTTCCTGAAGATATGAATTTATCTTGCAACATGTTATCACAGGCTGTTGTGTATCATCTGGATAAACGGTAAAGCTCCTGAAAAAGTGGGAGGCTTTTCTGCAAGGCAAGGAAAGTACTAACAATAGTACTGAGGAGGCTCTCCAGATGAAAGCAGTCTGCCTCCATTTATTCAGTTCTCTGGGTACAGAGGGACATCACTCACTTGAACATACATCTGATAGTCTTGGTAGGTTGAAATACCTGGGACACAGTTAGACCTACAGCAGAAGAGGGCGAGTTCCCAACCTAGGCTGGAAGAACTGTAAAAATCCAGAAAAGATCCAGCTGCTGAACCAAGAGAAGACGGGAAACGGCACCAGAAAAGCAGCTGTCACAACTCACCTTACAGTAGAGCAGGTTCCCATTACCTTTAAAGAAAAAAATAAGTGAGCTTTATGCTGCTACGGTCAAGGGTTTAAAAGTGCATTTCATAAAGATAGAATTTCTAATACAAGCCATCCCACCACTAATATCAGCCTGCCTCGCATTCAGAATTGTACTGCAGATGCATGATTTTGCCAGTTTTGAAACATCAGCAAATTTAGTTTTAACCTGCTGTAGAGATAGAAATGGTCACTGTAAGGGTGATACTGTTTTGCATTTGGTGCATTTATTGACATGAGAAAACCAGCAAGCATTAATTTAAAGTGGTTAATTCAGGAACACGCAGATGCAAAGGCTGCGTGGAAGCACATAAACCACGTGTGGCAGAACCGGAGTTTGGTTCCTTGCTTTCCTTGGGTTCAGCACCCTCCAGCAAACCTCCAGCGCGAAGGGAGAGAGCAGACAGAACGAAGGAAAACTGCTGGTACCAAAGAAGGAGCCAGGATGGGTTGGGGATTTCTCAGTCTGGGGAAGAGGAGACTGAGGGGAGACCTTCTCGCTCTCTCCAAATCCCTGAAAGGAGTCTGTAGAGAGGCGCGCGTCAGTCTCTTCTCCCAGGTCACAGATGATGGGACAAGGGGTAATGGCTTCAAGTTGCTCAAGGGGATGTTCAGGTTAGATATTAGGAAATATTTCTTTACTGAAAGGGTTGTCAGGCATTGGAATGAGCTGCCCAGGGAGGTAGTTGAGGCACCATCCCTGGAGGTATTCAAGAGATGAGTTGTCATGGTGCTCGGGGATATGGATTAGTAGTGGATTGGTGTTGTTTTGGCTGTGGTGTGGGGTTTGTGGGTTTGTAGGTTTTTTTGGGATTTTTTTGTCTTTTTTTTTCATTGGCTGGACTAGATGATCTTAAAAGGCCCCTTCCAACCCAGGTGATTCTGTGATTGGCACTCAGCCACCTGGGCGGCAGAAAGCCAGCAAGGAAGAAGACCTACAGGTGGTGGTGGGCAGGGAGTTGGAGGTGAGATCCTGTCCAGGTGGGCTAGTGTGGTCTGAAGACTTCCTGAGCAAGAGGCCCAAAACAAATCCTACCCAAAGAGAGAGGAGGGGAGCTCCTTGTATGAGGAAGGCAGTGTGACCTCCTCTCCCTGCTCTGTACATTGCATATTGAATAAGGTTCTCAGCCATCCGTGACATTTTGCACGGCGCTTGACAGTGTGAAAGAGCTTTTAAAAGAGAGGGAACAGCCCAGGGAGAAGAGCCTTTCTACAGTCCTCCTTGTCTGCTGGAGAACAGTCAAGGGACCTATGTGAGCTCTGCCCTAGTGAATGGGGCAGGAGCAGGTTCAAGCCCACCACAAATTGCTCTCAATTATCAGCTCTCCCCCAGGTGCAGGATGACTTTTGGGAAGATGACAGCTGAAAGGCTCCTCCATCTCATGGGCGAGCCCCCACGAGGCTGCCATAAAGAAGCCACTGTAGTGATTTGCTCTCCCCTTTTGAGAAACAAATATTGGCTTGGTCTGTAGCACACACACATCCCAGCTGGCAAAGACAAACTAGATCATTAAGACAATAGAAACAGTAAGCGTACAAAGAAACATGAAAAAAATGACTCTGAGATGCATTCATATTTTATGCACTTACTGGGATAAAGCCTCAGGTCTATAATATTGAATGAGAATGTCAAAGAGATAGCTTATGCTAATTTAATTAAAGGCAGCATCCTGGTGCACGTGGGTAAGGAGCTGAATTAAATTGTGCACCGCCCACTAATTTTGCCTGCCATGGATGTACTTAGTCTGGCACATCCCGATGTGCTCAGGGCTCTACTTGTTTTTCTGGACAGGATGAGTCTCCCCCACCACTCTAGCAAATTTTGGCAGGCTCAGATTGTACGCTTTTCAGTCACAAAGCTGGAAAACTCTGTGGAAATGCCACCTCTGGGCATGGATTTATCTACCTGAGCCAGAGAGGTAGGAGTCCTTGTCTGTGTTTGTTTCCCATGGGGAAGTAAACGTCTTCTTTCCCAGCTTGGGTAGGGAAAAGGGATAAAGGGCAATTAAAACATTGCTGTGTGAAACCTGGTATCAGTCCATAATATTGATTTCGTGCTTTGATCTTCAAATCTCCTTGCAAGAAGCTGTTCTAATGCTTTTGCCCTCTGCAAATCAGGTGAGGAGCCTGGATCCATCGCTGATGGAGCTACATGCCTTGGGACTGAAGCTGTACCCTAATTTGAGCCCATCAGAATCAGAGGCTGTCTGTCTGTCTGTTCACTTCAGTGGGGAACCAACTCCGAAGTGCTCAGTGGTTAATAGTGCTGAGAAAGTGCAGAGTTTCATTACTAGGGAGAACTGGGGAGGGAAGTGCATCCCTGAGGGTGTGAGGATTGCTTTGCTGGTGTAAGAAACACCTGCTCACACTTACAATTTAAAGAGGACAAAGTCTCCAGAGCAAAGATATAATTTATTGTACGAAACAGCGCTGAATCGGGTGCATCTCAAAGCAGAGGCGCCCCGATCTTTAGCTTTTAGATATTTTATACCTTTTTTTCCTGTCCACCTGAGTTCCTGTCTCTCTTCTCATCGCCTGAGAAGTTGGAGCTCACATTATTCCCGACCGCTTAACCTGTCACTGGTCTACTCAGCCTTCACAGTCCTTGGTCCACTTATCGCTCTGCCATCAGCCTGGTTCTCTTCACCTAAATAACTTCCCATAAACCAGGATCTCTGGACCACTCCAGGGCATTTCTAAGGATGAGTTGGATACATTGGAGGAGACTCCACTATCACTGAGCCTCCTCTGTCAATACAGGCACACTGACAAAAATATATCAAGTAGCTGAAGCAAAACTCAGCTCTTTTCTCACACTGGGGAATAAGGCTGTCATTATGAGCAGGACTGGATGCAGTTTTAAGGTGAAAAAAAAAAGTGAAATAGGAATAAATTGCAGCATAAAGTTTCTTCTTAATGTTATTTTTTTTCCAGGCAGAGGAAGCACTAAGCACGAAGGCATTGAGTGAGCGTCAGGGCCCTGAGACTGCAGCAACACCTGCTGCTGGTAAGTCATAAGAAGAGCAGAGCATGCTCTGGGTGGCAGCTGTAACCCCGTTAAAAACTGCTTGTGTGCAGAGATGTTCTGCAGCAGAGCAAGGCACTTGGTCACGAGGCCAACTCTGCCCATTAGCTACAAACGGGACGAAAAGAGTTGTCAGTAAAAGTACCCAGTGCCACTCGAGGTGACAAGACCGAGCTCTTAGAGAGTCCAGGTGTCAGGGAGAAAGAGAGAGCGCTGCCACCACCGGGGATGTTCAGACAGGACCTTTCCAGAGTGTGTCACACTGAAGCACAAGCAGCTCCCTTCGTGTGGTCTGTCTAAAAGGTGCTTCCATGGAGTTTGCTGAGCCCCCATCCTCGCTGCCTCATGAAGGAACCTCTGCTGCCTCATGAAGGAACCTCTGCTGCCTCGTAGCACTGGCAGAAAGCAAACACCCTGCCCTCTGAAAGCGTGCAACTGCAAGCATCTGTATTCTGCAAACAGGAGGACGGAGAGGCAACTTCTCTCCTTCCATTAAAGCTGAGCTTCTCAGATGATAAACACCTGCTTGCGAGAGCTGGGAAAAACAAAGGCGTCAAACTAGGCATGAAATCTGCAATGGTTAGGATTTGGATTTGCACTTAGTTCTGCTTCCCGCTAAAGGGCATGAATGAAGCAAGTTAATAACTTACTTGCCTTGAGGAATATGTATTGTCAGCCCCCCAGAGGAGCTGGACTGCTCGCACCCCTTGAAATTTCCCGTTGGCTACCAGGTATTCTTTTATCATCACACTTTAAAGTGAAAACATTCTACATTTTTTTTCTCTACGACTGTATTGCAGAACAAGACTTGGGAATGACCTGAATTGGAAGGTCTGACAGATTGCTTTTTTTAAAGGCTCTTTAGGGAAAAAAAGCAGACATGACCCTCTACTAAATTACACCTGTGTTATAGTAATGCATTGCCACTGCTATTGACAGCATCACACCTGGCTAAATGAGTGTGAAGGGAGGACTGGGACCAGCATCACATTATTTTCCATTTAGCAGAGCTGCTACGGTCTCCCCTAAGCCCAGGGGTCCTAGAAAAACCACCTTGGATTTGACCCCTTTTCCCCAGGTTTGGCAGGTCATTAGAGATGAGGAATAAGGCATATCTTCAACCTGGTGATTAGGGGTGCATGGAATGTAAATAGTGGCTGGATTTCAATTTCTAAAGAAGATGTCATTGTTTTGGACCACAGCAGTGGGAACAAGCTCTAGGTGATCTGTGAGAAAGGTATCCCAAGCCAATTTGTTGGGTATGAGATGCTGAAGTGCAGTGATCAGAAAATCATGTTTGGTCCGTCCTATGCCCACTGCACTAAGATCATCCATTCCTTTTCCCATTCTGCCTTATCTCCCCAAAATACTGTACGTGTGGGAATTCGGGTTATGTGTCTGTGTCCCTGCTTTCCGTGTTGAGGGGCAGGATTACCGGTTAATTTCCCTAAGCCCGGGGAGGAATAGTATTTCTCGTCTGTTAAAGTTCTGACTCTGTTAAAGGACAGACGATTTGGCAGCCTGAAAATCCTGAGCATGGGCAGCGCCTCGCTGTGCCTCGGGGGTGAGACCTGCTGACCCCCTCCCTGCTCTGAGGTGGAGGAGAGGGAAGGATGCCGTGGGGCTGCCCTGCATCCTGCTCTGCTATAGGGGCACTATACATCCCCTACAACCCTACATCCCCTGACATGGGGTTTGTCAGCATCGCCCGGGTGCGAAGCCACCTCCTGAGGAAGGGGAATCGGGGAACAAACAAGGCAACCCAAGGGTTGAAATATAAACAGATTTAATAGAGCAAGATTAAATAATTAACAGTAATAATACTAAAGGATCAATATTGATCCCAACTCACGGTTTTGACAGAGTTGGAAGGGACCTCTAGAGATCATCCAGTCCAACCCCCTGCTAAGCAGGATGGCCCAGAGCACATCACTCAGGGCTGCATCCAGGCACCTCTTGAAAATCTCCAGCAAAGGGGACTCCACAACCTCAATACTGATGCCAATATAAAATATACAAGGGCTATACTTAGCCAGTTCTATCAGCAGGAAGCTGTGCCACTGGAGTAGGCGAGTGAAAATGTTGGACACCGTGAGTCCTACAGCTTCAGGAGGAAGGGAAGGGCTGAGGGGTCAGGCACTGGGACAAGAAGTTCTCAGGATCACAGCCACCATGGAAGAGAGAGCACTCCTTGGCAAACTTTCTAATTTATATTGAACGTGATGTTCAGGGTCTGAAATAGTCCTGTTGGCCAGGCTGGGTGAAGAGCCCGGGTCTCCCTCCTCCTCACCCCTCTACCTCGTTAGCTCAAGAACACCGAACCCTTGAAACCTGCACACCAGGGCTGGCTAGAGAGTAAAGACATATTTTTGGCAATTCAGACATTAGAGTCTTCTAAAAAGGCAGGTTTCCCTAGCATGGAAGGGCTCACACCAAAAAGTAAAATTAGTGAAAGGGAAATGTATCCGGTGTGGCTCAAAGCAGGAGCAAGAGCATCCCGGGGAAGGACGGGCGTCCGGCCGGGGCATCCAGCGGGGCTGGGCTGGGCTGGGCTAGGCTGGGCTCCCGGGGACATGGTCCTGGTTCTCCGCAAGGAAAGAGCAAGGAGCAGCCCCTCTCCTGCTCCGCTCCCGGCCGCCGCCGCTTCCCATCACCAGAGGGACCCCTCGGACCGGCCATGGGGTCCCCCAGCCCGGCTCGGCTGGGGAACTGGTGGCAACTGGGGCAAAGAGCCAAGAGCAGGCTTGGCACGGAGATGTCACGCACAGACTGGATTTACTCCCCCTTCTCCTGACCCTGCGCCGGTGTGTGCCCGTCCGGAAAGTCTGCTGGTGACTCCTCAGCCATGTGAAGCCACTGAGAGCTTTGCAGGGACCCAGCAGAAACCACCCGCTCTCTGCTGAGGAGAGTTAGTGTGGGAGAGAAGGGAGAAAAAAAGGGGAAAAAGAAAGAAGATGATAATCAAGTCTTTCTGGGCACCTGCAGTTTGCTTGGCACTTTTTTTTTTTTGCTGCTGACAAGTATTGGAAATTATAAAGGTAGAGGAGCCTTGATAAAATGAATGATGGTTGCTACCAAACTGGTTCTGTAAATAATCTTGTTCACGATTCTGTGGGCATTAAGACATAAATAGGGGGTAATTATGTGTGGATTTTGGTGACAGCAGGAGTTTAGTTTCTTTTCTTGGGACATCATATTCGTCTATATATGCTGGTAGCTCAGCAAGAGGTCAGTGTCATCCCTTTTTCCACCCTCTGCCTCTGAAAAGAAAGAAGTGCCCCACGGATTTTTCTTAGCAGGGTCATGAGGGCAATAAATTAGCAAAAGGAAAAGAGCAGAGTGACCAAAGGGCATCTGCTACATCCTAAGAAACTGCTGGGCTCCAGTATGCTGAAAGCTGCAATTATTAATGTAACAGACAACAGGATTGATTTGAAAGCTTAGTGAAGTCAGCTGTAGCATTATTTTTTTCACCCTTATCAAGGCGAAAATTTGGATTAGGGCCTTGCAGAAAACAGTTTTTCCCAAAGCGAGGGTAGGTCCTGGGTTGGAAGAGGGACAGAAGCTCCCTGGCCTCAGCTCTCTCGAAGGGAAGGGCCCTTTGAAGAGGGGTGTGCTGGGTGCCTGCGCTTGCAGTGCAGCGTGATGCTGCGTGCTCGGGCTGCTCTCAGAGCTCCCTGCCTACCCCCATGAATTCTGCAATTGAGAATGCTTCGGAAAGTTCTTGTCTTTCTGCTGTCCTTCAGAAACTGCCAGCTGGAGGGGGAAGACTTTTTAATACATTGATAAAGTTAGATTTGGGTTTTTTTTTGGTTTGTTTGTTTTTTCCAGGAAATCAAACACTTTTTTTTGTGTCCGTCATTCCTTTCTTTTTGCAGAGGATTTTCTTCCTTCCGTAATTACCCAACGCAGTGCTGCGGGAGCGTCTGGGAGATGCCAAGTATGGGTAGACAGACCTCAAGCCTGAGGCTTTATACCCAGCTGAAGTGGAAGGACGGGTCCCTGCCCCGGCTGCTTCAGTCATCTGTATTCATCTCTGCTGTGACAGTCCTTCCTGCAAAGCCAGCCCTGAGCCTTCCCTACTGCTGCGTGACTAATCCTTAAGTAATCGGTTATTTGGGGAATGTCACCTCTGGGTGTGCTATTTGTTGGGCCACAACGGCACATTTTGAAGGGAGCAGGTTGAAATAATCCAATCAGCGTGTCCTGAAGGGGGATACAACCCCTTGCCCTTTTCTCCTCGTCCCCAGCAGAGTACAAGAAGCACACGGTGTGCATGTGGGAAGAGCTGGGAGTGTGAGTCTCAAGGAGAGGAGGGGTGTCTGAAGGTAGACTTGGGAGGAAACACGGTAAAACAATTTGGGAAAAGATGCTGTTGGGTAGTGGAGTCCCAGAGCACTCTTTGAAGGTGTGGTAGAAGCCCTAACACTGTGCCTTGTGGTGGGATGCTTTGTGGCTGAGAAACATCTAGGATTCTACGTCAGAGGCCATGTCGTGGCCACACTGTGCTGTATGAGTTATGAGCAGCACAAGCACTTCTAATACTCCTGAAACATGCAGGTCATGATCCTCCAGGGTGCAGAGTTCTTTAGTGGTGGTCCCTTATGAGCTTTGCTGGGCTGGAGTGCAGTTGTGGCTAGATGCGTCTCTCCTGTTGCAAGCTGGTAAGTTGTGAAGGTCACAGCATAGCCGGCTATTCTTTAAGGGTTCTTCCTATTTAAGCTAGGAGGAATGTTGTGTTTGGAGCCAGATCCCATCCCAGCAACTCCCCAGGTGTGGAGAACCTGCTTTCTCAATGGTCAGCTCCTTGTAATGCTTCAACTTTTTAGTACTGCTTAACTCCAGTGCAAAGAACATTTTCAGACCAAATTCCTCCTGGTTTTTCACTTGTCTTTTTTTCCTCATAGAAGTCAACCCCGGAATTTTGCAGTTTGAAGAGGAGGGTGCCAGCAGTCCCTGGGGCTGGTTCCTTGCTCTGGCCTGCATCTCAAGACATGGTTTGAGTTTCTGGCATAACTCAGGGATAATTCAGCCTGTTACACGACTGACACTTTGTAGATCACCATGTCAGGAGCTATTGGTGCAAGAGTAAACTACATTCTGCCTTGTCTGCTTAAAGCCTTTTTGACAGAAACTCTATGTGTTTGGCATGAATATGGATGATTTGGGCTTTGCGAACCAGAAAAATTTCCATTCATCCAGCAGTGATAAAGGATAACTTCTGTGGGACAGCTTGGGTCATTATGCCTTTAAAGGGATAAGTTAAAAATAAAGCTATTTTTTATTCATGTGTTGCTTCCTTTGGCAATAATACTCATCACTTGCATTTTGGTATAATGATGAAGAATTTCTAGGTGAAATTTGATTTGGAAAGTCAGAGGAAATATTTCTAAAGAAACTGATTCCCACAAAATGAAGAGAAGGCTGGGCTGGCTTGTTCCTCTAATATAAGATAAAAAGGTCAAAACTGGGCATTTCCAGACAAGGCTGATGGTGTGTTCCTGCCCTGCTCACTGGTCAATGGGCCACTGGGCAGTTGTCCCAGGGGCATTATGTATAGGACATCTTTGATAACTTTCAGTCAACCTCTGGAGCAGCGTAGGAAAAAAAAAAAGCTGGTTCAAATGAGGACCAGGATCTGGATGTCTGGTCTCAGGAGCGTTTTTAAGGCAATGCAAATGTTTCTTAAGGCTATTTTCTTGCGTTCGAGTTCAAACTGCTGTCTAATCCTGTCTAGCATCTGGTGCTTCAGAGAAAGGAAAGGAAGAGTGAAATGAAACCTCCCTGCAGACCCAGAACATTCAAGTAAGCTAGCAGTTTTTCTTGTCTTAAACAAGATTAGCAATCATTAAAAAAACAACTCATGGAAGAACAGTGCTGGGTTATGGTCATTTCCATGAAGTTATCAATATGTCCTTAGGCACAACGTCTTTGTTTTTCAATGCCTTCTGTTAAACACCAGCTCAACAGGGTCATCAGGGGCTCGCTGACATGATGTGAATTGGTTACTTTTCCCAGCTGATGCTACTACCTATTTTTAGCTTTGCCCTTTGGCTTGCCTTTGGCACTTGAACTGCATTAACCACAAGCAACACGAATCAGTCCACGGGCCTGACAGTCCTACGGCCACTCAGGCAAGCTGGAGACGCGCCGAATAAATAATCAAAGCCACTAATGAGGCTGCATAACGCTGGGGGCTTGCGGGGAACTTTCTTGCAATGTGGTGGTGAGTGTCACAGTTGAGAAGAAGAGGGAAAACGTAACGTTTGTTACAGCAGAGAGGAAATCTGACCAGAATATTTTAAGTTAAGCGAGTAGCAGTTGCGGTGGTGTTTAGATTTGCTTGCTGCACGGCTGCGTATGTTCATTATTTATGGTAGCATTATGGGAGCTGCAAGTGGTAGGAGGAGAAGGGCAGAATGATTTTTGTAAGGAACAGTAATGGCTTTTAGTTGTAACAAAAGCTATTGCTGCTATCTTAAAAACCTTTCTTCGCTGCTGCCACGTAGGTGTCCACATCTGGGGAGCGATCGTGCAAGCTGCAAGCTCTGCTTTTTTTGGCTAGAGGAATCGCTCACCAGAGTGTTAGTGAGTTGTAAGCTTAGCTCCTCCAGGAAATTCCATGTGTTAATCAGCTGGGACTCGTGACAACCTACTGACTAGCAGGTCTGCTAAGGAAACTGCTGCCTCTGTGCCTTGGGTTTACCAAGAGAGAGGGAAGAAGGGAGATGCAGAGCCCACGTGCAACACTGGGAACAAACTCCAGCAATCCTCAGCAACCCTTGAGGTTGGAACCTGCTGTCCATCTTTCCAGATGTGATAGCATGCTATATATAGGGCAAACATTATCAAGTTTTATTATCACAAACTGCCCCTGAGCACATCTTTCCTCATCTGGCCAGCCAGCTAATCTCTGCCTCTCCTCAGTTTTGTGCAATCTTGCTGTAGGTCATTTCCAAGGGAGGAGGAGTGAGTAGGAAACTTGTCCCTCTCTGGCCTGTGCTGTGACACGTATTTTTAGCCTCTTGGTCTCTCTCTCTCCCAAGACCTAAAGGAGAGAGTTTGATAGAGATTTGATATCTGATGTGATAGAGATATAACTGGAACAGTTATCAGGTAGAAGCCTATAGGATCTAAAAGAAAGCAGGGGCACTTCAACAGTTCTCTGCAGGAACTTCTGGCCTTATCTGGAGGATTCCTGAGAATTCTTCTTCCTCCCCCACCTTTCTAAATGCTGTATTTGGAATTTTTAGCTCTTTAAAAGAAAGTGTCTGATATTGTCCCTTCTCTCAACATCTTTCATTTTGCAAAGTTTTCCTTCAGTCACAAAGGCCCTCATCCCTCCTTGCCCCCATGGGAGCCTGTCAGTGCTGACAGCTAACCTGCCTCGGTGTCTCCATGTATGGGGAAAGGATGGGGGACAGCATCCTTGGTCCATCATAGTCCTGGTCTTGGAAGACCTGGATAGATTTTGCTGCTCCTGGGCATGTTCCTTTTGGGAACACCTTGCGTAGCCCAGACAAGTGAGGCAGAGCTACTGAGAACTTTAAAATCCTCAGATGACTTATGCAGAACTCACTTCATTATGCCCCAGCCTCCAAAATCATTAGTCAGCAGCGGCCATTTTTTTTCAATTATGGGGTTTAGGGGATTACTGTGAGTCACTTCCCTGAGTTATTAATATCTGCATTGTTCCTGAAACGGTTCAGGTAAGGAGGTGGGAGGTGGGACAGCAGCTGCACCCAGGACTCCAGGAGCTGTCTCCAGAACAGAACTAAAAGGGAAATGTGCCCTTGCGTTAAAAATTCAACTCATTCCACAAGCTTTTCACTTTGTCTCTCGGGGGGTCAATTAAAGCTTCATGGTCTTTTCCTGCCACACTGGCAAAAAAAGGTCTTTATCTCCCCTTCCTTTGATTAACTGCGTTGCTGTAAACAGAGGATGCAGCACAAGCGAAAGAAACTAATATGCTTCCCCCCCCGCCCCAGGCCGAGGTCCTTGTAAATGAATCAATTAATTTAAGCCAGTGCACCCCTGTGCTTGAGAAGGTGCAAAGCTGGATGCAGCCGAAACCCTGCTGAAGGCTCGGTGCCCTGGGGGGGGCCAGTGGCCTCGGATCTGGGAAGCCACCTCCTCACTCACAGACTTCACACACACGGGCTTGCTGAAACTATCTACTACTGCACATCCCTCCCCCAGTTTAAGAGATTTTCTTGGCCTCTTAGTTCCACAAAAAAAAGAGGCTCATAGCAGGCATTTAAATTTTTATGAAGTGCTTGCTTTATTATCTTAATAAATCCTTGTTTGGTTTGCAGAATGCATCCCCATTGAAGTTAAGAGTTTATATGAAAATTAAAACGGCACTATATCTTCTTAATTAGACAAATGTATAGATAAAAAGAAACATGTCAGCTGGCAGTGGAATTTAGCTTTGCTGGGAGGGCTCTCTTTATTCCTCTCTCAGGATGCTTGCAGAGGTTAAAGCTGGTGTTGCAGGTATTCAAAGGGACAGCAAAACTGTCCCTTATCAGTAGGCAAAACACAGCACAGCCCGTTCTTCTGTGTTCTGCATCTCATCCTTCCTGAATTATTTACTTCCAAAAATAAGTTACATAATTATTATCACATAAAAATTAAGCAGATTTTATTTTCACAGGTGAACAGCCAAGGCTGAGCCCATGAACTCTTTGCTCTGGCGTATTTTTCAAGGTACACTAACTTACAGGCTTAATTGGCAAAAAACGGTGGAAGAATATTGATCAATGAATTTTTTATTTAGATTGTTTTCGGCTTCCAGCAGCAAGGTATTTCAGAAGCAGGTCACTGTAATTTCTTAGGTCTTCTAAAGACTATAACAGTAAATCAAGAGGAGTCATCCGATGTTCTCTGCAAGGTAGCTATTTTATTTTTTTTGAGAGGATAAGAAGCAAATTTTAGCTGAGTTGTGGGAATAGTTTTGTTCTAGCTCGGAGCTGACTGCAGGGTGGACCTCAGGATGTATTTGCTCTTTTAGTTACACATGGCAGAAGAATTTCTGGTTCTCATCATGAAATATAGAGGGAGAAACTACTGGGTTTTCAAGTAAACTCTTGCAGTTGCTGGCTCTGACGTCCAGGGTTTTGGTAATTGATTTTTTTCCATGTAATAGGGTGGGATAACTGATGCTCTGCAGCAGGGCTCATGAAGCAGAGACAGTCCTGGCTATAGGATTCCTCATCTTCCTTCTTGCATTGAGGTGGATGGAGACTTGACAGGAGACATCAGCCTGGAGATCTCCAGGCAAGGTGTTTCAAGGAAGATCCTGTTTCTTTTGTGACTGTAGAATTGCTGGCTGCAACACCTCCCTCCCCTTCCCTCTTTTCTTAAGCAGGCCAGGACATGTGAGAGAGTACCTGCTTGGGCTTTGCAAGGAGAACACTGGTTTCAGAACCCTGTCCTCTGGCGTGATGAGTGAGACCTGGCAAAGCTGTCACTGCAGTGTCTGGAACAGGGGTAGAAAGCAGAGGAGCAAAAACGTGATACAGAATTTAAAGATCTCCTCTTAAAGCTTAAAACACTATTGCCAATGAACTCCGCTTAAGAGGTTTTTCATCTTGGCTTTTCATGCTTTTTTAAAAACTTTATAAATTAGCGAGTTTGTTCTGCTTTTATAGGGAACACGACAGACTCGAGGAGACTATCGCACTTACCGAACAAAACCAAGACCATCAAAACAAAATCCTAGGTAGGAGCAGTCTTTTTGTCTGTGGGAAATGGCAGATGGGAAGTTTAAAGGAGCGCTGATACTGGCAGGGTGGGAGGAAAGTGTCCTGTGCAAAGTGCCCTGTGCCACTGGGTGCACTGGTAAATCATCAGCCTCGTGGGAACTGGGACCGGTTCCACAAGCACTGTGGGTCTGTGGGCTCAATTAATTAACCTGCTGGTGTCTGGATGTCCCTTGCTTTGCCGATGAGCTCAGTCACTGCCACCTTGGGTGAGCAGGGGCTGGTTTCTGTGGGGCATCGTCACCGTGTCACCGTGCTGCTGCAGGACGTGCCACTAGGCTCAGTGTGTGTTTGGGTGTCAGCATAAATGTATTCAAGGAGGGTTTTTTTTTTTCAGGAAAACAGCCCAGTTCAAATTTTGAAACACTGAGCTGCAACTGCTTGCGGTGCGGGTTGGGGCTGGGCAGGAACTGGATTTATTTGCTGCTTGGGTTGTCTGGCCTTCATCTCCCCCCTGGGAAAGGTGGGATGGGACCAGCAGGCTTCTGAGGGAGAGCAGCCTTTTGGGGGAGAATTCCTCTCCCAGGCACAGGGCAGCAGCCATCATTAGTTATGTTGCGAGTGCATCTTCCAAATGCAGAAATCAATTCTGAATATTTTATGGCTTTAATTACACCACCCTGCATGTGCTGCAGAGAATGGGTTATTAGGCTGCCGGATGCTAATTTCCTTCTAGGATGAGGGATTTTTTTCTCATGCTTTTCCTGCTTTGGATAGCAAAATATTGCATGTAAGAAGGCAAAAGTTCATGGCAGCATTGAATTGGCAATGGCTCGAAGCAAAAGCTGGCAGAGCGACCGGTTTCCACTCTTTTCCAATAGAAGTCGATACCCAGGCTACCAGCAGCACATGGAGCTCAAATGGCAGGGAGGGAGCATTTATCAGAAAGTCATTTATGGCTGCTGCCAGATAGATTCTTCTGCAGCTCGATCAAAAAGTCCTTGGAGTCACTGGGGCTTGATCTAACACCCAGGAGACATGGAGGGGTGTTCAAGATGCCCTCCTGTGTCTGGTTCAAAGAAAGGGACCAGACATACTACTGTGATGCGCTGTGAGAGTCACTCTTGGTGAGCACAATCAAAGCCTGGATGTTGGAGATAAATGTAGGGCTTAGTTTCTACCAGTGAAACAACAGCAGTGATATTACAGCTCTCTCAGACAGGGTCTGGGCTGTCTTTTCATGCTTTCTAAGCTCACCTGCAGGCAGGTCTGCAAGTCTTTGAAAAGTCAGGTCTAAGGAAACAGCCAAGACACTATGAGCAGAAATCAGAGCCTTGATGAAGAGTTTGGCTTCTTGAGTTTGGCTTCTCCCATCTAAGCCATCTGTCTGCCTCTCCCCTGGTATCTTTTACCAGTATTGATCTTTCCAGGTCATTTGTTTTGAAAGTCCGCATGATGACATGGTACAACAGATGCTGTCTGCTCCAGCAAGTAATGAGTTCAGATATTTTGCTTCATATACGGATGCAAAAGGCCATTACCCTCAGGTTGTAAGGCCTTGGCCTATCATCGCCTCAAATCTCATAAATCAAAGAGGATTGAGCTGACTTCATCTTCCAAAGGAGTGGGTTTTGTGACTGAAAGAGCCATATAATCTCTGCTGAAACTGAATTCCAGATCCTGGACATCCTGGGAGAGGCCATGCAAGCATTTGCATTTGTTCTGAGATTTCCAGACATTAAAATATATCCATACATCTTTGGGCACTCCTGGGTTAGAGAATCAACCAGATAATAGTACATGTTCTTTGCCGTTGTGTAAGTGATTGAGCTGCTCTCGTCACCAAAGCAGATTGTGTTGCTGAACTGCACCGTTTAAAAAGCACATGTCCTGCCCCAGCAGAGGCTGTGTTTCAGGGCATGTTGCTTTCAGCCATGACTTGCACTTGGCTGAATTCAAAGGAACTGGTTATAGCTGGAAAATAACTCTCCTCAGTTCCGTCATTTATCAATGACAGAAAGTACACACATTGCACTTATCTTCTTTGGGACTGGATTTAGAGTCTGAGAAAGTCAATGGCAGCCTCTTCATTGACTTAAGAGGATTTTTGGGTTAGTTTCTCAGTTACCACCCAGTACAGTGAAAGTGCACTGCCTTTGCAAGTCAAGGAAAAATAATCCGTCACACCAATTTTCACTCTCCTAAATGGTCTGCATTCCTTTTTCCCATACTTCCCAATATTTTCCATAACTATGCTGTCTTAGGAAGTATATTTTGTTATGGTGCAGAAAAGATAATTCTCTTTTTCTCCAAATAACTTCCAAATACATTTCAGTTGTGTATTTTGCTCTTCCTTCAGTGCAGCTGAAATGAGGCCACAGTTTAATGCACATCAGCCTTTAGCAGATCTGCCTTTTTAAGACCCAGCTGGCTTCCTTTGTGAGTATTCTTTGTGGGGCAGGGAAATTACACTTTCCTTACATCCCCTCCCATAGCAGGAATTTCTCTGAAGTGTGGGTTTCCTTTCCCTTTCCATTAAACCAGTGTGTCCTTATAGGCTCCCGCAAACATGGAGAAATTCTGTGTGTGAATCAGGCATTTCTCATTCACCTCTTAAAAAAATCCTCAGCCTTTTTCTTTTTCCAAGTACTGTTTTTTTTTTTTTTCAGGAGTTTTTAACACTCATGTGTGAATTTGCTGTGCATTTGGAAGGTGAGATAAAAAGCTTTTAGTGAATAAATCTCTAACAACTCCCAGTCCGAGGTTCTCATCACAGTTACAGTGTCACTGGGGGTAGAGCAGAAAGCGTGTTAGCAGAAAGCTGGGAAGTCTTCTGAGAAGCAGCTTGAACCAGTCTCTTCCTCCCATCCTTCATCTTGCCTCCACAGGGCTTGCTACTTCAGTGTTTGTGGGAAATCCCTGGTTATTATTTCTTACAAATTGGGAACCAAGGCAGGAGGGTGATCTGGCAGCGTTTTCCTCATGCCCGGAATCATGTAATTTCTCTTGTGTGTAAAATGAAAGATTTTCTTTCCCGGTAACTCTTCCCCGCTGTTCATCGATCTGGTGTGGTACAGCCAGGGCAGAGGTACAACTACAGATCATCTCTTCTTGAAGACTTTTCTCTTCCCACCAGAAAAGATGATCATCTCCATCTATGTTTATCTTTAATCTTATACCATTTCTTAGGCTTTCATTAAGTGTACCTTATGCTTATCTTGGAGAAATTTAGAAAGGTATGGAAAGGCCTGTTTGATGAAAAGGTGATGAGAAAGCGTGCTCTCAGAGGTACATAGCAGGTAGGAAAGAAATAATGATTGCAAGATACGTGAATGCTATTGCTATGGGGGTCAGAGTTAAGGTTAATTAAATGTCTTCAATGTGTGCTGTCTTCCCCTTAAGGTGTTTGAGAGCCTTCTAAGAGAACCATTAACTCTGAACAGCCAAGGTTTTTAATGAATATTTTTATTGATTTTGCTTGCAACAGGTTTCCTTTTCACTTACCTACATGCACTCTTAATGTATTTTACCTTGAAATTACTCACTATTACTAACTGGTAAATTTTTAATCAGATATGGCATGTAAATAGTCCTCCTTTTTAAGACAGAGCCATCAAAGTGCATATAATCTATTCTTTCTACAAACACAGTAAGAATAAGGTAGCCTGAAAATTACATGCAGCTAACTAATGTAGCTCCTACTGAACTGGGCAATTAAGCCATCTGAATATGAATGGCTTGGTTATAGGGAAAAGTATATGTTTTAGCATTTCATACATTATACAAGATTTAAGATTAAAAACCAACATTTTTTGCATCTAGATAAAGATCTGAAAATTGGTAGGTCTTTTGTTGATAACCCGCATGCTAGTGTGAGATATTTAAACGAATATGAAGCGTGAGCATTTGTGATTCATTCCTTCTATATGTATGAGCATTTCCTCTCAACATGCCTGCTCCTCAACTACTGTTTCGCTGCCATGGAAATGAGAAATTGTGAGAGTTAATGGAATGATGAATCTCTATTGCTTGAAGACTTTCAATCAAGGCTGGCTGTCTTGGAGAGTTATTGTTCTCATTGCAGGAGGAACTAGAGGAGGTAGTGACCTATGTCTTTTTTAAGGCCTTTTTCTGGCCTTAATATGGTGTGTCTGATGCAAATTGATTTTTTTTTTTATACTCAGTCTGGCCAGATCTTCTGGATGTCTCAGCTCCTGCTGATGGTGATGAATGTGTCTTTGGGGATGCTCTTGACCTACCACTGGTTGGGTTAGAGTTCACTTGAGGCAATGCTATGGACTTCCGTGACATTTTGGTTTCTTACTTTCTGCAAATCTTCAAGTAATTGTAGTCTGTGTTTGGATTGTGGGGCAGGTGATCTACACAGAGATCTCCAAAGTCATTGTCTGATTGATTCTTCAAACTGGGGATCCAGCTGGAGCATCCCTGCTGGTCTGTGTGTCTATTCAAAAGACAACTGGACTGAGGGATGGGGAGAGATAAGTGTTGTGTGCTGACTCAGAGTTGGGGTGTAGGCTGGGAAGCTCTTCTGAGTGCTCCAGTTTAGTCACAGTCATGACTTAAAACTCTGGCACCGTCTTCTCCATGCAGTGGTGGCACCTCTTCCCCATAGGATTCAGGGTGTTGGGAGCAGCTGCATGTGTGTGTGGGGTGGATCCCAGGATTGGGGTGCTGCAGGTGGCACATGCTACACATGTATGTCCCTTCCCCATATACAGATGCAGCTGGATGTGGAAGCAACTTTGTCCTCAGGGAAGCTCCTATTACTCATCAGAGTGGAAGCTTACTCAGAGATGTAGGAGAGATAGGACCTCCTTCCCTTCCACTTGGGCAGGGTGGAACTCCCAGGCTGTTAGCTGGGTGTTGGAGGAACCCTTGGAGTCTGGTGTTTACTGCGCAGTCAGCTGGTCCCTCTGCCATCTGCCAAGGTGTGTATCGAGTGGGCTGAAACATCTCATGTGCTGGTATGGCCCACACAGACATCCCCTTCAACCCTTTTTAAATGAAGCACCAACACTTTGAGTCAGGCTAAAGGATGAAGTAGTCCAACAAAATCCAAGCAATTCTGTGCCCACTGAGAGAGGACTTACCCAGCTACTGCTTACAGGGAGTGAGAGTCCGGTCTCAGGAGGAATCACTGTTCTTGCTCTGAATCTCACTTTCCCTGAGCATCTGCTGCAGGTCACTGGTAGAGACCAGAAAGTGACAGAGACCAAACTGTGGTCTGAACTGTAACAGTGTTTCTTATATCCATACTGGGAGGTTTTTTTGACTGCTCACATTTTACCACTGCTTGAATGAACAAAGATTAGATTCTGGAGGTCATGACTAATTTCACCTACATCACGTGATATTAAGATTGAAACTCTAATGTGTACAGACCAGACAATGTTTAGCAGCAGATGCAAAATGCCCTGTGGTTTGAATTTGTAGCTCAACAACTTCTTGGGAGTCAGTGCCAGTATTTGGAATAAGCACCCACCCTTCACTTGTAATGTGTGTGAAGCAGTGGATTGTCCACATCATATTAATAAATAGCTGGAGATGAAGCCGGCAAACTGGAAGGGTTCATCAGGCCACATGATTTAAAAGCTAAAGTGGACATCCATGTGGTTCTTATATTTTTTCCTGCAGCAGTTCACAGATGCCTAGCTTACAAAAGACTTAAACTTGCTAAAGGTCCTGTGTGCCTTGCCACTGCTTGTTACTCATCTAACAAAATCTCTCAGGTCTCTTTTGTTTTTACAAAAGGAAATGTTCATTTCTGCTCCTGCTCAAACGATCTATCAGCTCTGCATCATAAAATACAACAGTACAGATCTGAGACCATTAGTTAAAGACAAAGAATCGCGTCCAAACTTGTAAACGTAAATTTTTCTGAATTATTTTTTATTGAGGTATGCTCAGGAAATTTACATATAGATTAAACCCTAAATATACCAAACGTCAGTCTGTTTACATCCTGATGCCTTCACGTTGCTGCTGTGTATGGATCGGGTTCAGCGCTGGAGCATTCTCCTCATCGCCTCCCTCCCAAACGCCACAGCGGCGAGGGCTAAAGGAGATCCTCATCGGCAGCAGAGATGCTGGGGAGGTATTTCAGTTGCTTGGACTTTGGTATGAACTTGTCAGAATTTTGATGTATGTTGCCTGAAAAGCTAATAAGCCTCCATCTGGAGACACATAACTGATTACAGGCTTAATTATTTCTCCTACCTGAACAGCTCAGTCCTTTGTTCATACTCGCTTCTATAAAAACAACAGCAGCCGTGACTTCTTGTTAGAAGGAGGTAATCTCTGCTGAAGGCTGTTATTGCACGAACTTGTACCCCATGCAGGCAAACACCTCATTTCTTTTCGGCTTTGTCCGCTTTTCCCTCTAAATATTATTTCTTGGGCATTTTAAGTGCCTCCTCCCTCAAGGTGATCTTGTAATGGGCAGCGGTTCATGGGGATGGATGTATAAATAATATCAATATCCGTGTCTTCACGGATGGGGCTATATAATCTAATTGCTGAGGCACCTGGGGGTCAGAAGAGTGGGATAATGTGGAGTGATCACTTCTAACTAAAATATGATAGCACTGAAGGAGAAAAAAAAAGCTTACAGAGCAAAGGAAGGGAGAAGGTGTATTTGTATTGTTTGGGTAATGATGTAACACAGCAGGAATATGTCCGCAGAACCTTATCGATAGAGCCTGGCTCTCAAGGCAAAGGATCTGAAATCTGCTTTATAGACTCCTTATTTCCTGGTGCAATCCCTTCCTTTCATCCCTCTAAATAAAGGTGGTGCCCAGCACCTGTGTCTGTGTGAATTCAGTGCTGTTTGGATCTCTGGGTCACTGAAGGGAGGTTGAGCAGAAGTGATCGCTGTACCCTGCCTAACCTGCTTCCCTGCAGGATTTGGAAACCAGAGGGAATAGAGGAGGTTCCTAAAAATGGAATAACTCGTTTGTGAATGTCAGTTGTTGTGTTTATTCCTCCATCAGTTTGAGAGCTCAGTTTTTACAGGTATTTTTATATTACAGAGTACCCACTGTAATATTTTTCTCCCTCTCCCTTTTGCCATATTCCCATGAGCTGAAGCCAGCCTGTCGGGGGGGACCAGGGTCCTCTCCAGTTCAGTGGGGCAGAATGAGGTCACTTTTCTAATGAATTGGGCAGGGCTTAAGTCAGCCTGCTCTGCTGGTTGGCACCAAGACCACTGAGCCAGGGGTGATACGCTGCTGTTAGCATCTGCTTTTAAGTCATGCAGTAAAGATTAGAAGATCTGTGTCAGTGATCTAATCCCTGATGAGACAACGGATGCAGTCACGTGCTGATGAGGGCAATAGGATCTCAATCCTACTTTGTAGAAATGTAAAAGTTGCTTTTTTGACTTGCTGGGGACTGGAGGACACCATTCTGTGCAAGCAATAGCTACTTTCAAAGAGATGTAAGATTTTTTTTCCTTGCTTGGCTAAAACGTCCATCTGAGATGGTAACTACCTATGTCTGGCTCTTGCAGGCAGCCAGAGAAACGTCCCCAGGTCTTCAGGGCAGCTGTGAAATGAAAAATTTCTCCTAACACATGATACATTCCCCTTATTAGTTACAGCCCGGTGGCCACCGTCAAACACGTATTAATTATTCCTCTGTTTTTCCCTTTTTAGCACCTGCAAGAAGCTTTGGCCTTCCTTAAGCAGCTCTTTATTGACCAGCAGTTTGTTATTGATTTCTGTATCCAATAAAAAGTGTGGTAAATGGGGACATTAAATTACTCTAGAGCTCTCACGTTTAAAAATGCAAGGGGAAATATGACACTATGATGTGCTTTGTACACGTCACGTAAGGTAGAGGGAGAAACTTGTTGCCTGAAATGGTCTGTTTTGGTTGCAAATAGGCAGAATTTGGTCTGTTACACGCGTGGGTGAGTGCATGTGCACACTTGTCCACGCACACGTGTGTGAAGCGAAGGGAAGCTCTTCCTCCTGAGACAACTGGGAGTTGTTTCTCATTTGAAGCCCAAGTCCATTCATTCTCATTCTCAATCATAAGGCTGTACTATGACATTCCCTGGCAGAACTTTGGGAATAGTCCTTCTGGCTGTGGTCAGACCAGTCAAAAAGCATGATATGGGGAAGGACTCGGGAGGAGATTTATTTCAGATTTGTGTAGGTTGGTAGGGCTGGCAGGAATTGATGGAAAGCTGGTGTCTCTGCCATTAACCCCCTCAAAATGAAAGCCTGTGCACTTAGCCGTGAGCTGAAGGCCTGGGGACTTGATCTCTGGTCACACTAAAGGTTGTGAGATGTGTGAATTAGTGAGATATCCAGGTTTCTAACACTGAAGTGAGTGACCTTAACTTTTGAGTTATAAAAAAAAAGTTATTTGCTCACCTACAACTTGCCTTGACCTACAACAAGCGTGAAGTTGTAACTGTAGTAGCTTTAGAACAGGCATGTGTGGTTTTAACCTAGTTAGTGAGGGTGAAATCTGGTGCAAGAAGGAAGGCAGGGGGAGGTTAAGTCACTGCAAAAGTAAATATGATACCAATGCCTCTGGTACACTGAGTGAAATGAGGTCTGTCTGTTCCTCAAGTTCCCTTTCAATGTGATTCACAGTCCAAAGCCTCTCTAAGTGCATCTGGGCTGTGCTTGGTTTTCTGTATGATTTTGTTTTCTCTTCAAACAGGGAGATGAAAACTGGGTCAGGTAGTGTAAATGCAACTAAGCAATCTGCTCAATGGGGGAAGTCAACTGCAGGACTGGGGTGTCTCTGGAGGCTTCCTTGAATGCATGTCCCAATAACTTTAGGGCTGGAGAAATTAAAAAAAAAAAAAAGAAAAAAGAAAAAAGCCATTGCTTTACCATCTGCTTGATTTCTTCCCTTTTAGTGCTATAATAAATAGATATGTGACTCCTGATTCTCCTTCCACGCTTGTGGAAGTCAGGACAAATTGACTTTGAGCTCAGTGAAATTAGGTGGGTGTGGGGCAGGGGAAATTAGATGTTTCTCTTTCTGCCTGGTATGGTCTTCTGTAACTCTCCCCAGTCACTGGATGCTTTGAGTGGTTTAGGGAACAAGCCCTAAGTGACCTGGCTTTGCTGCCACCGCTCTCTTGCCTGCAAAGAGAGCTGTCAGGGCTGTTCTGTGAATAAAGTATTTATTCTTTATTCTTTATTTTATTATTTATTCTGTGAGTACAGTATATAGTTGGCTGCTATGTAACAGCATGAGCTCCTTAAAGAAAGTGACTTATCCTATTGTAGGTATGTGTATTTCTAGACAGAACTAAATGGTGGCCATGAACATTTATCCCAGTGGGTCTGAAAAGTGCCAAGCACAGTGCTATTGGAGTAATGACCACAGTAAGGACCTGTCCAGTCCAATGCCTCTGGACGGTGACAGTATTGAGCCTATGGATGTACGAGCACCTCTCTCAAGGTGCTTCATTAACTAGCTCCCCCCACCCAATGCTTCATGGGCATCTTTCCTCTCTAGGCAACTACATCTCTGCAAACCCTGGAGGTTTCTCAGTGGCAGGCAGTAGAGCAATCTCTGATGCTGTGTCGGGAGTGGTGGGGACCATGGTTGCAGACATCTGCCCATGTTCCCAGAGTCCAATGATGTTCACTGCTCTGGTGTGGCTCTGCCCTGGAACCGCTTCTGCTGTTCGGGGTGGGGGTATGATGCCATATGAAAATGGCAGAGCAGGGCTGAACAGGAAGAAAATGCTTTTCCAGGCAATCTCTCTTTCTCTGGAGATGCTCTCCGCAGTCTCAGAGGTCCTTGCCTCCAGGTTTGTGAACGACACTGCGTCTGCCCTGTCACATCACGTTGAGATTTGAGCACGCCAAGGCTCAGACTCCCCTGTTACCCACCACACTTATGTGCTGGCTTCAACATCTCAGCAGTTCCTCAAAGGCAAGGAGAAGTGGGGAGGGACTGGGTCAGCCCAGGCTCCAGCTGAACCCTCTCTCTATGGGCAGTAGGGATGCAGCCTGCTGGATTCCTGCCTTTCCTGGGGCATGGGTGGCAGAGGCACAAGAAACAAAACTAAATCCCATCTGAAGCTGTACCAACTGATCTGGGCAGAACTGAAAGGGGAGGGAAAAAAAAAGACAAAAGACTGCTCTGTTATTCCTGCTCTATCTGATGCCTGAGGCTGCAGTGGGCTACCGAGGGGCTACTGGAACCGAGCTGCCCTCTCAGCAGATGTTGAATCCCGTATTTCCAGGGTTTGCCTTAGCAGCATTTGGGGCCTGAGGAAGAAATTGGGGTAGAGACCCACAGGTGAGCTCCTCCATCAGCAGGAGGGAGCCCAAACAAACACAGGAAGGGAAAGGGCTGGGGCTCCTGTGGCAGCACCACTGCTGTGGGGCTGGTACCACAGACCTGGGGGGAAGGTCTGGCTCCTGCTGATGCTTCTTCTTACCCCGGAGACAGTTGTGAAGAGAGAGAAACAGGCCACAGTGCTTAGTCTTGAGAAATGTATGCACTTAGACCAATGCCCGTGCAGAATTGGGGAGGAAAAGTGGGGTTTGTGCCCTGGGAACTCCATGGGCTCTGCAGCCCGGGCACACTTTAAGTGCCCCCCCCTGGAGCTTGCTTGGCTTTTCTGTCTTTCCTGAATGATCAGGGACCTTGAGGCTTTTGTTCCATTTGTCATTTTTTATGAACACACCAATTCACTTAAAATTCTCCCACACTATCTTCCTCTCGTCTCTCGCTCGGTCCATTTAGTTGATTGCTGCATACTCCTGTTAGTGCTCTGTTGGGCTGCTGATGTATGTTTAGTAACTCTCCATAGTAGACTAGTTCTAAAAAAATACAGTGTTAAGAATTTTTGACACGGGGAGCTGAAAAGCCATGGATACGTATCTCCCAGGAAAGCCCTGCTCTTGGCCTCCAGCCTTCTCACTGACATGGCATGGAAGGATTGACAGTAGAAATTTTTGGCCCATGTGCCTGCATTAAAGTTAGTTAAACAGGGTTGGGTGTTTGGTTGTTGGGTTTTTTCCCCCCAGTTAATTATGGTTTGGCAATCGTGCTTTGTGATGATTGGAGCAGCTCTGTGTATAATAGATGTACTCAGGTAATTACCTCGTCTGTTTAAAAAGGCGTCACGGATAAATAAATTCCCCTTTCTCGTTGGTTTTTTGTTTGTTTGTTTCCCCCCTTTCTGAGAGGAGGGGAGGAGAAGAACGCTGAACAAATGGGGTGTGTGTGTTCTGAAAGAGCCCTGACATGTTTCCCCCCCAGACCCACAGAGGAGCAGCTCTGGCTGTCTCTGCCACGCTGCAGCGGGGTGGTCAGACCTGGGCTCCCCACCCGCAGCACCTCCACGCTACAGTCGCTCTCAGTAATAGCAACAGCTTTTAATGGGTTATGCTCGGTGCTTTCATGATGCAAACCCGTCAGGCTCCATTTCCTTCCCACACATACCATGCTGTTTTACAGCTTTCTTATGCCTTTTGGTTAAGAAAAAGCTTCCTCTTGCTTCCAGCTCCGGATGGAGAACTATTTTCTCCCTCCCTCCCGGCTATCCCTTGCACAGGGAGGTTTGGCCGGGAGCTCCCTGCTGGCATAGGGGGGATGTGGGGGGGATGTGACCACCTGCAATGAGAAATTGCTCCCAGCTCTTGGCTGGGACTTGGCCTGGGGTCGTCGGGGATGTGAGCACCAGGGTCTGGGTCTGCAGGCACTAAACGGGGTCAAGCTGTAGGCTGCTCCTGCTGAAATGATTGCTCAGCTGGTGGTGGAGGGAAATTGCTCCAGCTCAGGTTTAAAAGCAAGAGAGCTCCTTACAGCTTGGGAAGGAGCGATTGCCTCATTCAACGAGGTTTCCTTTGAAAGGGCCAACCTCCACTGGCAGGGGCTGGGATCTGGCCACATCCCTACTGCTGGGGTTAAAGGCACCGGTTACCGACAGCAGTAGTTATCCCCAGAGGATGGTTACTGCAGCATCTCCCCTGTCTTGCACCTACAGCACTGTACGTGTGGATTGCCAAGGGAGTAAATCATCCACAACAACTTCCACTAATTAACATACGACCGGTCTACATACAATATAAGCCCACATCCAAAATTTTACGTCTGATGCTAGAAGGAAGTGCTCATTGGGTTTTCTTTGCTTATGATTAAATTTCTAGTCTTGAAGTCTCCTTAGGAAAAGGAACAATTATGAGAGGTCATTTGTCAAAGAGAGTTCATGCATATGATTAATTTATTGCACTTCAACAATTTACCATGGATCAGCTGGGAGATGGAGACTGTCTGTTTGCGTGTCACTAGCCCTAAGCATATATATATGGGGCTAGGCTAACATATATTTACATAACAATATATTTTTATAGGATGGCTTTTCAAAACAGTAATGAAAAAGCCAGAGATTTTCATGGAATTACTCACATTTTTGTGAAGCCTGTGCTATTACTGTACTGCTACTGCATTACAGAGCTCAAACTGTAACCTGGCAATATTTCCTAAAGGTGGTAGTACTGTTGTTTAAAATAATCTTCCCTGGAAGATGCTTTTCAAGCCATATCTTATTAGCAGATGAGGTTTTGCCCCCAGCTGTCAAATATTTCACCCTTGGTTTCGTGAACTCTCCATCCAGATAAATTCTTGGTCATTTATAGAGTAAAGTGTTGCCTTTGATCCAATTAATTTAGTTCTCCTAAATGCTACCAGGTCTCAGTACTCTTCTCACACTGTCTAATACTTGAGAATTATTTCTCATTTCACTGGCTTTATTTTGATTTTTCTTCTTTCTTATGTATCAGTTGGACTGCAATGCCTCTTATCTTCTGGGCTGTGGTCATTCTGGGAGAGTTCTGCAGTAAATGAGCAAAGACATTGCCAGTACAGTCCTGCTAAATTCACAGAAGTTTTGGAGCTCTTCCTAACCTTGTGTAACCTTGTGTCCAACTCAATTGTCTTCAAGGAATTCCTGTGGTTCTTTGATCTTACGAGTCCATTCATTGTTTCCAAAACCTTTTACAGAAGGGGAAATGTTAGTGCATATACATACACACACATATGTATGTACACACACTCACACAAATTTTCTACATATGTAGAATATTTCAGGTTGACTGGAAAAAGGACAGGTTAAGGTGGAAATGCCAATCCCTCAGATACTTGATTGATGTACCAATTTATACCATGTCCTTTTAAAACTTGTGCTCTTTATAGACATGATGAATATTCCATTTATCTCCTGGTGTGCAGATGGTTCACTGGACCTGTCTTGCGAACTGTGAGAGGATTGTGTGGAGCCTGATAAACCAGCAATGTTGTCCTCTCACTGTGGGTGCCCCATTCAACTTTCTCGGGTCAGAGCAGCCCTTGAAGCTGCCAGGATCACCAGGAGCCACTGGACGGTTCATTCAGTGTGGACTTAGAGCCATAGTGATGATGAGGAATGAGAGAGGTTATGAATTTCTAGCAGATATTTTATTGCTCTTATATATTTATATCACAGCAATGACTGAATACCCCTTAGTACTGGGAGATGGCCTAAACAATTTACATTGTAATAAGCAAATCAGAGAAAAGGAAATATGGTTATGCATCTTTTACAGATGGTGAACTTACCCATATCAAGTTTGTGTCCTTTCCAATATCATGCAGAAAATGAATAATAAACAGGCAGTAAACCACGATATCCAGAGTCCCAGGCTGGAATTTTAATCACAAGATCATCTTTCCTGGACTGGTTTGTCCCCAGAGGTAAACTTTTGCTTGAACATTTAGACAGGTCAGGGTAAATCTTTCCTTGTTGTCACTCTGTAAAGGGAAGGATTTACACACAAGGGCTTCCCTTGCATAGTGAGGGGGTGGCTTGCATGGGAAGAGGAATATCAGCCTAGGAGCTCTTGCATTATCCTCCCTGAATTTGTCATACAGGAGAAGGGAAGAAATCCCTCAGCTCCACAGGGTCTGTCTCTCCATTGTAAGGATTAAAAAAGCAGCAGTGTTGGGTTCTTATAAATTGCTGAGGTTTCACCTGCTGGACCTGCTGGTAGCCCTGCAGGGTGGGAAGCCCTGGCCTGAGGGTTGCACATACCATTGCCACCGGGGCTCACGAGCTCCAGTCTGTCCTTCTGTAGGTCCCCAAACTGCTATTGCTCTACTCATCTTCCCTGTGCAAAAGTACCTGTGATCTTCAGTAGAAAAGTACTTACCCCTGCTTTAAACCAAGATGTTCAACTGGTAGTGAAGTGTCATCAATGAAACATGAGTTAGAAGATGCCTGTTCAAGCAGTTATCCTGTAATTGTCTGCTTCACCTTCTTCATAAATGACCATCACTGGATATGGTAAAAGCTGCGTAGGCTCTCCTGTCATCTTTGCTCCCTTTGCCATGTCCCCTTCAGCAGCCAGGGGAGTACAGTGACACAGCTTCATTTGCTAACAAGTAAGAGGATGGGGAAGCCTCAGGTAAAAGCCATTTCGGGCTCAGAGCAGCTGTACCTTCCCAAGCATGACTGTAAGATGTGGGTCATCTTCTTCTGAGCATGTCTTGACCTAAGTGGGAATCAAAGTGTTGTAAGGACTTTTTTACTAGCCCTCTGACAATGCTTATGCTAGTTTTTATTATGAAATAATTTTACACCATTTCTGAGTTGACCGGAGTTAGGACAGGACACCTAGTGGGAAGGCGTTAGGATTCGATCCTGACTGGAGAAATTAACTTCCATGACCTGCAGCATCAGAAATCACTTGCATAAAGAGTGTTGCTCAGGGCTTTCAGCCCTTCTCTTTGGGCTGAAAGGCCAAGAAAAAGCACACACACACGTGTGCACGGGAGGCTGAGAGGACCTATCAGGGGCAGGGTTACCTGTCGAGGTAATGACTGCCAAGGACTTTCTTCCCAGGGCAGTCACCGGCTCTTGCTCAGTCGAGTCACTGGTGATAGGACAAGGGGCAATGGCTGAAAGTTGCACCAGGGGAGGTTCAGGTTAGATATTAGGAAATATTTCTTTACTGAAAGGGTTGTCAGGCATTGGAATGG
>JAOTQQ010000002.1:27522787-27551693 GCA_026546715.1 Gallinago undulata | reverse complement strand
GTTGGGTGGTGTTGTTTTGGGTGTGGTGTGTGGTGGTTTTGTGGTTTTTGTTTTTTTTTTTTTTTTTTTCATTGGCTGGACTGGATGATCTTAAAAGGCCCCTTCCAACCCAGGTGATTCTGTGATTCTGAGTCGGTAAAAATTGCTCAGGTGACTGTAGGAAATGAATTCTTCCCTGTTTATTGCTCTTCCTTTTTTTATGAAGCAGAAGCCAGGTCAATTAGTTGAAGAAGGCTGGCAGCCTGCTGGGAAATCTGCAAAGCTAAAAACAGTGTTAAGAGAATACTTAGATAAATTGCCGAATCTGCGCTCATTAACACATAATAAAAATGCTTGAGCATGAGTTTGGGTGTGATAAGCTTAAGGGACTTGTTAAATAATGTAACTGTAGGATTTCACAAGCTCTTCTTCTCTCTGGATCAAAGATTACTATGAAGATACCAAGAAGACAATATTATTAATGTTCATTTGTTCCTTAGTCTAGTTTGTATCAGTCAGACTATTTCTTGAAATGAAAAAGAGCAAGAAATTTCAGGACTTTTTGGTTTATATTTTTCACAATTTGGAGGTTCAACATTGATTTTCCAAAGTAATATTTTGTCTTTTGAAGCAAATATGTGAACAAAAAGAGAGAAACCACAGTCAGGATTTGCAAAAGGTCTTTTAAGGACATCATAGAGCTAATGACAGGCTCAATGGTTTTCAATTTCCAGTGTAATTTTGCAGATTGAGAAAATGTGAATAGTTCAGAAGTCCCCACATTATTGCATTATTATTTCACCTAATGCAAATCCAAGACCTCTTTAAGCCTCTTCTATCCCTTTCCTCAATAAACAGGAAAAACAGAGAGGGGTGGTCTGAGGTCTGTGGTTATGAGCAGATGCAGAACAGTTGGGCTGGAAATTGGGTGGCTCTGCTACCATAAGGTTGTGTCCAGTGCAATAAGCCTGTTCTTTTTCCCTTTTTCCTGGGAAAGGATATCACCTTCTGACTACAAGCGAGTGGATCAGTGCATCATTGTCCTGGACACTTACAGGTGAAATGGTCGACCTGCTGCTGTAGTTCCTAGGGATGAGTTGACCACCATGATGTTGCCTGGGTTGACCAGTCAGGAAGGGGGCTGGTAACCATTCTAGCTTGTTTTCAGACCAGCAGATGCACTGCTGAGGCATTCACTGAATTAAAGATAAAGCAGGAGAGGACCAGTAAGGACAGAACATAGGGAATGTTTACAGGTCCAGCTGACCTCTTAACATTAGCTTTTAGCTTCCTGGCAATGTCGCTTTGCACTTATGTTCTGAGACTTTTTAAAAAAAAAAAACAAAAACAAAAAGAAGGGATTCTAAGAAAATAAGAACAGACAACAGAACTCGTTTTCTGAAATAATAGTGAAACAGTTTCAAAACATAATGAAACAGCAAATATGTTTGTGCATATCTTCCAGGATTAACTAATGTTCTCTTGTATGCTCATTTCTCTCGCAGTCTCACCTCTACGACTTAGATGATGATAAAGGATCTCATCAGGAAAGAGGAACACACAGCTGTTGGAAGTCACCGTAAGTATCTCTTCACTGCCGTAGATTATAGTTCTGAAAGCAGAGTGTGCGCCTTCATTTTTATCTTCAAAATAAAGAAAACATTTATGGAGTAATATTTACAGGCTTGCAATTTTATTTTATTTCATTTACCTGCAGTATAGGAAAAACCCTCTGCCCTCTATGGTGTGCGCAAGGAGTGATGATGTGCCTGCTCGTGATCAGAAGAGACATTTGTCTGTTTTATTTCCCAATAAGCTCATAAAATTGCAAATATTTTGATCTGCCTGCAATGTCTCTATGTAAAGACATGTGTGTGTATTTGTTTTTAGAGCTGAGTGAGTAATTGGAAACAAATCATTTATTTAACATGTTTTCCTTCAGCTGAATCTACAAAGAAATGCAGTGTAATTGGGAAAGCAACTATGTGTCTCTCAATGCAGAGGGCTTTAGAGTAGGATTGATATGAAGGTTTCCAACAAGTAAATTCTGAAAAAAAAGGTGTTCGTTAAAAATCAGGGAAAATAAATGTGTTTTCCATTTTTCTTCCATTCAAGAATTTTATTTTTTTTAATTAATTTAGTGGTTTATTGATAAAAGAATCAGGGACAGAGGAGTGGGAAGCATCTTTTCTAAAACAATTCATTTTCAAAGGTTTCAAAGGGTCTCTTGCACCAAAGAAGAGGGGACCCAACTCCATAATGAAACCCAGGAAGGCCTGGAATTTCTGGGGGTCTAGGACCAGATATGGATCTCTGCTGCACAGTTAATGACCTGCCAGCCCCACGACAGAAATCTTCACACAAGTATGGTGGGGATGTAACATTTGTGACACCTCCCTAAATACCAAATTGGTTATAGAGCTGAGAGGAATATATTTGAAAAGAAGTCACCTTATATCATTCTTGCCTAATGACACACCAAAGCCTGCTATTTGTTGCAGCTCTTCTTGGCTCCATTTTATGCTGGGGATTAAAACTCACACCAACAACTACCTGCTATTCTTTGATAATAGGGCCACTCTCCTGTTTCACTGCCAAAAGCTGCTGCAGGAACCATTGACTGTGTGGTCTTATGGAGATATTAAATGTAGAGTTCCACAGTAATTGCACAGGCAAAATGTGATTGCTAAATCAGTATCTCTCCTTGCTTTGAGCTTCTTTTGTGTTGGTCATAGTCCTTCTCATCTAAATGGAATCAGTTTGTTACAGCAGGACAAAATACATATTTATATATATAGGAAGTAGCTTAGCACTGAGTGTGTTTTCTGCATCTCCCTGAAAGTTAATGGCCATGAACTACATTGTCTGAAAAATTTATTTGGAGCGATGATTATGATAATGTCTCTTGGGGTGCATTTATCATTCATGCTTCTGAAGTGAGTCCTGTGCAAAACAAAGGTTGACATATCTGTTTCCCTGTTCAATTAACAGCATTACCTGCTCTTAAAATATTAATCTTCCAAGCTAAGTTGCAAAAGAATTTGTGGAAAGAAGACAGCCTGGGGCTAGAGGGAATCAGGAATGCAAGATCTCTTTGCAATGGTGTTATAATCCAGAATGAAAACATTTTTGACAATAAGTATGCTGCAGTTATTTGATACCTGTTGTCCTGGGATTACAAAGCATCTCACAAGCCTCAAACCAGTGCTCATGTTCTCCTTAATGTTACAAGGCCAAGTAGAGACAAATGATTGATTCCAGATGGTTGAGAGGAACAGAGGACCTGAAGAGAGTAGAGTCTGGTCTTCTTCTTCATTGAACTCACTTTTCTTGCAATCCCTAGTCTATATATTACTTGAAAATATGCCTGCTTCCTCATTAGTCGTACCCTGTTCTTTATCCTTTCCACATGTGGGACCTTCTGGCCAGCTATTCAGTTGACTTTCCAGAGGATATTCAGGTATCATGCCCCCCTGCATGGCTGTCCACATCTGGGACATCAAATATAAAGTTTACTACTCGGGGTTTTGGGCACTTTGAAAATCAGATTGCTTATTTTTAAGACCAAATCTAGAAACATGTTGCCTGTATTAACACTGCTATGAATGAGTTTCACTATCTTAGGCATTGCTTAAATATAACCTGCAAGCCCCAGATTTCAGGAGCTACAGTTACTTGGAGACACCCAATCAGCTGGTGGGTGGCAGCCATGTTATGTGATTCATGTCTTCTGAATTCCCATGCTCGTGTCCCCACTCCAGGAACCACTGGCATCTGAAGACTCATGCCAAAATCAAGGTGCAAATGCTGGACTTTGGGTACCATTCTTTGGTTTTGTCTGGTGGAAGCGTGGCAACACTTAGGCTCCAGATGTGCTGAAAACAATGTCTCAGTGCTGACCCAGATGGTCCCTTTGTCTCCTTATATTCCTCCATCTTTTATCTGTCGTCTTACCATGGAAAGTGCTGAGGGCAAGAAAAACTTTTTGATTCTGCATTTGCAAATGATCCAATGAGGGCATGGCTTATGAATGAGCCCTCAAGGCACTGCTGCAGTAACATAAGTGATAAATAACAATAATTATGGTAATAACGGAGATGGCATCTATTAGCAGAGACGCTAATAGAGTTCTAATAAGAATCACAACTGGATGATGTCTTCTAATCAGAATTAATAACGTGTGTTGAAATATGTTATAGCAGGATGCTGTGGATTCAGCAGCTGGGTATCTAGCAGAATCTCAAATCTTTCTCCAAGTGAGTTCAGGGAATTAGTTAGAATATAGATAAGGAAATTCTTTAAAGCTGCACTTTCCTTTAGGAAAGTCTCTTATCTGTCTGTCTGTCTATCTATCTATCTATTTATAATTTGAATGTTAAAATGGGCATGTGATTGCACTATTTGCCATTAGGGACTGTTCTGGTTTCAGCTGGGAAAGAGATAATTTTCTTTCTAGTGATAGCTGTGAAAGGAATGTCAATAATGCCTATTGGTTTAGTTGTTGCTAGGCAGTGTTTATACTTTTCAAGGACTCTTTTCAGCTTCCCATAGAAGCTGAGAAGGAGCATAGACAGAACAATGGAATGGCCAGTGGAACATTCTGTACCATAGATCAGTATCTAAAGGGGTGTTGGCCATGGAAGGGAATCCATGATCACTGGGAGAGTGAGAATTCACCAATTTACAGGGCGGCGAGATTGACTTGTGTCATTATTATTATTATTATTGTTGTTATTTTAATATTCTGTTATTGTTTCTATTAAGCTGTCTTAATCTCAACCCATAAGATTTTTTCTTTTCCCTTTCCTCTTCTCTTGTCCCTGCCTTTCTGGAGGGAAGGGGCAGAACTGCATGAGTGGCTGTGTGATTCTAGCTGCTGGCTGGAGTTAAAACATGACGGGGCCACTGGAAGGTGCTAATATATGTGCCACTTTTCTGAATTTGTGTGTGTGTTTCAAGCACAAATAGGTAGGCATGTTACCACAGTGTTATCCTCCTCTTAAATACTGAAACACAGGTTGCCCTGAAAGAGCTGCTGACCAGTCGTGCACTAAGAAGGGTAATAGTCAAGGTCTTCTATGTCCAAGCAATCACCTCTAGTTAGTAAAAAATAGTAGTAATAAATACAAACCCCCATTTTACCACAAGCTGACCTCCAGCTCATCACTTGGCACAAGGTTAGGGAAATAAAAGAAGCTTTTGCTTTGTTCTAAAATCACCAGTATTGTGTGAAAATGTACGTTCAAGCTCTGTTTGGGGAGAGTGGCCTAGCAGCTCCTCCCTCCTCGTATAAAAGAGAGTGCAGCTCCATCTTCACCCATCTTAGAAAAACTGTTCCAGTGTGGTGAATTCCAGAGCTGGGGTCTGCTGGGGACATTAGCAAGGTCAGAAGGACTCCTGGCTCCAGGAGGCCCAGTTCATACGTGGGCATCCATGGGACAGTACCTGTGGTGGATCTAGGTGTCCTATCGCTAAGGGCTGGGAGCAGGGCTCTGTCTAGGAGGTGCTCTCTTCACTTTCATGGTGCTCATCCCTGGTCTTTGTGCTGATGATGGCTATGGCCACCCCTTCACTTCATGTGCAGATGAGCCATCTGTGTTCCCAGGGGCTTTCTGCCTCCCGCACTGGGACCTCTTCTCAGTGCCAAAGACTAGAGGCTGGTGAACGTGAGTCCTGTTGCAGGGGATGATGCTTGCTGGGTTATGCAGTGCTGGAATGGTTGGATAAAGGATCCATAGTTCAAAAGCAGTCATTAATGAAAGAACTGGCTTCAGCAGTCACCATGAGTTTCCTGGAAGTTGAGGATTTCAGAGAATCAAGGACAGCCCAAAAGCAATGTCCACCAGTCTTTCCCTGGTGGACAGATCTTCACAGTTCATCTGGAAAGGTCTAAGAGGAAGGCACATGGCTCTAAAGAAGAGAGCGCTACTTCGCAGCAGTATGAGAGTCAAGATTTTATGGTTTTTTTTTTTCTGAATTTCACTGCTCACTTGCTCTAGTAACCCCTCAGCACCACACAATATCATTAAACTGCAGTTTCAGCATCAGTGGAAGGTGACAGAGAAGTGACTGCCTCTGACTGATTCACCCTTCCCTCCTCAGGGTTTCATCTGGTCTTGAATGTAGAACACAAGGATGAAGCAACAATTGCTCCTCCTCTCCTTTGTCTTTTGGGCTATCCATGCAGTAGCTTCTGGTCTTGGGTAAGACTTCCCTCAGCACAGAGACTGTGTCATCGATGGATCGCAATGCATCTCCGCTGTGTCTCTGTTAATGTGCAATCATGAGTTTCTTGATGCAAATCTCCTCGCATCCCTCCTTAATGATACTGAGTTTGTTATGATCATTGTTCTTCTGACGTCCCATCTATTATGGCACCATTTATTTAGCGAGGGCTTTTTTTTTTTAAAAAAAAAAAAAAAAGAAAATAATTATTCCACTCTCTTCTTGTTCCAGATGGCTTCTATAATTAGTTTATTACTTTTGCAGATGTTGTATGTAAACTTCAGGATGTGAGCCAACAATGGGGAGATGAAGCTAATGAATGTGAGTTTTCAGATGATTATTCACAGTGCAGAAATAAGTATATTCTGTGTGTCAACTTAGGGCAATGCAGAATGCAAAGCGTGTATCTGGAGCATTTGATTCCAACTGGTGTTTGTTGTATCAAAGGCTCTGGCTTCAGGTCATGTTCTTGTCCCCTGCTCCTATGGGCAGGAGGCAGAGAAAGTCTTTTCTGACCAAAAGACTAGGGTGTCGTGGTCAAAAATAGGACTGCAGTCCCCTTTCAAATCCCTAAATGATATATGTTTTTCAGCCTTACCTGGTTCCTTTCTCTCCCAGCTCCAGTCCCCAGAGAGGAGGATGTCCCTTTTTGGTTTTCATGTCTATTTTCTTATACTTCACTGTTTCTTTACAGCAGCTGCACCACAGAAACAGCCCTCCTGCCCTCCGTTCGTATGGTAATGAGATGATCACATATTTACTAATTTTCTGGGATGGCAGTTATTTCATTAAGGGCAATTATTCTTTCCCCTTTTAGATTTAGATTGCAATTTAAAAAAAAAAAAAAAGAAAAAAAAAAAAAGAGAGACTTGAGAGAACCTCCCTTGCATTGGAAAAGAGTGTTTCCCTCTGAAGAATGCCAGCCCTCCTGGATAGGTTTCAATGTTAATATCCTTGGCTGAAAATGTTTGGTGATTAATAGCATTGACTGGCTAGTTAAATACATGATCAACCTGGGAACGATCATGCTTCTCAAGTAACAACAGTAATTGACAGAATGTTCAGCAAATAAAACTAGCTTAATGCTGTACTAATATATAATTAAAATACCTGTAACTCTTCCCCCCGCTGGGGATACAGCGCTGCCACAGAAATGCCAAGTGTTTCAGTTTAAAAAAAAAAGAAAAAAATAAAAAGACATCTGATTTAAAAAGCCTGATTTTTCTTTTCGAAGCCGCCCTCCTCCTCCACTCCATAAATAGCCACAGTTGTAATTCTGTATTCAGGGGTGCCAGTGAACACAGGACCATTTCAGTTCACAGTTGCTCCCACACATGGTGCCTGCAAACAGGAGGTGATGGATATTTAAAGAGCTGCTCTTTGGCCTCCTCCCTTTCTGCCCAAAACCCATCCCAGCTTGGGGACGTGAATTATTTACTGCCATACAAAAAGGCAGGGCATTTAAAGCTGACACCTGGTGGTGTGAGTAGAGGGGAGAAGGTTCAGCCTCTCCCGTACCACTTCTCCCCCTCCTGCTGGGCTGCTCCGTGCTGGCCAGCCCAGGGCTGAGCATCCCGGGGGGTCCTGTGCAACCTGTCTGTGCCCTGCAGTGCGGGGATGCTCCCACTCCTGTGCAAGGCATCGGATACATATTCTTCAAACTTATTTCCCAGCTTTTAATCTTCCCTCGTCCCCTCTTCTGGCGCATCCCAGAAGGGATTTACCAGCAGTGTGCATTCAGATGGAGCGCACGTCTTGAGCTTCATGCGCTCTGCAGCGTCACGGTCCAGATCTTTCACTGTCCCTGAAATCAGGAGGGGAGGGGAGACATTGACCCCGTGTCTGCGTGTTACACACTGAGCTGCCAGACACAGCCAGAAAACAAAGCAGTGTGATAATCTCCTTTCCACTGGCAGCACATCTCCAGCTATAACAGAATTACGATGTGTAGTTCCTCCAGCTTTGCTGGCACTGCAGCGGGTATTAATCAACGTGTGTTATCCATCGAACTATTTGTTTTACCCAGATATGTTATTAACCTCCTTTCCATCAATCCAGTGAGGGCCAGAACTGTTTGGAAGTATGTGTGTGTTCACTGCTTTTACAGAGGGTATAGTAAAAAAAATTAAAACTCCATAAAACATCAGGTCAGGTTCGTACCAGTATAATTCTTCTGCAGCTGGTGGAAAGGCCAAAGGAGAGCTGGAGCCCAGCCCTTCCCTCTGCACTAAACATAGAGCAGAGCTCAATTTTGCAGCTCTGTTAGAGCAAGAAAAAAGGAAAGAGAAGAAATTAAAATAATTGCCTTCATTAATTAAAGCAGCTTATAGGACAAAACCATAACTAGAATGAAAGCAATGATAACACAGGGCGACCAGTAACAATGTTTTGTAGGATGGAAGTTGGCAGAGTAAGCAGGAGCAAGAAATGGGAGTATTAGAAATCTAAATGCTGTGTAAAAATATAATAAAACATGAGTCCTGTCCTAAAGACCTTCTAGTCCTTGGATAGAAAAAGACAGATTTCTCTCATATTTTTTGAAACTGGGAGACATGATTAGGATCTAGTGACCTTTTAGAAGTGAGAGTCTATAGGATGCCTACAACTTATCTCCAAGTGCCGGGAATTTTCTGGCTTTTTTAGAAGATTGGCCACCTCTTTCTCTGGAGGTAGAAACAGGCTCTAAAATAAAAAGCTATCAGCTCCTTAACTGGAGACTGCTGGGAGGACTGGGATAGATACAATGAAGATAAATTGCTGAAATAATGGAAGGTGAGAAAATTGATTGATTTTATACAGTGACCAGTTCACCGAGATCTCAGGTTACTGTTAAATCCTTGTACTGCAGCATAAATGAAAAAAGTTTTTATTTATATGTATATGTACACAAGGATATTCAATTAAATTAAAATTAGAAAATATCATCTGCTTTACAGCAATTTCTGCCTCAAAACAACTCTCTTCCCCTCTTTTTATTGTCATCATTCTCTGGCTGCCGGTTGGACGCGTTGTGCAGCAGCGTTACAGGCTGACATCTGTTGTGATGCATCTATTCTCATAAACAGGCCTATCTCTAGTACCAGGCTGTGCCTTTTTTTTTCTCATATCATTGTTCTGTTGTTGTTTTTTTGCTGTTTTTACTTTATAAGTTAGCAAAGGGCAAAAGAAAACCAACCCCAAAGTCATCAAGAAACTTTGCAGTCAATTTGCAAAGTGTGACATTATTCTGAGCGAGCTGGTTTGGGTGGGGAGAGGTGCAGGGCATCTGTGGCTGGGGACCCAGTTGTGAGACAGATGTTGAAAGGCTTTGCACCTCAGGGAATTTTTTGTCATGATCCAAATCAAAATCTGTGGGGCAGAAAAGCCATAGCAGGGCATCATACCCAGAGAGCGGGGCAGCAACGCCTTTCATGAGCTCAGGATGTGGTTTAGCTTGTTTGGTCTTTCCTGCTGCAGATCTAATGCTTCCTAGCTTTCATCCCAGTCCAGAGACATTGCTTTTAAATAGCTCTCCGGAGTTGTTTTATTGACAATCTTCCCAGGCTTACAAATCTTTCGTGCACTTGAACCAGGCTGACACACTGATCTGTTCATTTGTATCCACCTTCTAGTTCAGATTTTAGTGAAAATTGATTCTTTAGCATTCCCGTGTGCTGGCAGCAGAGACCTTTCGCTTGCCACCGTCATCCAGATGAGGAATCATCCCAGAGTGATCTGCTGTAGGCATCTGTGAAACAGTTGCGAGCTTGAGAACAAATTAAAAACATGATGGGAGGTGAAAATAGCAGGGGTCATCACTGTCTGACAAGCTGTGGAAGTTTAATCTGAAAATTCTCCTGTTGGCTCAGTATCACCTCACTGATGAGATCTGGTGTATGGTGCATAAAGGGTTGGTGCCAAACAAGCCTTTTCAGTATCATTCCAGGCTCAGCGTACAGCCTCGCAAAACAGCTGATTTGCTGCCATTAGCTGTACTGTGCATCACCTCCTTTAGACAGACATTTCCTGCACTAAAATCCTTAGGATTTGCATTGAATGTTCTTCAAGCACCAAATGAGTTGATTATAAGGCAGATCCACAGCAAGTCATTAGCAATTTCAGTCTTGAATTAACTTAATGGTTGAATCCGTTTTAATGGGAGAGAGGGGGCTTGGCTAACAGGTTAGGTCAAGGCTGATCCTAAACCTTGAGGAAAACTACACTCACATCTGAATTTCATGGCTTCAATATTGACTTTATGGGCCATATGATGGCCCCTGTGATGCATCGTTCTCTCTTTTGCATTGGACTTGTTCTACAGTTAATGGCTTGACACTTTTGAGTTGGCACTTTTAGTATAGGGACTGTATTTCTCTTCACATGGCTCATGAGCAGATAATCATAGCACTGAAAAACACAGCTCATCTTCTATAGGCATTATCTTTCTAAGAGAATAAGACGGTGGCATGCTATACAGCTTTTAGGGACATTCTCTTTTAATATGATGTGGAGTCTTGTTAAAAGTGATCTACAAATCCAGTGGACTGGTTTTTTAGGTTGAATAATTAACCTGATTAAAATGCCTGCAAAATTTGTGAACAAGTGTGTCTCTGATCCTCAGCACAGGAAAGATATGGACCTGTTTGAACAGGTCCAGAGGAAGGCCACGAAGATGATGAGAGGTCTGGAGCACCTCTCCTATGAGGACAGGCTGAGAGGGTTGGGGTTGTTCAGCCTGGAGAAGAGAAGGCTCCAGGGAGTCCTTATAGCAGCCTTCCCACACCTAAAGGGGGCTACAGGAAAGATGAGGGGGGACTCTTTATCAGGGAATATACCAATAAGATGAAGGGTGACAGTTTAAATTGGAAGAAGGGAGATTCAGATTAGATACCAGAAAGAAATTCTTTATTGTGAGGGTGGTGAGACCCTGGAACAGGTTACCCAGAGAAGCTGTGGTTGCCCCATCCCTGGAGGGGTTCAAGGCCAGGCTGGATGGGGTTTTGAGCAAACTGGTCTAGTGGGAGGTGTCTCTGCCCAGGGCAGGGGGGTTGGAACTCAATGATCTTTAACGTCCCTTCCAACCCAAACCATTCTATGACCTGTAACTATTATAAAAGGTTGTTGCATTGTAGTGCTTTTGGCATCACAAATGTGGGATCTCCATATGATCTTCTGCTCAGATAGCAGACAGACTCGAACCTTTCTATGAGGGGAAAGTCAGCAAACCAAAGTGACACAACCCTAAAGAGAAACCAAGGATGGAAATACCAGCATGGTTTTCTACTGATCTGAATTCACCACATGAGGTGAACAAGCAAATGGAGGGACCTTAAGGTTCTGGTATTTGGGAATCATGCATTTTGAAGCGGTTGTTTTAGAACCTAGGAGAGGGGTTTGGTCATGGACTGATTAAACGCTGAGGCTTGAAAATTGGTTAGTGTTATGTATAATTACTTTTCCAACGATATCAGGAAATTATTTAAATGCAAATTAAACTATGCTGCCAGAACGTAGATGTATAGCACTGAATAGAGCTGTTTTAGAAAACAACATAATTTTAGGAAAATTACCTCCCTGTCCTGAGAAAAGAAAACAATGGCTGTGGAATTAGTGGTACCAATAATGTTGCGTCACTAAGATCAGTTAAACATTGTTATTCTCTAGGATTTAGGCTGCCATAAAGCTCTTATAAAATGAGTAACAATGGTTGCGTAAATAAATCTGAATGGAGACTTTTGAACTGAAACAATTTCCCCAGCTTTCTTGTAAAACAAAGCAGATACCATTTAACACCAGCTGGTTGGGAGGGTGGGTGGAAAGTAAAGGAGGTTATAAAGCTTAAACTCCTCTCCTTTTGGGTCCCCAAATGAAAAGTTTTTTACATGCCGGCCAGATTTGTCTAACTCTGTAACAATACTGCAAAGCCACTTGCCATTTTAATTGGGGGATTCATAGAAACCACCCAGGTCCCATGCTGTGCCTCTCTGAGCCGCTTTGTGAAAGCCACAGGAGGTCCTTCTAGGACCTTCAAAATGAGCAAAAGGAAAAAAAAAAAACACACCTGAAAAAAAGAAATAAATTAACTCAGATTAATGTAGAAAGAATACCACAGTGTACTGGAGGTGAGGAATTAATTTGTTTGGCTTTCATGAGGGGATTGAACTCTATTGACTCTCCCTTCCCATCTGCCAGGCTTTCCTGCAGGACTCTTGCAGGTTGCACCGCTGGTTCAGCAAGAGAGTTATGTTTGTTTGACGAGTCCAAAAATTTACAGTTTCTGTTCCACATTCAAGCCTTCCTTTGCCTTCCTGTGGAATGCTAAAAAGAAAAAAAATATTTTTTTGGTTGTAAAATGACACTTTTAGGAGCTGAAGACTAAGCAATTCTGGATGGCTTGTTCAGCCTGCTTTTGTACCCACAGTGAGCACAGTTGGGCAACTCCTAGTGTTACAAAGTGGGGCTTACTCATAAATCTGGGCTTGTGAAAGAAAGAGCTAAATGATTAAACAGAAACGGTATCAGGATGTGTGGAGAGGTGACAGTGTTAGCTCTTGCTTTGCTGGGCTTTCTGTCAACCCTGCTTGGACAGATCTTTGTAAGAGCTCAGAACCGGGCTTCCATGTATCCAGCATCCATTATGAAGGGCAAATATTGAAAAAGACTTCAAATCCTCTTGGGATATTGGTTCACCTCAATTAAAAAAAGAAAAGAATAAGGTGCAATGGGGGGCAAAGGTAATTTTTTAAACTTCCCTTTTCCCAAGGAGTGCTGGAAATACTGTTCCCACAGCCCTTTTGATGAAGCTCTGAAAAGGACAGTGATAAAACCAAACCAAATCTTCCCTGAAGGCTGTCCCGTAGGCTCCAGAGCTCGGTACAGCCAGTGATTTAACACTGCATCTAACGCACTCGCACTCGATGTCTAGGAGTCAATCACAGGACGTGGGCAGGGACCCCAGTTCCCATCCCCTCCCAATATCTGAGAAGAGCTGGGATACAGCCCCCAGGGGAGGGGGATTCAGCTGGTTGTGGGGATGACACAAGGCGGGAAGCAGCAAGATGCAAAGCAAGGGAAAATCAGAGTTAGAGACCTTCTCACTTAAGGCTAGCATTTCCAAACCCTTAATCTGTTTAAGGGAGGGGTCAGGTGCATCAGAGGCAGGCAGAGAGGCGAGAGGGAGGGTAATTTTGTTACCTTGATAGCACCTAGCATGGACCTTCTTGCACGCTGGGTATGTAAATACATACGTCCAAATGTTTCTCTGGGGTGCATCATAAAGCACATAATTGCTAGACATACCCCACGCCTCCCAAGGAGTCTGCTGTGACAGCTGCTGACAGACAAATGCCAGTAGCAATCAGTGCCTGGCTAGCAATGTTTCAAACAACTGCATACCCAGAAAAAAAGGGTCCCCTGTTGCCTGCGCTGGCAATGACTTCCAAAAGCAAGAGAACATCTGGGATGAGACCCGTACCTTGCAATCTGAGGTGTAAGTGTGCCTCGCATCAGTGTAAGGGGCACAGGGGACCAATCTGCCTTCACTCCCCTTCTTATTTCCCCATTTCCACCACGCTGCACCTGGGTCTCCCTGGCACGTGAGTAGCCAGAGGGTGTGGGAAAATGGCTAGCTTCATGTGCGTTTGGAAAACTTCCCGGTCCTTATTTCTATGGCTTTTGAGGGCCTCTCGCAGGCTCATTGCATTAAGAATGTCTTTTACCACCGAGGCAACTAAAACCCATTGTAAAGAAACAAAGCAATTAACTGTTGATGGGGTTAGAGCAGCCAGGTGTACACCACACGTAAAGAGTGCTAACTGGAGACAAAAGTTTAAACTAATATGTCGCATATACAACAACCTTGCAGTATGCTGAGGCCTCTTTATGCCACCTTGGCAGTAGAAAGAAGTTTAAAACCATTGTTTTGCCTAAAGAGCCTCCTTGAATAGGCCACAAGTGCATGAATGCTTATTCGTAGTTGAAATTAAACTCCCTAACAGTAAAGGGTTTTGCTTTCCAGAGCCTGTGGGAAGTAGAGGGTGAGATGGAGCTTCTCCAAGGGAATGGGAATTTACTGCTGGGGGACTGGGGAGGCTCCTGCTACACCGTGGGGAAGGCTGTGGGACCCTGTTTTCACATAAGCATTGCTCTTCCCTCTTGTTCCCAAAGGATTGTGTTAAAAATGAGACCTCCTTACCCTGTGAGAAGGGTCATGTGGGAAATAAAAGGCTTTAATATGAGGGCATGGGATCGTTCAGCAAAAATCTGTCAGCAGTTTGGCCAGGGGATCACTGAAGCAGGAATGGAGCTCCCTGTGAAATGATGACTTCTGTTGACAAATCAGCTCCTTGTTGGAGTTTTTTGACAGCTTGGCCCTGGATGCCTGTTCTCACAAGATTTTTGTTGTTTTGGCTTCTGGCTCTGGCCTGAAAGAATTGGCAGAGGAAGGTCGTGTTTACCTAGCAATATATAATTTATATAACTTGAATTTGAGGAGGACTCTTTTGATATGAAATATAGATTGTACTGCAAAATCTGACAAGCTGTCATGGTGGAGGAAGGGACCCTGTCCTTTGTCTAGCTCTGCAAAAAAATACAGCAGCACTCGGGGTGGGATGGTGATAAACCTGAGATGCAAGATGCCTCGGGCAGAGGGCTAGCTGCAGCATTTCAAAGGTGTGCCCAAAGGTATTACAGCTGAGATGAATTCTTTCTGCCTACAACTAGGACACCTTGGTACCTCCAAGGTCCTCTCCAGCCCCCATCTGTAAGCTTCTTGCTTTGATTTTACACTGGTCAGGTATCTGGGTTTAGGCTGCTTATTTGAAAGACAGTAGAGAAGCTGCCAAACCTGCCTAATCATGGAGGAATTTGTATCTAGGGAAAAGCTGTGATTCGGTTTTCTTGCCATCTTCTTTCCTTGCAAGTAACAAGAAATGGAGGACATGGAAGTTCAGGTGGTCCTTTGCACTGAACCAGGCACATTAAATGAGTGATGTTCATCAACTGATCACTGATAATGTATGAAGCTCAGGGCTGGGGTAGTGTCCACACTGCATAAGACATGGTGAAATTATTGTTACTATTGCTTAATCGGTAAAGATATTCTTTAATGACCTTCATATCTGAGAGGAAAAAGAAGAAAAAAAATCAGAGCATGAAGTAAGTCCTCTTAAAAGCTTAATTAAAATATGAAACCTTTGATTTCAGGCAATTAAATGAGACATTTTCTGCCTTTAAATTAAGTGTTCTGATACTCTCTAAACAGAATATGCTTATGGCTGAGCTGTCTTCAAGATTAAAACAGTCCGGATTAGTAGTGCTTCAGATGTGCACCTCAAAGCAAAACTGACTGCAGAATAGAGGCAGAGATTGCTTCCCAAACACTAATGAGAGCTGAAGATGCTCTGCTGGTGGCTGTCAGCATTGGCAGCTGCTTATGAAGCTGAAGGACATAGGTTAAAAACCTGTGGAAAATTTGGAGAAGAAAATTTAAATGATGATGCTTCTCTGGAGTTAGATGGCCAAGTACAGGTGCCCATAAACTGTCCACTGTATGTTTGGGAGCAATCTGAAAAAAATGCCCTTTTTCCAGCTAAGCCATTCATCTGTTCAGCCTAAGGCATCCCTCAATATTTGGGTGAGGGCAGAGGGAGAAGATGGGCTTGGTTGTCAGCCAAATCTCAGCTTTGGAAAGTAGCTTTTACCTGCCTAAATCCACTTTAATTGCACATGGTTGGAGCTTTCTCTTTTCCACTCTGCCCTAAAATATTGAACAGCAGCATGCTAGGCAATTAAATAGCTGTCATGCCTTCTCCCAGAGCTAGCAACACTTTGGGGATATATATGACACATGATTTGTACAATCAGTTAGTAAAAACTTTGTAAAGCACTTTGGGATTCATCTGAATGAAAGGTACCACCATAAATGTAAGATCATTCTCATTATCATTAATATTCTTTTATGAGGGACCTTATCAAAAGCATTTTGAAAACCCAAGTAAATTATATCTACCAGGTCACCTTTATGTACTATTTTATTAACTTTCCAGATGAGGAATTGCTTTGGAAGAATGATTATTTCCTCACAGAGACTGAAGTGGGTTTAGTCCCTGTTGTCATTTATTTGCCTCCATTATGGTGACATTATGGGCTACAGCTGAGGTCGAGGCCCTGTGGTGCTCGAGGCTGCACAAACACAAAAGGAGAGACTGGTGACATTTTGGAAAACTCAAAATATAAATAAATGTGCTGGTTTTGTCCATGTTGAGGTCCGTGCCCTTGTGTCCTGCGTGGCACCAGCTGGATGGTGGTTGCTCCCAGGGATGGGGCATTATCTCCCAGCCAGGGCAGCTCTACCGCTTCTGGGGTGTCAGCCAGCCCCAGAGACCCTGTGCCCTTCCCCGCAGCGCCGGTGCTGCCTACATGGACAGCATCTCTGCAAGAATTCCTGAGTACTGCTGCTGCCACCGCTCACGGTGGGTTTTCCCTTGCTGTAACCGTGCAACAGGAGCCAGCACTGAATCCCTTCCTCGGTTTTCAAGGGAGCATTTCACTCCGTGAGGTAAGCGGGGCACCTTGTTTGACAGGTTCACTATTGTGTAGTTTGTTTTCTCTACAGCCCGGGCTAGGTTCTAGCTCGTCGGGGTGATTTACTGCCGCAGTGAACTGGCGGCCACATAACTCCTTCCTCGGGTCCTGCTCACCTTCCACAGAGTTAAAGTAAATCACCGCTGAAGTCACTCTCTAATTTCCCACAGAAAGCAGCACAGACAAGGAATCTCTTTAGTTACATCCGTACAAATAACTCAGGGCAAGGGTTTGTTTTTTTTTTTTTCCTGCTTCAGCATCCTCTGATTTTCAGCCTCCCCTTCTTCCCACAAAGACACAGGGTTCTGCAGAAGAAATACCTGCTTTTGTGCATCTGATAGCGAGTTACCACAAAGAGTGGCGGCTTCCAGCAGATACATATATTTGAGTTAATTGGGTACAATAAAGCTGTCACATAACAACAGCGCTTTCTAAGTTTCACTCATTACGCGCCCGGTTGGGGGTTTAAGTTTTTTCTTCTCTCCTGTATCAGAAATACCTTGATTCTTTTTTTAAGAGTCCTACGTCTCTATGTCTCTTTCCTTTTGAGCTTGTCTGCGTTTACTGTAGCCTCTGTTCTGCTCTTTAATCAGATACCCCTTTTAATTTTTACAAGGATGTTTATTTTCAATAAACTCTGCTCAGCCATACAGATTTTATCCTTCCTGTTCATATTTTCAGCTCAGAAGTCCAACCACCATCTGCTTCTCTAGTAGAGGTTCTTAAATAGCCTCCGGACTGATTACATTAGCCAAACTCACCCTTGGTACAACTCCTGGGGCTGCTGGTGGAGTTACTCTAGGAACAAATTTGCTGTAAGTTGTTAAAGAGTTTCACTTTGCCCTTGAGCCTTCTGTTAATCATTTTCCTCATAGTTTTAAAATCTGGCCTTTTAAAGTTCACCCTCACTGCATTACCCCTAGGAGAATAACCTTCTATTATGATATCAAACCTAATTGCACAGTGATTATGATTACCCAGTGGATTTCTTACTCTCACCTCCCTTAACTCCTGTGCATAATTTAGCACAGAGCTGAGATTCGGTTCCTCCAATAAAGGACTCCCCTGAAAAGCAGTCTTTAAATAATGTCAATTAATTGGCCTTTCAAACCACGTTTTTTTCAACTGATATGCAGCAGAGGCATGGAAGTCATAGCTCTCTCACTACAGACTCAGTGCCCCTAAAGGGTCCACCTGTACTGTCCCCGTGGTGGTCCTAAGAGACATCCAGGGCTGATGTCTACTGCCTTATGCTGTCCCCAGTGGTCCCACATGGCTTAGGCACCTACGGAATGGTGACAAGGAGAGCAGGGAGCCCTCCATACCCCAGAAAACCAAAATGGCAGAAGGTCTGGAAATGAAAACATCTCTCTATGTGATAATGAGCAGATGATAAGGGAAAGGAGAGAGGTGGTGGGGTTCAGTGCACATTTGGAAGGGCTGTTTGGTGACTGCAGCTCTTGCAGCACATAGGTGATGTATATTAATACAGCTGCCCACCCCACCAAAGCCTCTTGGAGGCCACGCTCGCTTTCCTGCTCTTCCCAGGACCCTTTATAGTGAGCGTGGTGGCAGACCAGATCAATTTGTTTGGTGGTCTCCATGAACTAAAAACAAATGGAGCAATCTGGAGAGAGCATGTTGCTAATCTCAGAAGGTAGTAGCTCCTGGTGACTGCACTGGGTCATTCCGAAAATGTTTATCCTTCAAGGGCTTCTGCAAATTTAGTGGAAATATTTAGGGCTGAGTACATGACAGAGGTAAATATTCTGGTCTTTAGATTTCTGAGTTGGAGAACATTAGCTGAGGATTAGGCACACCTTTTATAAATAGTGGTTAGCAGAAAATGCAATTCGCTTTAACAAAAAAATTATCACTCATTTCCTTTTGAAAAAAGCCATGGTAGCTGTAAAGAAATAAAGGAAATGAGAACTAGCTCATAAAGATTAATTCATCACATGAGAATTTTCTCTGTGAGAGGTAAAGTGTGGTAGGATTCTAACTGTCTGTGATAAACGCAAATGTATATATTCTGTATGCCCTGGAGGCTATTAATATAGGTATTTATCTTAATGCATTTGGAAAAAAAATTAAGTAAAATAAAAATAAAGCTCAATGGCTTGCTCTAAATGGATTCACAACGTTGGCAGAAAGAGACATACAAGGCACTAAACATGCCTTTGCTAAATGCCGTATGAGTGTACACCAATGGTGCTGAAAACAACATAATGGGCTATTGCCTTTCAGCTTTGTAATTGTGGCTACACGGTGCTGTTGGAAAATCTCCTGCTTTATGTGTAGGACGTGCAGAGCAGAAGCTGGTGCTGATATCGAGCCAGGCAGTAGCTGTGCTTGGACTGATACCAATCCCACATTTTCCTGCTTTTCTCCTGCCCCTGACGTGAAGTCCTCCCTGCTGATGGTTCGTAATTTCCTTAGGGAGGTGAGATGGCATGGAAAGCTAAAATGCTCACAGAAACATTTGGAAGCTGCAAGCTTTTATTTTTACACGGAGCTGACGTGCCACCCGAGTGTCCTCTCTGTTGTCTCTGGCTGACAGTTCGATATCACCCTGGCCATTTTCTTCGGTTGTTGTTTGCAGCGCTTTGCTTTTAGGAGGTGGTCATGCAAGCTTTCTTATTTGTTCAGACAATCAAATCAGCCACTCGATGGTCTCTCAAGCTTTCTCTGTGCTCCTTTTCCTTTTGAATCGTTTCTTCATCAAGATGCATCCAATGCATTTACACAAGAACCTTAGGCACAAATTGGCTGGGATTTCATCTCCGATATGTCAGAAAAACACATCATCGTCTTTAAGGACTGGTGTTGTTGAATGCTATGCAATAAACATAGAAGTAAAGATCACAGAGTCATTTAAGTCCAGAATAAAAAAAAATCCAACTGATTTAATGGACTTAAAGGCCTCCCCTCCCTGCAGTGGATTTTCTTATTAGCACTGAATGCAAAGAGAAGTCCAGCTTGGCACCATCTGATTAAGTTTTCATTTCACCATGCACAAAGCATTTCTACCACCAGCATCTAGGAGTGTGGGATGATATGATAAAAAATAAACGGTGGGCAGGGAAGCATGATAAGCCCCATCCCACCCTGCCCAGGCTGCCAGGCTCTGCTCCAGCCTTACACGGGTCTGTGACCAGGTTGTACTAACGCGGGAGCTATGTCCCCATTAGGTAGCTAATGCAATCCTCATTTCAAGTATTTCTCTCCTGAAGTAAGTCTAGCCAAACCTGAAGAGACTTATAAAATCAATTGAGGAGATTTTTTATGGATTTAAGAGTGTACCCAGCCTATGCTGTGGGGGGGTAATTTGTGCAATCAGTGGACCAGAGGGCAGAACTGTGTCTGAACCAGGAAGCCAAAGGCAATAATAACTAACGTGTATCCATAAAAAATTCATGGGAAATTTCATCTTGGGTAAAAGAGAATGAATAACTATGTTGATTAAGTATTAAAAGTTCATTTTATTTTTAGAAGTACTCAGAATATTGAAAACATCTGGGAACATTATGCAATTCTTTTTACATAATATCTTCCATTTACATTTCATCAATGCCATCAGTTTAACCCTGACCTGTACAGAGGAAATCCACGTGACAGTCCACTTTCTTGCTGTGCTGCAAGAAGTGGTTGAGTTCAGACACTTCTCTCTCTGTGGGAAAAAAGAAAAGTGTGTCTTATCCATGATGGTGTGTAGCAGAGTGTAATGCCCAAGCCTTTCTGCACATCTGACTTTCAGCATCCTACTTGCAAAGTGTGACAAGCTTGAGGTGTGGGTGGTAGAAAAATGTCTTAAACTGGGTGTTTTGATTGATCTGTTAAAATGTTGAATCCCTGGGAATTTGTCGTGGGATATCCCATAGGACTAGCTGTGGAATCCATTAAATCACAAGCAAGAATCTTCCAGAGAAAGCTTAGATCCTCAAAGTCCTTTTGATAGGTAATGCCAGAGGTTGGCATTTAGAGGGTAGAAACTTAAGTGCCTTTACAAGTCTACTGTGATTCCTGAAGTGACAAGCCCAGGTCTCTTGATATGTAACTGCAGGATATTTTGTTTAGGAAGTGCTGTGATCTTACTCTTTTCATTTTTGTTTAAGGAGGTGAGACACAGAGCTGTTAGGAGTATCATCAGTGCTCAGACTGGGCAAGTAGGGTTGTATATCCCCTGCGGGAGTGACTCCTCCAGAAAGCATCTGAGAGCGGGCAGGGTGGGTGATGTGGAGCTCCAACTCCTCCAAAGCAGAGAAGGTTCTCCACAGGTCTCTAGCAGAGGGTGGAGCTAAAGGACAGCAACTTTTTGGATCACCTTCCACCTCCAGAAAACATTCCTGCTTTGGCCCAGATCTCTGCGATTTCCATCAGGTACAAATACACCAGAGAAAATCGTGTTCATCCATTGTTAAAAGGCTCCTTCACAGGCGTTGCAACACCTCCATACATGGGGACAAGTCCCGGTCCTTCAGGGAGCTCTACTCCACGTCTCACAGAGTAACCACCTTTCAAGGACAAGGCTCGTCATTCCCTCCCATGCAGAGAAGCTGCCGGCAGGAGGGACCTGGTTTCATTTGCGTGTGTTTGCAAGACTGTGGCATGAGGTTAACTCATGTAGGATTTACCAGATGTCTCTCTGTGGAGTGGGCTGCTTTGGAGAGCAAAAGAGTTCCTCAGCCTGTGCCTAACCAGAGGAATGAGTCATACACCTGCGCACACTCCTATCTCTCAAGGACACAGTGCCCTGAGGAGGTGGGGGTGCTCCGTTCTTGCCTGGAGAATCTCACATCTTTACAGGCAGAATATCAGAGGAATGGGGAAGAGACGATGCATTGACTTTGCTTTATAGCCTGCCTCCTTCTTAGTCTCTCTGGCGGGTCAGATAAGCCCTGTTTAATCTCACATTGAAAAGTTTTACCAGTACTTGTCTTTTTTTTTTTTCTGTTTCCCTGGTTTAGGTTCCTTAACAGCTACCAAAAGGTATTGCACCCTTTAAGTGCTTGCAAAAATGTACTTCTCTGGACAATTTCCAGGCAAAGAAAAGTAGATGGGATCAACTGAGAACTAGATGAATCTGAGACGAGGTTTCCTAGAAAATCTAATTGCAGTGGGGGCAGTTCAACTGGCCACACTCATGATGAGCACCATTGCTCAGCACGTCATTGGCATGGGGTCCATCACACCCAGCAAGTGCTGAGCAGTGTCTGGAGCTCATGATGATAGATGGGTTGGATGGGTAATGGGGTCTGGTCTTTCTCACTGCCATCGAGGACCCTGATTGATTTGTCCAGCTTGCCATGATGGAGTCATTAATCTTGATGACACCTGCTGCAGCCCAGCCTTTGGAACACCAGAGCAATTCTTTTTAACACCTGCCAACAGACAGGTCAGCTAGCAGGCTTTTCACTGGCTGTGAAAGCTGTGGACCTGGTTTCTAAGAAAGGCCAGATAGATGGCCACAAAGAAGAACAGATGAGGAGATGACCTGCCGTTGGTATAGACTGGAGGCAAGCAACTTGTTTCTTGTAGTGAAAGGAAAACAAGGACTCTTGTGTTTTCAAGAGTCCATATCATTCTCATTACAAATCCAAGACTAACACAGCTATCCCTGTAATATACTATAGAATGATATAATGAATCCCACAGGAAGGTGCTCAGCAGGACAACAATCTGGAGAACACAAAGCATCAGTGCATGTCCTGCTATTCACTATAGTTAGTAAACCTCCTCCCGGCATGGAGCTACTATTCCAGGACAGAGGTACCTTATTGCAATGCAGCTCCTATTTTGGAATAATAGCATGATATTAAATTGTAATGGTATAAGACACTTCTAAGTGACCTGACATTGCCCTTCTTGAATGTAACATTAGATACTTTGGCTTTCTGAGTGTTCAAACAACATCTAAACATGGCAGGAGTGGACCTTAAGGAGGAATGGCTTTTAGAACAGAAAGTAAGAGTTTTTTCCTAGGAGTTGTTTGTACCAATGACCCCTTGTTTCTGTGTCATTTCCTGCCATCCCCCGAGTCAATACTGAACAAAATGATACATGAGTCAATAACTTTTAAAAACTCGAACAACAAATGCTATCAGGCTGTGACATGGAAGGGAAAGGATAAATGCATTGGATGAAGTTTAATATTAAGCCTCTGTGTAAAGGTTAAATGTTTAATTTCTGTCCACTGATAATCTACCTATTTTTTTTAAGATGACTATAACTCTGGAGGAATGAAAGTTCAAATGATTGGCTGTAAATCGTAGTACAGTCCACTGCTAGCAAGGTTAGAGTTAATAGATTATCGATCAGTCTAATGGTAAGTGGCAAACTAATTTTTTCCCATCAACTCTTACTAGGTAGCTGCTTTCTGGGGGCCAAAGACTTAACAGAGTTTTTCATTGGATTAACTTGGAGAGTTAAATAGTATGTACATCCAGTAGATTTAGCCCAGGATACTACAAGAGCCCTCCGGGTTTCCTGTAATGATGCCATTGTTCAGACATGTTTCAAAGCTATTTTTTTCTTTACCATTGAGACTGGAAAATCCTTTGTTGAGAGCTGGGAAATGTTTGCAAACACTGAGATAAGAGAAGTGTATCTCCCTGTACCATCGCCCGCCGACACGTGTTTGCACTTGACTAATTTTACAAATATACAGAATCTTTTCAGTCCTATGAGGGGGAGTCCCTGGAAGAGAGGCTGCTGGTAGTCCTGCTGCACCTGAGAGGATATCTGAAGATGCGATGGAAAGCAGCTTTTGAGGCACCAAGTGCTGAAAATTTTATGCTTATAAAGAGAATATTAATAGTACTGGAAAAAAATTATTTGTTCTGTGCATTTCTAAGGACTGGCTGACTGAAAAAAGATCCCTGCTTCATCACTATAAGAACCCCTTGGACATTACAAATGTCCTTGACTTACCCTGCTGTGTTCGTATGGCACAATATCATTTACAGTTTCCAGTTTTTCGGATGAGGAACCTTAAGCTTGTTAGAGCATGCAGGAGAAAGAGAGCTCAGAAGGGGAAGGGAGGGCTACCTGGCACCATACAGCATAGTTTCCTTGTGACAAAGCATCTGGCTCTTTTTTGGGACCTTACGACTTAGATGGACACTTGCCACACTCTGGTCCTATTCCATCGATTTGGACTGGGCACCAAAGGTGGAACTGGTGTCCAACTTCGATCACCCACTGAAAGAGAGATCAAATTTGTAAGTCTGATGTAGAATTAAAAGAATTTATTCCTTATACTAAGATGTCAACATCCAAGCTTGATTTGCAAAAGCTTACTCTCTGTTGACAGGATGCATTAGCACTATGCATACGCTCAGAGCACTAAGGCATGCTGTACTTTCAAGACCCATGCTGTCCGTAGCAGTGGATGGATGTGAGATATATTAATAGCAAGAATCCATGGAAAGAAGCATGGGAAATCAGCAATGACCCTTGCTCACCCAAAGCTCAGAAAGAAATGTTTTTTCATCCTTTGAGAATCTCTGAAATTAGAACAATTTTTTCCCTGTTCTAAGACGGAATGAAAAAATCAAAATCTTGATGTGTTTTTTTCCCATCAAACCAATGATCTGTAAATAAATACATAAAAATATAATTTCAAACATTTCATTTTGAGCTCTTGACATTTTCCAACATTTAATTTCTCTGAACTACAATTTTCAATGCCATAAAACTTCATCCCCTCTGCCTTTATTCCAATTCTTCAAATTATATTTTGTTGGGGACTTCCTGCCTGCCTCCTTTAATATGGAGATTTTAATTAGCAATCTATCTCAGACTTTACCAGCCCAAGAGAACAGCAATCGTGGTTTGCTTGGAGTGGGTTTAGTTTTCTTCTCCCATCTATAAATTTAAGGATCCTGTGGCCGAGCCATCGTGGCGCAATGATATGAGATGCTGATGCAAAGCCATTTGTGATCACCACGGAGGAGATGCTGGAAGGAAAAGCAACTCTGGCTGTGGCTGCTGGTTTGTCATCACAGTTCCTCCCACTGAGACACTTTTCTGGGAGCTGTCAGAAACCCCTGGCTTGTGCCCCTTTGTCACATTGGGACAGGGACTGACCCCTCTCCTGACCTTCCCTGTGGAGAACGCAAATGGTCTGAATAGAAGACAGTTACCTGTGAGGGGTGGACCAGCAAAGCAGACTGTGAACTTCTTTTGCTCATGAGGCTCCTCCTCTGGCACTGAGTGTCACCACGGTTTGTTCTGTGGATAAAAGTTGTACTATTTTACAAAGGATCATCCATCTTCTTTTGGTGGCATGCAATTTTACTAATGTGAACAGGTGTCTCATATACACACCCACATACACATACATATGCATACATACACACGTATAGGATGATAAATTCGGTGGATATGCTTGTATTTATGTTCATACACACACAGCAGAGAAAGGTCAATGTGTGTTTTGTAAAGACTCAAGGCACTTGTTTGTTTGTGAGGAAAGAAAAAGGAATCAATATGTTTGGGTAGGGGAAATGGATTCTCCTTAAACATTCTATACAAGACAAAAAAAGTTTCAATTTGATGTTGATGTGAATCTTTTCTAAGGGTCAGCTCAATCACACCAGTTGGGCTGTAGCCAGCACAACAAAACGCTAACTTCAAACTTTCAGAAATATGTATGCATTTTTTCTGTGTTACTGGCTTAAAAGCAAGTTTACTGTGCGGAAGTGGAAGTGGGTGGGTGGTATTTCTGAATAACAATGAATATTTTCTGTTGCAGCTTCCATTTATCTCTTTCCTTTAAAGAGTTCATTTCCAGTTATCCCTTTTCCCATATTGCAGGTTCCTAGACAATAAAAGTCCACTCTACTCTCATGCAGGAGCAATATAAGATTTTTGGAACCAGTATTTTTCATTCTTTTAAACCCCACTGTATATATTTAGTGTGTGAAAAATAATGGGGGGGGTGTGCAGGTGTGTGTTTTTGCATGGCCATTAGCAGACAGCAAGTGTTGACTCAGATCTTCCTTCAAATAACAGTGAAGAGCATGAGATGTGCTTGAGATTGCAGACAACCTGGCTTTCCCATCTCAGACTAATTTTTGAGATTGAAACAATTTCCCAGAGTAATTTCAGATAAAGAGGTAAAGACTTGAGCATTTTAGTGAACTGATAAAATCAATTATTTCTTCAAGGCAATTGGAAAAATTCATTTTTCAACACTTTTTTCTTCTAGACCTCTGCCCTCTGCAAGTAATTACATTTATAAAGGAACAGTTGTTTAACATCTCCCAAGGGGAAAAAAAAAAAGATTTACAGCAAAATTGGGGTGATGAAATTATTAAAAATATCACTGAATCAGAGACGGGCTGCAAATGGCCTTTTCCTGGCATCCTTGGCAATTTTGACAAATTCACCAGGTGTACAGAGCTGCATGTGCATGGATGAGCATATTTATAGAAGTGACGGTGTTGTACCTGACACCAGCACCGTGTACAAATCCTTCTGTTCCTTATTCATGCTTTTGAAGTGCATGCAAGGGTGCTGCAGGCTTTTAAGGCCCCTTGTTGCACAGCACTGCACCGTGGCCACAGCATCCTTAGCATTTACTTCCATAAAATATATCCAGACGTTTGCCTTGTGGCAAGGATGGGAGCGAGCTGAAACAGCAGTGAAATAAATTTTATTACTAATATAAAGCCTAATGCTTTATTCCTTTCTTCAGTCCCAATAGTTTCATTGTTTGCTTTGCTTGACTTGAGGCTGCAAGAAGGAAACCCAAAAGGAGATTTTTTTGATGAAGTGTCCAAAATTAATACCACTGCCCTGACACAGCAGCAGCAGCAGCGAAATAAAAAAAAAAAGAAGTAATGCTTAGCTACGGAGTTTTGTTTTCAGACAGATAATCAAAAAGGGAACTCGAAGAGATATTGAATTACAAGGAGGGCTGGTGGTTTGAACAGCGGCACGGTTCAACGTGCCCCCGCTGCGGTTGGAGGCACACGAGATTGGAATGTGCCTGTGGGCAGCAGGGACAGGGCTTGGGGGATGCCGGCTTCAGCAGTGTCCATCAACATCTCTGATCCCACCCGTCCGCAGTGTCAGAGCCTGGAGGGGTGATGGGGAGAGGAGAGGATGTGCAGAGATCCACCACTGCTGGGTGCTTGCCCTTCTCCATGCTCCTCTGCTTGTGCCGTGGGACCATGGTCCTGCCACAGGGTCTGAGGCAGCATTTTCTGAGTGCATCACAGAAACTCTTAAAGCCACACGAAGTGACAGTGATGCCTCCAACCGCACCGCACACGGGTACCAGATGAAAGTCCCCAGATATATAATTAATGCCAGCGGTAGCGAGGTGCAGCTTAGTGGCTGACGCAGATGTCTCACCTGGAAATCTCTTATCGCTGACACTCAGTGTGTTATCACATCTTTACAGAGAGGCTGCATTTATTTGAGGGAAACTATGTGACAACAGCAGTAGGAATCTTTACGTTTTTCATCTGCTGATGCTCATGCACCTGAAGTAAAGAGGCTGCAGCAACAGCAACCTGCTTTTTCTGCCTGGCTTGAGAAAAGTAGTCAGGGTGATAGCCCACAGAAATGGTCCTCCAGGCATCTCTGATGTGTGCTTACTGGAAACTCTGGGGAAGCATGCAGTGCAGGGGACAAACTGAGGGAGAACCTCACTCTGAGGACGGACTTCATTTCTGACTTCAGCTGGCTGACGGAAGGTGTAGAGAAGGCAGAACCAGACTCTTCTCAGCAGTGACAGCAATGTGACCAGAGGCTGCAGATGCAAGTTGCAGAAAGGCAGATACTCAGTTGGTTTTTGTTTTCCCCGATGAGGATGATCAAATATGGGAACAAGGTGCTAAGGAGGTTGTGAAGTCTTCAACCTCAGAGATATTCAAAATTTGACCAGACACAGCCCAGAGCAACCAGCTCTGAGCTGGGCCTGTCCTCTGCAGTGGTTTGAACTGGAGACCTCACAGCTCTACCACCATTGTGGAGAACAACATTAGATTCCTAAATTATCACAATTCAGGTGAAGCTTTGCAGCAAACAAGAATGACAAAAAGACTCTTTTCCCTCCTCCAAATTACTTTTTCTGGAGAGGACAGGATAAGCTCCACATGTGACCCTTTGGTTTCCATTCTACAGAAGTTATAATCCTCTTTCATTGCCTGTAAATCACAATCTGTAGCTCCTTGGCGACTCTGTTCCAGATATCTCCAACTCAGTCCTTGCTGAGTTAACCGAGATGGCATCCACCACAGAAACACCACCTGATTCTCCCTCCTCGAGGAGTTTTTTGGTTGTTAGCAGTGGACTGATATTCACCCATAGTCTGCAGAATCATTATGTTATTTAGTTACATTAAAGTAATCTCCTTAGAAAGGACTTATTGATGACTTATTCTCAAATGTGCAAATAATATGCTTGTAGAACATTAAAATGGCTCTAATAGGGTGGTAATAAATTTCTTTTTTTTCAATATGGATGATTAGAAACTTCAGTAGTTAGAAGCTATTAATGTACTCACCATAAAGCATGAAAGTCCATCCTCATGAAACCCTAAATGACAGTACTGCCCATAAATTTTACTGGAGGTGGAAAGAGCGGTAATTATACGGCTGGCATTAGATGCAGCACTTTCCGCAGAGGCACTAGTGGCAGATTTTTACCTCCTGTTGTTAAGCACTATTTTTGGGCATAGCCAGTAGCCAGAGTATACTGTAAATAAAATTGTTTTCCATGATGGATTTCTGCACAAACAGGAAGAAAGAGAATTTTTTATTAAAAGAAGAATTGGCAAACAGTCAAGAGTAGATGGCTTAGAGAGTGGCAACGCAATAAAGAGCATCTGGTTCAATGTTGCCTGACTGGCCTATGTTGATGGTGGTGACTGAAAAACCCATTAACTGCTGGCAGAGAATTAAGTTTGAGATTATCATCCGGGCACTACTACAGATGTATTGCAAAACCACCAGCTCAATTGGCATCCTCGCTAGTGGGAGTGGTGGATCAGCCAGGGAGTGGGTAGTCTCACATGAAGACTAGTTTGCACCCAATTAATCATCTGAATGATCAGAGGGATGGAGCACCTCTCCTATGAAGACAGACTGAGAGAGCTGGGGTTGTTCAGCCTGGAGAAGAGAAG
>JAOTQQ010000002.1:27493736-27522687 GCA_026546715.1 Gallinago undulata | reverse complement strand
GGTCTGGTGGGAGGTGTCCCTGCCCAGGGCAGGGGGGTTGGAACTCAATGATCTTTAAGGTCCCTTCCAACCCAAACGATTCTATGATTCTATGAAAGACCAGATAAATTGAAAAACCTTTATGAGTTTCTTTTCTGCATGTCAAAATTTGGTGGTGAAATGAGATTCAGGTACAGCCAGGATTGCTTTTTACTTCCCATACAGCAATTATTCTGGGGTACCAATGAAACATGCCTTCTTCTTCTTTAGCCCTCATTTGAGCCTCTCATCTGAACCAAGCCCATCTTGTATTCAGTAAAACGCTTCACAGAAGTATTTCTGTCCTTCTTCAGTTTTGTTACTGCAGTGTACTTCTTTCTGACGAAATGTATATTTTTACTCTCAGTTCTTGAAAGAAGTTCATCGGCCCAGGGCAAACTATTGTACTTCTTAGTAGGATTCTTAGAGTAGCAGGACCTAATTCTCAGGCTGGCAACTTCAAGTGTTTGAGACATAGATTATAAGGGGAAGCAGCTAGCTGGCAATGCCTTCTGATTTCTCATCAAATAAATGGAAAATATTCAGCACAATGTCACATGTTTCTGCTAGAGCTAAAAATACCTGTAAATAAACACCTCTTCCACCATCTAAGCTATCTGTCTGGTAGCCTTTGATCATGTACATGGAGCAAAACAAACAGAAAGCAACCATTATAAAGAATACAAATAGTTGACTAATGTGATATACAAAACAATTTGGTTTTGCATATCAAACTTATAAACTGTTAAAGTATGAATTACTCAATTGGAAAAAAAAAGTTTTAGGATAAATTTAAAATGTGAAGATTGTGACAGTTTGGATAGAACTGTCTCCACATATTATATTTCTTAGACTATGTGATTTTTTTTTTTAAATGCTGAGTCCTCATTCAGCACAGAAGTCAGGAGAGCTGTTCTTGGGCACAGATGAGATTTTTGAGGGAAAACAGAACATCATGTCAGAATGTTCAGAACCCATTGAAACCTTGCACTCCAAAACTTTTCCTGTGACATCATTATAACATCAAACCCCAGTGGTGAAACATTTGGAAGGATTAAGGTCTTCTGATAAATAGAACGACACAAAGGAAACCTCAATAATTTCCACTTGGAAGGTCTTTTGCAGAAGGCAGAGATGGGGGCATGGTTCATTAACCCAGTATATCTTTTTCTCTGTCTTCTGCATCACTACTTCAATGGTCAAGTTATATGGTGCAGACCTCAGCAATAAATGTTTTGCTCAGAATTATTCAAGCATATAACAGAGAGAACGTGTAAAAACTCAGCTCAGAGAAATTTGATTTAAGGTCTTGATTTCCTTACTCTACAAGAAAACTCTCTAGTGAGCAGTAAGAACTGGCAGACTTAGAAGACAGATGAGCAAACAGAGGTTTGGGGAACCAAACTCAAAGACTGTTAGGACTTGATCAGAATTTAGAAACATGCGAGAACCTGGTCAGGAGGAAGGAGATGGTCGGAGGGCTAAGGGTAGATACTTGTGTTTGATTTATGGTTTATATCTGCCTGGAAAAGTGGCTTGTCTGCTGTCCTAATCCTCACCAGCAAAAAGGCTCCCTATGAGGCCTTACACTACTGTAAATTGATGTGATATACGGTGACACTACATAATCCTTTTTTTTTCTGATAAGCAGCTTCCCTTTTATGGTGAAAGACCCTTCTCATGGACTGCTTCTGACATGAGGAATATCACTCAGATTGATTTCTAGGCTGAAAGTGTGTTTTCTCCTCTCCTGGATCACTTTGTCCCTTACCCCAAAGATTTCTGTTTTAACCTGCAATTGTATTTAAGTCTCCAAAGCATATTAGGAGGCAGTTTGTGTAATGACACTTTAAGCTAGATGCGGTTGGATGCTGCGTGTCAAACACACCCAAGACCATGGCAGACACCTTTAAGAACATCATAAAATATTTGGTGGATAAATGGGCAGATGGTTTCAGTGACATGGAGCAACCTCAGAGCCCTGGTGTCATTAAATGTCACTGCATGCACTATGATTAAATATGTGCAGCAGCCAACATACAATGGTCTTACAGGTAAAAAGGAGAGCACCCACTCTTTTCAGTAAGTTGCTGCCTTGGAATATGTTGCACAGGGTCACGATCAAAAGATCTGATGCTTTGTCAGTCTTTGCAAATACATCAATTCCAGACTGGCCCAAATTTAATAACGTGGAAAATGTCCTCCTAACACTGCACTGGGGATGTATCACAAACTGTAATTAGTTAACGATTCTAATGTTTCAAATATCTTTGGATGAATAATTTCCTTGTTGAAAACTGAAACTTCATGTTAACCAAATTATTCCTATTTGGCTGAGGATTGGTTTTGGAAAAAATATAACAAAAATATTTAACATAAAACAAGAATGTTTGTTTTATTATGCACAAAAGGCATCAAATTTTCAATTTGTTAGGAACCACCTTGTCTATGCTTAACTTAAAAACAAATAAAAGTAAAGCAAATGATAAGAAACAAATTATTAATTTTCTGGGTAAACTTCACTGGACAGCTTGGGAAAAAATTCATCTGGGATCAACCAAACAAATACTCTGATTTGATTTTTCAGCATGGTTATTACGAAATAAATTTGCTCACAAAGCTGTTGGGTCTCCCTGCTTTGGGCTTGCCATGGACGTTGAATGACCAAAACACTGTCTCATAGTGAAGCTGAATATTTGCAGCCTTACAGGTCCTTAACAAATGTAGAGATCAGCGACAGGATTCATGTCAATTTAGTTTTATAGCCTCAGCTAAGAATATAGATTTCCTTTACAATCTATGGAGGGAGGGAGGAACATTTCCAGTGAAATTCTATCTCGTCCCAAGACCAATACCTAAAAGGGATTGGATTCTTCATGGATATCCCTCACTATATCTACTATGTAAGGTGCTGGGACACATCTTTTGGAAGGGTAGAAATGTCTGAGATGAATCTCATCTTTATGTATTATTCCTTATGCTGGGAAAATTCTGTGCCAGATATTCCTCCTCATTATTTCTACACTAAAAATGAACACCATTAGCAACCTGACATTTTCACTGAGAGGATCTGGTTCTCTTTTTACTTACACAGATATATAAAAAGGTGCGTCTTCATTAAAGCCAACAGATTTTATCTAGTGTAAAGCTGGTGGAAGACAGAGAAGGTCTTTTATGTTCACTGTACACATGGTATGAAGAATGTCTGAGCACAGGCCTGGGAGGTGTTAAGCATAAAAGGCAATTCAACCAGATACCTTTGCAGGCTACAGGAAATAATGGTTTCCAGCCAACACTTGAAATCCTTTTGTAAATGGAAAGATTTGGAGTTAGTGGTGGGTTTTGTTCTCATCTCTTACCATACACTAAATCGAATATGCCACGCAACTATGTTATTTTTTCACACCATATGGACTAGGACTAGTTTTCCCCAACAAAGAGCTGAGGTTCTTGCTTTAAGAGATGGTTGAGAAGAAAACAAGAGGACACTGTACCAGTCCCCACACTTTTCAACTTGTTAACATGAGATGGCAGTAAGTTACAAGATGCCTTTTACAGCACTTTGCCCTTAACAAGTGATGATGGTGAATATGTTTGCCACAAAAGTCATGGCACTTCCAACGCTCTCTTCCCTAACTGTGAAGGGTGGAATGAAAGGAAGGAGTGACTCTGCTCTGCCTTTGTGAGGGAACAGCCTGTCTGTACAACCAAGGAAATGCCAATTGCAAGATAAAGGCCAGTGATCCACCAAGTCAGGATGGGTAAGTCCTATCTTCTCTCATTGTTTTTCTCTCCTCACTCATCCTTTTATTTTGTTTGCTCTTGTGCTTTGGGAACAGGAACTGTTCCTGGCTCTGTGTCTGCACAGAGTGTCTGCATCTCCAATGGGTTTTGATTACAACAGATGAACCCCAATGATATAGAACAATAATAATGCAGGGCAGAAACAGAAAAAGATAGCATTTTAGGACTGCATGACTGAAGGCTCCAAACTGTCATATCTTGAGGACCAACCTTGCAGTCCTGTCCTTCAAATGGTTAGACTCAGCTGTGAGTCACAGGGTCTTCATACAATGATTAAGAGCTGAGGTATATACCAGGCTAATTATACTGTTGGTTGTGGTTCAGTGATGACTTAAATTTGCAACTTATTAGAGAGTTTATTGGATTGCTAACCCAAGCATTTCTTAGAATAAACAGTTTTCCCTTAATTTTGCTGAAACTTCATGTGCTTATAATATGATGATTAAAGGCAATAAAATCCCAGCATGTTAAATATCATAAGCTTTGGATGTTCAATAAAGCAGAGCTAATCTAGTTTTAAAGTAGAAAACTTTCCTCTAACACATGGAGCTTGCTCAGGAAACCAGTCCTTAGTCCAGCTGGAGGCAGAGAGAGCATGATGGATTTGGTTGTAGTGCAACACCCAGATGATGCTGGGGACCTTGGCACCTGGGCTGGGTCTGTAGGCAACAACACCTCCTCTGCAGCAGCATTTGGGTTTGCAAGAAGGAAGAAGCCAAGGGGAAACTTCTGCTCCTTTTGCATCTGAGACTCAGTTTTAACCTGGATGGGGTTCAAGCTTTGTTGGAAAGGAAAAATCTGGGATTGGTTGTAAACCTGTGAAATCTGGGTATCAGATTTTCTAGCTGAGCAATAGGAAGTAAATTATCATCCCATTTACATATCTACAGATTTCTGTGGCTAAGGAAGAAAAGTCTTGTATTATTGCTACAGAGGGCTGAAAAGTTGAGTTTCCCTTGAGGAATTCTGATATTTAGACAATTATCATTACAAACAAAAAATTAAAAGATCAAAAGTTTGGAAAACAAAAGCTTCAAATGTATCGATCTATAAATGTCAAATTGTATTGTTTCAACATGTTTGGTTCTAGGATGTTTTGACTGTCTCTGTCAGATGGAATTTGTTTGAGTGTATTGACACTTTAGGATTTGGTTATTGGTAATCTCTGTGCCTGAGTTGGCACCATAACATTTTGGAGTGTAAGTCCATGCTCCAGTTATGCAGAGCTGGATCTCAGTGCCTCGTGGGGCTTGTAGTCCAATGAGGGCAAATAGCCTGTGATGAAGGAGGAAAATGTAATGGGAGTCACATTGATCACTCAGATCGATGTAGAGTTTTAGGTCAACTTGGCCCAATCAAGCATTTTCCTTTTCTTTATATAAAATCATCTCAAAATTATTTTTCTCCAGAAAATTTAGTCTAAGGCAGGACTGAGTTTTCTGAGGTAAAAATTTCCACAGGATTTGTGGTTAATGTTAAGGATTCTTATACCTTTGCTCTGCAGTTATTCAGTTTTCAATGCAGTTTCACACATCTATTTATTTTGTGTTTGTACAAGAAATGAAATAATGTAGTCACTGTGCTTCCAAGATTTTTTTTTTTTTTCTAGTTGGGATGCAGGGAACTCATCTTTCACATTTTGAAACAGATGTGGGTATATTTTTTTCTTTAAGCCCACCTTAGTCTTGTGACTCCCTTCCCTTTTAATGTATCTGTCAGGTTCACAGTGGATATTGATATCAGCATCCATAATAGACTTTTGGAGCTACCATAATCATGAGAAGGATTGCAAGGGCAGGTCTTAACTTTAGGTAAGCTAGCTGATGGCATTGGAGAAGCAGAGAAGCTTTCAGTCCCTTCACCCACCAAGGCATGTTTGGTGTTTTTCAGCTTAATCAGTGGGTCTAATAAAAAGATTCTTTCCCCTCTTTTCCTTTTACAGGGAATCTTTACAAGGAAAACAACGCTTGATTTGTAGCCCATTCAGGAAGATGTCATATGTCATCCTGACTCATTACAGGCTGTATAACAAAGATCATTATGGAAGTGGAACATTTAGGATATCCCTGTCTGTTATCCCAGAATAAAAATGTCATCAACAAAATAAAATCCCTCTCTAAATAAGGTTATCTTCTGGTTGGGTTATCTATAGTTCTTATCCCATTTTTTTCTCATTTCCAAAAAAAGATCTGTCCTGATTGCTTAGGTTTGTCTCAGCTAGATTTCTGGGAAGGATGAGGATGTCAAGCTTTCATATTTTCCAGGGATGCAGGTAGTTGAACAGAGGAAGAGGGTCTGCAGATCTCATGCATGTTAAGTCCTGAATGGTCCACACAGGAGAAAGGTAACACCGGTGTTGTGAGATCCCTGGTCACTGGCAGGCATCTTGGGTCCCCTGGGGCTGGCTGGGGATGTCAACCTTGGGGATGCTCGCCTTCAGCCACTGCCGCAGGTCACATGAACTGGCCTCTCCTTTTCTGCTGCTTGGAGAACCCTCTGGGATCAACTGGGCTGAGATATGTAAATATTGGACAGATAACATGCAGAGAGAGAGGAGTCCTGCCCTTGTCAACTAAAATGAAGTCAGGCTTGAGCTTTCTCTCTGAAAAAGGAAACATTGCTCCCCTGTGTCTTTCACCGAACAGGGGATTTGCCCTGACCCTGGTGGTACTTGTGATCCCTCTCCAGGGTGTCAGAATTTGGGTGCTGTGCTGTGGCCAAGGCTGAATCATCACTCCTGGCTCTGCTGCTGTGTCTTGATGCTCTGTGCTGGCTGTCACCTTCTAGCGTACATTTCCTACTCCGAGCTAAAACTCTTGAGCGCAAGCGATCTGTTCTTATTGATTTGAAAAGGCTGAACTTTAAATAGCTGATGTTTAACATCCTGGAACATCATTACTAGATTAGAAAGATGTCCCTGACTCGTTGCCCTGAACACTGGAAAAAATATGTATCAAAGAGTTCTGCTCTTCCAAGACCGCTTGTATTGTCCTGCAATAACATATTAACACTGTGGTTAGGATTGCCTTGGCTGGACTAGACAGGACGAGAGAGGACAACCTGATCATTCATCCCAGTTCCCCTGGGTCTCAGGAAAACCATGGAGCAAAGGCAGAAGTCAGAATCACCCACAAGAGCAAACACCTTGTGTCTCCGACATAAGAAATTCCAGAAAATTCTTGTCAGCATCCCCTGACAAGCTTAAGACCTTTTAGAAACATTAGACCAAAACCCTCAAAAACTCCTTTGCACCACAGAGGAGATCAGGAAACAACATAAACTGCTGGTACTGTTTGTTATTTTCCTTCTCTTAGCAGTTTTTGTATATAAATCTGAACTATGTGTTTATTATTACCACTTTTTTTTTCAGGTCCAGTAAGTGCATAACTATAGGCAATATGTCTATAATACATATTCATGTATGCACACTACCTTTGAGTGGCTATGTATATGGGATTTACATGCATGCATATTCACATACCTTTTAGCTGCTCTGGCTTTTCAGTTAAGACAAGTTATGGTTTTTAGTCAGTAAACTCTCTGATAATAGGAATGTGGCTTTTAGGTTTTATTGTGAAATGCTCTTAAATGTTTCCAAATCTCCATTTTCCACTGCCCCCCAATTCTCATGCTCCCTTCTGGCTCGTTTGGCACATAACCGGTTTCAGTGCAGAGCACTTTATTATACCACCTTCTGAAACAGCAGGTAGATGGAGGCCCAGTTTGGGCTGTGTGTTTTCTCTGCGTATGGGAAACGTGATCAAATTAGAGTTACTGCACTGTGTCACTAGCTAACTTTCAGGTGCTTGAGGGGTTTGCCGTTTGCTGTTGCGATGAGGTTTTATATTCGTCTCTCCTAGATGCAACCCCCTTTGAATTTTCCTGTTTTCTAGAGCATATTATTCTGCTCACTGGATAGCAACTGTTCCAGGAGTCACCGTATCTCACACAAACTCTTTCTTTCTAAATGTCGTCGGTGACTGTAACGATCAAATGAAAGTAAATCGTGCTACAGAAGGACTTAGCAATTAAAAAAGCATGACAACAAACACCTCCCATCCAAGCAGAACTGCAAACAACTCATTATAATTATTCCAGCCTGTTTGAACCTGCCTTCCGCTCGCACAGTCAGGCGGAGCCGCAAGGCACTTCTTCTCCGTCAGGGCTGATTCAGTCTTTACTGACTTTTTTATAATACAGTGTAGATGAGAGCTCTTCAGTGGTAATTTGCTTGAGTTCTTAATAAGGAGAGATTTCAGAAAGCACAGTCTAGTGTATGCAATAAGCTCAATGTATACATATCTGCAAGTAAGCAGTTCAGAGTGCTGCTCCTTTCTCCCTTTTTCTTCCTTGTGCTTTAGAGACTGAAGCAATTAAAGGGTTTGGATGTATTTTTTCCTCTTGGCTATTTAAGCTACGTGCTCGTACAGTTTCCAAGATGCTGGTTTCGCAGCTGTTCTCCAGGATTTGTGGTTGTGAACCAGGTGGCACTGCAAGAGCCCGAGGTTGCACGGTGGGCAGAGCTGTGAGCTGTGCTGCTCTGATGGGCCACAGGGGTTGCTTGAGGTCAAGGCTCAGGCACTGCCCAGGCACGGTACACCAAGCAATTTGTAGTTATTACAGGATGCTTGACATGCAATTAATGTTTGCAGGGTGCAGATAGATTATTTCGGTGTACTGGAGCGTTATTCTCAACCCTTGCAAGAAGGGCTTTCCAGTGAGAACAACTCCAGTGGGGTGCTCAGGGATGAGTTCAAGGCTGAGTTGGAGAAAGGGGTACTTTGAGGTCAGGGATGATGAGCAAAGAGATACTACAGTTCATCTTCTCTCTGGAGTTATGAGGGAACTTAGGTATCAAGGGACTCATGAAATGTGAAAAGGGCACTTTGAGGGCACCATCTTGGCTCCACTGCTCTATTCACAAAATATTGGAAATCAGTGGTATTACATCATGGCAACAAAACGGGAAGGCAAGCCCAGTGTTGCTGAGGTGTGATGGCTTTGTGTCTGCAGTTTGCTTTGGGAATGGCACAAAAAGCCGTTTGACACTGACCTTTACAACCAGTCATAGCTAGGAATGAAAATATTTGGGGAAGACTTTCTTGAGTGGAGGTTGCCAAATTGTGGCAGTCAGGACACACTGAGCACAATCTCAGTTGCTCATGAAATGGTCTGTATGCCCATTTTAACAGGGACAATGGGAAAGAATGGTTTAGGTTGTTCACTTTCATGGTTGGGCTGAGATGAGCCAAGGAGAAAGATGGGTTGGTTTTGCAAGAACTGTGCAGTAGCTAATGTTCATCCATTTATTTGGAGACCGCGGGTGAAATTCATCAGACAGCCAGATAGGATCTATGCACCAATTACATCCCACTCAAACCCTTGTGCACAGGAATGAATTTCACCTTGTCTGACCTGTGAAGATGTATGAATTCTTATCTCCCTTTCCTTAAGACTTCATTTTTATATTTTCAAATACCTAGATTTTTCTTTTTCAAAAGTAACTTTCCTTGATGTACATCTGTTTCCAGTTTAATACTTACCGGTAACTTGACATGAATGGCAGAGATGTCTTTTGTCTGCAGTCTAATAGGGAGGCAACCGAATCATTTGCTTTTATAAAGTGAAATCCATTTCTTCTCAAGTCTTCTGCAACTGAGGTAATGTTTGCAAAATGCTTTGAAGATGAAAAGCACTACAGTATATAAATATTAAGTATTATTTTTATATCTTCATCATCTATGCTTTTAAAATTAATATGAAAAAAATCCTATGAATACCCAAATGCCCAGTAAAATGCATATCCCTCTTCTAATCTTAATGCGTTATTTTCATCTATGAGTCCTCTTAATCTTTGAAATTAATTACCATGATTAAAAATGGGAGATGTGTTTTCCCAGAACAATCAAATTGTTCTGTTGCAAATTTTCATATTCATTTCACATCATTAGTTTAATTTCTTCTGGTATTAAAACACACACGCACACACACACTCACATTCCTGGATACGACACCTTCTCTCTCTTTGAGTAAGAGGGATCCTTAGTTTGCTACTTGCTGACTACAGCCAAAAGTGACCCCATACAGTGGTAACCTCAGAAGGAGAAGGGGTACTTAACTTTTCTGCCCCAGGGTCTCCTGCATAGGCAAAGACCCTGACTGTTGGCTTGTCAGCAGGAGAGTGCAGTAATCCACCCATCCAAAAGAAATTACTTATAAAAATGAGACCATCAACAGACAGGACATACTCACACTGCCCTGTGTGAATATGCCAGTGGAAGGAAATCATTACTGTGAGGCTTATAAAAATAGCAATTTGTGCTTAGCCCAAAGTCCTGTTTCTTCTAGTCCTTGTGAACCATCTGATTTCTACTCCAGTGTCAAAGAACCACGTGTGAGAGTACTTCTGTTGTTTTGGGGAAGCAAAATGGAACAAAGACTGATACTTTAATACCTGACTGGTGAACAGGGCCAACACTCGTTTCCAGACAATCAAAGCAAGAGGAAATTCTTGATGTGGTTGGGTTTAGATCCAGTCTTCTCCAGATATTGCTGGTACTTGGATCTAGGTTTGTGTCTCATTTCCATTCAGTGCCTACTGCAGGTTTGCACACCTGAACCCTATTCCCAATTAACTGTTTACAAAGAAAAGGGGCAAAATATCCAAGTCCTTACACCGTCCAAATTCTCTGACCAGAACCAGTAGGAGAGAAGGGGAGAGGGGACTCTTAAAATATTAGTGTCGGTATGTTAAGAGGAACCTCTACATGTAGCACTCACAACAGGAATTGAATGGTTCCCTAGGAAGCTCTTGCTTTGATATAACACAGAGAGTTCCTTTTGTTGAAAAAATGGCAAGAAGAAAGGAGACAAAATGTGCGAGCTGAAAAGGAAGAGAGACTGAAATAGAGTCACATCACAGGTGCTGAAAATGGATCTTTTATTGTAGATCACAACAGTACAAAATTTCTAATGCAGAAAGGATTCGAAAATAGAAAAGAAGGCATCCAGTGTGCAAGAAAGGCACAAGAAGATATGCCTTTTATTGCCCTTTAATTTTTTGCTGCCCCTCTCATCAGAACAAAGAGAAAGGTCAGGCATGAGACGTAGAGATTATTTTGGCAATACAGACACTGTTGTAGTGATATGTGACAGACAAAGCAGGGAGATCATCCACGTGGAAACCTCACAGAACAAACTGTTGGTCCAGAAAATGGCCAGTTGGCTGTGGAAAGAGGTGCGTTTGTAGGGGGGAAAGAAAGTGAGACAGGTTAGCCAAAAATGGAAAGAGAACCAGTCACGCAGAGAGACAAGAGCTGAAAGGGGAGAAGCCCAGAAAGTGATTAAGTTGAAGAGACACTGAGAGTGGGGAGCCATGAAGCTGAATCGGATGGGGATGGCTGGGTTCCTGTGGGTTACACAGGAAAGTCCTTACAGAGAAAGAAATATCTGGATGTTTGTGGTCTGAGGGATCCGGGCTGGAGGCTCAAAATGGCTGGGAAATGTTTTGTTTGCTCTAGAAGAGTCATTGAAGGAACACAAATCACCTTCCTCTACAACTGGCTATGAAATGTTAGGTTTTTTTGCAAATGGATATTAGCAGATCTTGGATGCAGACTCTGAAAATGCACAGTTTTGAACTTAAATAAAATTTGAATTCCAGTTTGAGGAAATCCTGATTTTCTTCTCAATATAGTTAGCAACTGCAAGTTACATAAAACAAAGTCTTTCCACAGATTTTGCTCTTGATTTTGACAAAACAGCTCAATGTGACAACTGCGTTTCTTTGGCTGTGGCCTTCTCTGTTCAATGCTTGCCAAAGGCCAGGGAGGAGCAGGATGGCACAAAGGAGGACAGGTGAGCATGGCGCTGAGCAACACAGCCAGGTGAAATGTTGGAGTGAGCACCAGGAGCAAGGTGGAGCTTGGCTTGTGGAAGAGAAGAGGGAGCCCTGCCATATGGTAATGTTGTTGAGTGTCCCCATAGGTGGATGGAGACATCCAGCCCCAAGGCTGTTGAGGGTGTCTGGGACCTGAGGGTCTGTGTGGCCAAATTGGTGGTCAGTTATCTACCTCTCCAAGTGTACGACAAATAAGTGTGGTGCCAAGGGATACCAAGGGATGGTGAAGGCAGGGAGTCCACAGAACCATGACCATTTTCTATTTAGTTACGGAGAAGGAAGAAAAGAAAGTGTGGGAGTAATCTGATTTTTCCAAAGCAGAAAGTTCTAGGTTATCGCTCAAATTAAAACGACAGAGCAAGTGACTACAAAACTGTATCTTGACCTCCCTTCCTCCCGCCTCTCCGTGGAGGGAGAGGATTAGCTCTAAGCTCTGATTCCATGGGCAGTGCCACTTTATTGCTTTGTCTGTTGCCTACAGTGGCTGTGGAAAGTACAGAAAAGCTTTTACATAATGAAAGTTAGCCCTGGAAAAGGATCTGCTCTGATGAGATTCCCCAGAAGACAATGCTAGCTCTAATTCCTCCAGTTTAACTTTCTACTTCCGGAGGATTTGCCAAGGAAGGAATTTAATTTTTTTCCCTAGATAAATGTATTAATATTTAATAAAAAGCAAAGCCAGATGACACTTCTAGAGAAAATAATGAATTTACATAAACTTTTTGCTGTGTTTAAACAGAACATGGTAAATCAAGTGGGTTTAACTCAGATATTTTTTTCTTTTAAAAAAAATAACAACAGTAAAATCGCCAAAAGACTTCACCTTCAGAAATGGGTTTTTATGTTGCTCCATATCAAGTCATCTTGGGACTTAATGTATTACATCCTCTTGACCACTAATTTGTCTTCTTATTTTGGCTTGCCTTTCTAGCCTGTGCTTGCCCCCAGCACTAGGCACTGGGAGATGGCTGACCAGGAAAGCACTCAGTCAAAAGATATTTTTCCACCTCAGCCTGACGCCTCACACTGTGTGACCAAGGCTAAAGCCTTTTACTTGGCCATTTCTCAGCTTTTCACTCACGAATTTTTGTTGTTCATCCCCTTTTAGTCCTGCAGACCTGTGTCATTTTTTTTCAGGTTGTTCTAACATAAGTCTGGAGTCTAAAAGTTTATATGGACTATTTTAAAGAAAATCTGTCCAATATTATCTCTGCCTGGATGCTGGAGGACACAGATTTTGCCCCAATAATTGATAGAGACTGCAAAAGTAATGAATGCCATAATGCAGCATCTCCACCTTGGTACACTGAAGAAAGGGTTGACTTTAGAGTGCCCTCACACGGACCCATTTCACTTGTTTTCTCTTCTCTCCACTTGTATGTACCCCACAGACATGAGAGCATCAGTAAAAGACCATTCAGTTAAAGATCACTTCCCTTCTTGCTCACCATTTTGCTTGAAAGACTGTACAGAGACCTTTGCTAACTCTATTTTAGAAGGATATATCAAGTCTCCCAGCAGGACCCTGCACACTTTTTTTCAGTATCACTTCACTCTCCGTTGCCAAGCTTTTAAACAAAAATAAACCAAGATAATGTCAATAAATCATCTTCCCTCCTTTCCAGCTCAGCACCAGTGGAAGACTGTGGTAAGTTATCATGTTTTTAACTCCAAACCTGTCTGGCTCTTTGTCATTTATCTTGTGTCTCCCACTCTGGTCTGGCTCAAGGCTGAACATTAGCAAATGATGAATGCGAGGCTGTCTCTCCTGGTTTGTACTGGCATTATTAACCCATATACTCCTGAATATTTTATACCATAATACTTTATTCATGAGTTGCTGGAGTTGTGGCAATTGACTCTCAGGTTAGCTGTCCTGTATGTGGGGACAGGACAGAAATGTCTGCTATCAACGGGTAATCCCTATTTCACATTCTCAATGATTTTCCTTACCCCTGTGATTCTGAGTATTGCAAGGCAGATTAGCTGGTGTAAATTGAATGTTTCAGAAGTATTTACGCCAGTATCTGTCCTGATGGTGTTTTTTTTCAGGTGGCTATGGTATCACATTTTGATTTATTGTGATTCTAAGAACCTCAAGAAACAATTGTGCAATGTAACAAATCTATGGCTGTAACATATAGACAGCTTTCCATTGATTAAATAATCATCTATTAGCTATCATCCTCTTTTTCCTTTGTTTCCTAGATATCTATTATTTTCTCTCATTTTTCAGTTTGTATTTTTTCCCCCCTTGATACATCACCTCAGAAGACAGCTGCTACATACAGAGAGCAGCAAGAGAAAAAGACAGACCTTGAATTCCCCCCTGCACATGGCCAAGCTTACACGAGACAAATCTCTGGAGGTCCAAAGTTCAGTAACTTGGCAGACAGAGTTGAACTCTGAAGGTGTGATGGTTTCTTATTGTGCATGCAGGTGGCAAGGTCTTTGAATTCCGTCTGGAAGTGAGTAAAGAGCCATCTTTGTATCATACTGTGTTTTACTGTCTCTCTAGGTGTACATGTCACAGAGCAGTAGCTTTATGCCTGATGTTTCTCCAAGAAGCCCCTCACTGAGAAGCAGTTCACAGCTAGTGCCACCACTGACTGTACATAGACTGGGATCTTCCTGGGAAACTGAGGACTCTTTCTACTGATCTCCTGACCATGAAGCAGGCTTCATTTTCAGATTGGTATACATGTGATTCACGTGTGGTGATAAATAAGCGTATTCTGACACAAGGTCTTGAGGAATGCTGACAGCTGTTGCTCATCTGTGGGCTTTAGGCTTTCTCTTCTTCTCTTTCTAATTATGATTATTGAAACAGATGACCAATGACTGTGGAAGACCTCCAAGCAAACATCTGGCACAGATTTCAGGATGTTTATTTCTGTTCTATTCTATTCTATTCTATTCTATTCTATTCTATTCTATTCTATTTCTATTTCTATTTCTATTTCTATTTCTAAATGCAGACTATTCCCGGCATTTTGTTCCTTTAAAAAGATGAAAAGGTAAAAAAAATATTACCCACTTTAGACCAAGAAATACTCCAGAACTTGTCGTATTTCCTCTCCTGATCTCCTGTACTATGGTGGAACATGGTCCACATCACCACTGTCTTCAACCTACAGAACTGCTCGATTTGTGGTCCTAAAAGATAGCACTTAGATGCTCTGGTACAAACTAAGGAAAGGACCATAAATCTGTGTTGCTAGCACCAGTCTAAATAGATGAGGTAGAAAAATGATGAATTGGGAAACATAAGTACTGAGAAATGGAAAGGTGTTCCAGTATCCCCAATTATATGCTCCTTCCTCCTGCAGTAACAGGTGGCTGCACTTAAGTCGTCAAGGAAATACAACTTGAAAATGGATTATGTTGCCTGCAGCTGTTTGCGTATGTACAAAATCATAACAAAGAGATCATCTCCAGGAGAAGTCAGGGTCATGGCTGGAGGAGCCGGATTTTTCCGCAGAACATCTGCGGATCCCCCTGCAGTGATGATTACCAAGCTGTGTGTCATGTAATGAGGGGCTAAATATGGTTAAGACTAGAGGCGCTGTAGGTAGATGGTTAATGAGATGCTAATTGGGTAAGAAAAAAGAGAAAGAGGGAAATGAGTAGGGACGCTAGTGTATTGGATTCAGAGGAGCTCTGAAATGTGGAGTAATAGAGGGTATTTTTGGCTCCAGCTTGTATTCCTTCATTCTCACCTATGTAGGAAATGAATCTTTCCTGTGACTCAGCTGAAGACCTCCTTGTCCAGCATGACCACTCTGCTGGTGTGTAGACATGGGACTTGTGTGCCTTTTCATCTTGTTGCAGCTAGGTTGCTACTCTGATGTGAAACGTTCTTCTTGCATCTCTCTCTTGCCAATACAGTAGAGAATGGTAACACATTTGAATAAACCCCACTCTTTTCCTCCCTTCTTCTCTCCCATGTTGTCTTTTGATAACGGTCTTTATGGAAATATTTCAAATCATCAATTTTTATATTAAGACATTATAAACTGTGCAGTAGTGGCTTCGGTTCCTCAATATTATTTTTCTTTGAAAATTTTGATTTTTTCAAAATATAGGCATGGACTAAAACCTAGTAATTTAGATTTCAGTCACAGCATTGATTCAGACTTTTCATGTGCCATAAATCAGTTCCTGTGGTTTAGTTTCCCTTTCTTTGAAACAGAGATCATGTCACACCCCTGGCAGTTGCAGGGTGGGCAGTAAGATTATGGTAATCAATGTTCATTCTTTGATTGAATGAGGGTGGCCATACACATGCAAAATGCTAGTGTTCCATATATTCCTGGTACCTGTAATTTCTGCCTGCCTTTGAGGCTGAAAGGCACTGAGTTGCTGTTCAAAATACATTTAGATCCTCTGGGTACAGCAGGATTTTCAAGGTCTACAACCACATGCAATGAAAGATGTGATAAATGCTGAAGTTGTTTCGTAAGTGAAATGAAGAAAACTAAAATTATACCAGTGCTGATGAAGGTGAGCAACAAGCCTTAGATTTAAACAGGGAAAATGACAGCATTATCAGTCAGGTATCATGGCAACCGAGGAGCCTAGAATTTGGTGTCAACTTTACAATCATATTGTCTCTTTACCTGGCATAACAAGGTACGTTTTCCTTTGGGGAATTTAATCACTTCTCCGCTGGAGGTCATTTGAATGTTTAAGCACTTGACTGCACTTGGGAAACTTAAGGAGTTCAAAATGCTCCTGGATACCTGCATCTATCTAACTGTATAGGAAAAAAAAAGAAAAAAAAAAAACAAGCACCAAAGCCACCGGACAGCTCTGTGAAAGCCAGGAAGAAAAATCACAGTTGTATAAGACACCCTGTTTGTTATTGCTACATCTTGGTTAATACGAATTTCATGCTCAGTGTTTTCCTGTGCTGGACTTAAAATACTGTAAATCCAGATCTTCTCTAGAGACAGCACAGGCCATTTTTTTGCACAGTGAGCTGAACCATGGACGCTGGCAAGGCCAGAGTTCTACCATGAAAAGTCAGCTTTGAATGACACACTTCTCTTACTTGTAGACACATCCACATGCTCACGTCTGCATTACAGTCTGGGATGAGGGAACTGCAAAAGGCTTCAGAAGGATGGATTTAGTCAGGAACAACTTCTCTTTGTGGCAGAGAAATGAGATTATGATGTGAAATAAATCAGTGATAGAATTAGAAAGTAGAAAGTCTGAGATCTGGAGTACTTAATCCTTGACCTGTTGCTCAAATGATGGCAAGAGCAATCAGGCTACACTGGAATCCTCTTACTGAGTGTATGATGAACACGTAATATATTTCTATATTATGAACTGGAGGGGATTTATTCACACCTGGTTTTCTTTTCTGTCTGCGATAAGGACTAAGAACAACAGCTGCAAGTTATAAATGTAAGACAATGGTTGATGCAGCCTCTTCCTAGCAGATCCAGGAGGGAACTAATTGCTTCTTTCAAATCATGTATACACAATGCATGCAGTTTCTTTTATCATATAGATATCAGCAATAGACCAAGCTACAACAAAGTTCTTCAGTTTTCCTGACTGGAGGACTGTACCTGTCTAGTACTATATAATGCAACAGTGTGATCCTGTGCTATTGCTTTTATGCAAAGCTTCTAAGCTTAGCTGCATGGTCTACATGATGTTTACTCTTCCATTTCTTTATTGAATTTAAATCACAGATTTGAAAGCCTTTGCATTATAGTCAGTTTCTTGCTTGCTTTGAAAACCAAATAGAGAATCGATTAAATACTGTTTAAAAACAAAAAATGTATTTGATGTATTGTTATTCAGAAAGTCACGGCAGGGCTTAAAACAGTGTTTTTACTGGATAAATTACTAGTCCAGTGGGAACCAACCAAATTTCTCACCTTGATGCTAAATTTCACTGAATATGGGAGTCATAGAATATCATTCAACCAGTATCATTCTGGGCTCATCTTTTCTCCGTCAAGAGAGAGAACTGGGAGAGGACTTTAGAGCTAATCGCACGTCTCCATGGAGAGGTCTCTCACAGAAGCTCTCCAAAAGCCAAGCATGAATAAAATGGTAGCACTCTTGTAGCAGTGGCTCTGTTAGATAGGATTGCAGCGTGGTTATCTATGCCTGGGACTCAGAAATGCTCATCACAGCATCATTTTCAGTTTCCAAATCCCTCCAGGGCTATATCCCGTGACACAGGATTCAAGCCCCAGTTCAAGAAGAGCAATTTTACTTTTGCTGAATTTCAGTGTCAGGAACCTGCATGTAAAACCTGCGCTCAACTGGTCCTTTAGAAGTTACCAAAGATCTCTGTGTGTCTCCAGCACAGTGCTTTAGGTGCCTCTGAGTCTGTTCCTGGTGTGACTCGATATACTTTAATGTGGAAAACAATGTTTTTGTATTTAATTCTCCTCCCACCTAAATGTTTATCTGCACAGAATGATCTGAGACCTTGGAGATGATTTATGGTCTGATGACAGGAAAACAAAAGCTGGAGGACCTTGTTTATGCTGGGTAGGAGATGGAAAGGGCTGTGCTGGGAAGGATGCTGTTTGGAGAGCAGAGAGACATTAATGACATGATTGTCCCTCATATTAAAACTGTCCCCTTGGGACTATTTTAATTATGGTGGAGTGTCTCACATCCTCGCATCTGTTGCAGTGCCCCTTCCTGCTCCACAGCTGTACCTTGTGGATGGGTGTGCATTGGGCAGAGTAGGGTGGGAGCTTTGCTGGTTGTCTTCTACATGAGGGAAATCCATACCTGCTATTCAACAGCATTCTGCAGCGTCTTTAAGGCTACTACAGTGACACAAACAGGATTCACGGAGAGGAGGAAAATTTGGCCCTTTTTGGTCCCCCTGAGTCTGTGAATCTGGCCCTTGGGTGTAATATCCTTCCAGAAGATGTCCCCTAGCCTGCTTCTTGTTTGACTTTTTTTTTCTCATCTTAATTTAGGATTGCTTTGTTCTACATTATCTTTATTGTTAAAAAATTATATAAAGAGCAGTATTTCCACTTTGAAAAGAATTATCTTAAACATAAACATAATTACCTCAAAATCAGAAGTAAGAAAAAGCATGTGGTCTCCTTTAAATGCGTTGCATTTAATGCGTTGCAGGTCATGTAAATCATGTTAAAAGTTGGAATTGGGTAGGGAATCTTGTACAACAAAGTGTTACGTATAATTTGCTGCTCCACACACACATTTTCTCTCCAAAAGCTGAAGGCAAAGTATCTCCTCTCCTTGCTGTCTCCTGTGTTCAAAGCCCTCCCCAAACTGCAGTCTGTTCATGCCGCAACACTTGCTAGAGACATTAGTCAGGTCCGTGTCTCGGTGAAATAAACCGAGAGCAGAGGCTTCTTCTTGCTGCTACAAGAAATATTGGACGGAAATAATTTAGCAGCAGACATTAATGAACTAATTCTGCACCTCCCACTTTCTGACTAGTAGAAAACTGGCAGCTGCCAGACATAGAAAATGATTTTCTAAAATGATCGCTCTGAACAATTCTGCAGTTAAGAGGGCTTCTTTATTTTATGTTTTTTCAAACAGAGACACTTTGCTGCATTGGAAGATATAAAGTGTAGGCTTTACCCTGAGTTTGTTTTGAGTGATTGCCTTCTCTTTCTGACTGATTTTAACTGCAATTAGCGAGGGATCATGAAATCAGGCTGAGTTGGTTGGTGAGGGAGATGGAGAATGGATACTCCTCAGTTAGATAATTGACTATACTGTCCCCTCCACAAATTTGTCACAGGGGAATGAAGGAGGGTGACAGAAAGCCTCTGCATTTCTCATGGGGAGGCTAGTAGAAGATATTATAGCAGAAGTTTATGCCGTCAACTGCACTTTTCCTTTAAACCCTTCAGATCCAGCTTGTAGTGTCACTGCTGCTGCTGCTGGCCCGTGGTAGTTTCTTTGGTTTCAGCCAAAGGAAAGGCTGTTAAGCCGAAGGTGCATCCAGCCCCACAGAGGTGTGGCAAATCATGTCAGCTCTAAGACAAAGAGGTTGGTTTGCCTGTTGCTGGCTCTACCCAGCTTCAGCTTCCATTTTGACTTCAGTGCCTTATTGTCTGCATTAAGCAGAAGGCTGTCATTTATCTCCCAGATAAATGACCAGAAATTCAAATGCAGAGTTGGTCTCCTGCTTGTTCTCCATCTCCTTTTCATTTTCCTTCCATTACTGCAGTCTGTCTCCCTTCATCCCACCCTAGGGCATCCCAAGATTGCTGCTGAAGGAAGACTGATGTGATATTATTGCATGGAAGGGCTCTCCAAATTACTGCCAATGTTCACTTCAGTGTGTGATCCCCCTGCTTTGGTCTGTCCTCTCTCCCCTTCCTCCTTCCCTTGCTGGGGAGAGGCCAGGAAGGCTGTAGAGGGCAGAAGGTGGTTGTTTTGAGTCATAGTGTTTTTGCAACACTTGGCATGTCCACCCAACAGGCACTGAAGGTGTGCGGTGTGGGTCATGGGATCTGGCAATGAAACCCTGGAGGTTTTTGTCCTAGATATCACCTCAGAGTAGTGATGTTCCAGGTCCTGGGGCTGAGCAAACCTGGAGCCTCTCCTCAACCAACAGCAAGTTTGCTGTGCTGGGGTCACTGTAGAGAAGGTGTGGGGATTTTACTGCTGTCATTATAAGCAATCCTTTATGAGCACTAACTGTAACTAAAGTTAACATTGTAGAGGTTGGTATTTTAGCCCATGACACCACTGTGGGTCTATAATCATTGGGGAGATATTTTCTGCTGGCTCTGCAGTCTGATTTCCTCTTTCAGTATAGGATGTGGACGAGTCTGTCTCCTCCACTGAATTTCAAAGAATATACATATATACTAGCTTGGAAGGATTTCCCAAATTTGGAGAGCTTTTCTTAGCTGGGCAGCATCTCCCCTTCTGGGAGAACCTGATTAATTTATGGGATGCTAATTTCCAAGGAAGTATCTTTTGTGAACAAAATCTCCCCCAAGGTCCCTGCCTCTTTGTCAGCAAGCATCAGAAGTTTGTAGTGAAGCCTTGTATTACTAAGATTTCATTACTTACATTAAATATACTCCAGAGCATTTATTAACGTACTGTAAAGCAAAAGGAATAATTAAAAATAAACTATGCTTGTCAAAGAAATAAAGTGCATCTTATGCTCCATGATCCCAGCTTTTTTTTAAAAAATTGCCCTTGTTCATTTTGCCATTAATTCAGGGAGTGAAAGAATTGCAGTACAGTCTGCAAGATGTTAGAACTATTTAATGATGCTTTTCTATAAAGAACAAGGAACGGCACCTCCATGTTCCGTAATTTGTGAGCCAATGACAGAAGTCATCAAGTCTTTTACACCAGGATTTTAATAGTATAAGTGATTCAAGAAAAGATTATCAAGGCTCACATCACTGTACACAATTTCCCCAATTGAAATAGAAGTAGTCTACAAAACATTTAGTGACCTCTTCCCAGGCTGAACGGATGTTTTCTCTGCTAGGTTAACCTTTTTGTTTCTAAAATGGAAGCTTCCACAATTGTAATTCGTAGCCCAAAGTGCAGGTTCCTTCTTGGTAAAACATCTTTCCTGCCATTCTGGCAGGACAGTGACCAGTAGAAAATAAAGACAAGATTAAAATGTAACAGCTGCAGACGACATTCAGAGATGGTTAGATGTTCCCGTCCCCCTAACATGACATCTTTAAAGATGAGCCTGTACAGAAACAAGAAATGCATTTTAAATTCAATCAAGCTATTATTGTCTCAACCTGTGAACAGAACTGGGCTTGCTTATCTTTCCCTTAGTGCCTCTGTCCGACAGGAATATAGGAAGAGTTGCCTCCAATCCCTTTAATGCACTCAGGCCCATTCAGTTGCATTCTTTTCCCAATGGAAAATTAGGAAAATTAAAAAAAAAAAAAGTGCTTATAGAAATGCTGCCAATATATGCAGATGGAATTAAAGAAAAAAGCATCATTCATATACAGTAGCTGTTGGGGTTTTTTCTGCTTTTCTTCAAAATAGACGTGTTTCTCATATCTTTACTCCAGGGAAAGAGGCATTTGCAACTAATGATGTTTGCAACTAGAAGAATAATTAGGAAGAACAACAGCATACATCTCAGAACTAGCCGTACATTTTGAGCTTGTTCTCTATAGGGCTTTTTTTTTTGTCCTGACCTAGTGGGATGTGTTTCTCAGATGTAAATGATATGGAATGGGGGGTTGTTTATGAAGCAATTGCTTTCCAGAAGATGTTTGCATGCTAAAATTCTTCTCCATTGCTTAAGTTTAAACCATCAAAGAAGAGAATAACCCATCCTATTCATAAAAATAGTCCTGAATGAAAATCTGTGATTCAAATGCACTGCCAACTGTGGCTTTTTCTGCCTTTACCAGCTGAATTCATGTGTTACAATGAAAATGATGTTTTATTCCTGTTTTACTGGCATATCACTGGATGAACTTGAGGAAATTCTCTTCCCTTGTGTCTCCACCTGCAGAAGATCACTCCCCATTAATGGACCCTTTTCAATACTTTAAAAGCATATTGTGGAGAATAACACTACCTGCATCTTATAGAACAATTTTCACCAGCAATCATCAAAGTACCTAAACAAGTAACATAGGAAAAAATGATGTAGTAAAAATTATGCCTGAAGAAGGCATTCCCAGGTGATCCCAAGACCAGGGACAGAAAATGAGCAATTCCCCACTAAATGGAAAGAGTCTTCTTCCAGTAAACTGTTTTGCTGAGGTACAGTTTGGCAACCTTCTGACCTTGGGAAAAAGCTTCCACTGTTATCCCCATGCAGTCCCCCAGGAGAATTTACCCTGTTACCCCCACCAGCCTCCACACAGGGTTTAAATTGCTGTTCCCAGAGGTCTGATCTTTCATGTCTTTAGCTCCAAATGGACAAACAGAACAATGGTCCAACAGGTCTCACAGACAAGGGAAATCTGCTGCAGGTTTTCTCATCCTTGCCTTGTCTGCCTGACAGAGGAAGGATGCTCTCATGTTTTTGGTCCTCAGATGGCTCTTAGGGGCTTTGGACTCAAGATGCCACCTATTTGCTGAAGGTTCCTTTTTGGACATCTAAATACCCTTCCCTGTTCCTCCGTTTTCCTCTTATATCCCTACTTCGACACTTTGCCTTTTGGAGTCTGCTTTAAAGTAATCTTTTCTAACAGAAACCTGCTCCATGTTTGCACAGTCCCTCACATGATGAGATCCTGACGCAACTGTAGCTGATAAAAATAATAACATCCTTTGAGAAAGGATAGCAAATTTATTTCCACACTACTGAGATATTTCCTGTTAAACCTTGAAATCTTTTCACGTATGGGTATGAATGAGATTCTGTATTTTTATTCACAGTTCTCTTAGGATGAATATGGGTAATAATTCTTGTAAAATACTGGTGTCTTGACAACACAGTAAGCCCAGTCCCTTTCTGGCCTTTTAAAAAATATTAAAAAAAAAAAAAAATTAAGGTTCTGAGAGATTAACAGATACTTTTATTTTCCTTGCACATTTATTCTATGTTCTAATGCTCCAGATAGGAACAGAGAGAATAGAAGTTTGGAGACCCATGGTTGTATATTTAAGACAAAGAAATTGAATTTTAAAATGTTTTCTTTTCTGGGAAATCAAATACATTCTTTTTATTTTATTTTTCTAATTGCATCTGCTAGTTCAGCTGGAGGAAGAAGCTTGCACTGGGTTATAATAAAGACAAAATAAACAAGTTTCCTACAGTGTGCATCCAAATCAGATTTTCTTGCTCCCAAGATGGAAAGGACTGTAAACTAAGGGAGGAAATATCAGCTGGGGTCAGCAGAGGGACATGTTCAGGCTCTCAGCTGTGGCTCCTCCTGTTCCTGCAGTCGGGAATGCTCCAAACAGCCTCCTTTCCAAGGATGCTTGGACTTGTTTCCTTGGATAGTCAGTGAAGAGCAGGGCCTGGAGCATTTCAGTTACGTACATGTGTATGGAGTTGGAGCCCACCCCACTTCTCAATGTATAAAGACAGTTGGCCAATCTTCAGTAGGCAGTGAAAGGAATTGCTTGAAAACATGTTGAACTTAGGTACCAAATCAGCATCCTAAGGTCTGTGCTGGCCTTTCTGTGCCAGGGCTGGAGCGGTGCCTTTCTGGAAGCCTTCTGAACGTCCAGGAAAGGGTTGTATTTGCTGGGGGCAAATGATGATGTCAGCAGGGAGAGATGGACTTTACTCACAGTGCTGGTTGAGAAAGGCAAAAGCTTTGAGGAATGAAGGCAGAAGGAACCTGCAAGGTTTAAGCACTGCCAGGATCTAAGGTCTGTGAGAAGTTGCTTAGACCCTTGGTTGGAGTTATAGGCAGCACAAGAGTGGAGTTCACAGTAACTGAGAAAGGGGGTGAGAAGGAGGGTGTGAAAGGTGAGAGCTCAGTTTTAACCTGTGTTTGACCTTGTGCTGACAGCCAGACAGGAGAGAAGGAATGGCTGAGACACAGGCTGTGCGAGGGCTGACTGATGGCCATACTCTTTCAAGCTTCTCTTTTGAGAAATCAGTGGGGATCTGTGCAAAGATTGCAGTGAGGCAGAAGGAAGAGAAAAAGCAGAGCAATTAGACCTGATTAAGAAGAAACAGGATTTCCTTTGACTTGAATTGAGTCTGGGACTCAATTAAAACCAAGTTCATTTTAAAAAGAGCTGAAAAGTTCCCACTGCCACATGCCCAGGGGTCACTGAAATGAGATAAATTATTCAGGTTATTCAGTCTCTTATGGATTGGTCATTTTTCTGCCTTATGTATGCAAAACAGACACCTGGCCACACAGAGGGTATTCAAAAGGTATAGAAAGCATATTCCTAAACACGTGATGGTTCAAATATTGACCTTAAGTGATTGGTAGCCCCAGATTGCTTGTCTCCCTCCTCTTCAGAAAGGAAAGTTTATTTTTTTCCCTGTTTGAAAAGGTTTGACCTGTTGTTTTCATTCAGGCAACATAATTCTAAATTCACCCCTCTGTTGCTGGGGAAGCCCGAGAGGACACAGCAAGGAAGGAGCAACGTGGTCTGCTCCAGGTGATTCATCTCCTGCTTGCCAAGAAAATCAGCACTGATAGAACAGTCTTTATCCACAGTCTTTATCCACCACTGCGCCGTACACTTTTCCTGTCTCATTCAGTATGCGCGTGAATTCATAGACACCTTAGGAGTTGTCTCTCTCATTCCAAGACCACCTTGTGTGAGATACCTCAGCGGGTAGAGTAGCTCCCATTCATTAAAATGCATGACAAGGAGTTTTACTACCATAGCCAGGGACCTTGACTTCCACAAGGACAATGGCCCTTTCTTGCTGGGAAGCTCTCAGTCTCCAAGTGTAACGGTATTAGCTGGGGTTGATGGTGTTGGAGAAGGCTGAAGGGCAGGAAGGAAGCTCTGGCAAGTGCCACAGATGTGGCAAGAGCCAAAGCCGTATGCTCTGGCTGTGATGTAAGACTTGCAAGAAGGTGACAATCATTATCTACCTGAGGCTTGACTCAGAACAGGTCTCTGGCTGGCTGGCTGGTGGCACATTGCACCTCACCCACAGCCCTGAAACCTGAATCCCACGGGCAAAGGGTCCTCATGTCAGCCAAGGTGATAGTATTGAAAACTGCAGGAACAAGAGTGAAAAAGACAAATTCTTGCTGTTGGAAGTGACGTCCTACAGTGGGACTGCCTGTCTCCAGTTGCACAAGAGGAGGAAAGGCTCTACTTGTGGAGTTTAACCTACTGTCATGTTATCATGGCCTGTATAAAATCTTGCTTCACATGAGCCTCTCTGGAAGAGATTTATGATTTGAGAACTTGTTCTGTGGTTGGTAATTTAATAGTCTCACTTAACTGCAATGATACTCTTGATTTTCTTGCCTTAGAGTCATCAGATGCCTTTCACTACCTAAAGCACAGCCAAAATTATTGCTTATTGCTTTTTTTGGGGATGGGTGCTATCAAGACACATATTTCCAAACTGATTTAGATCACATATTTTCTTTTCAGATCAAATATTTTGTCCCCATGTCCTTGCAAGCAGCCAGGAATATAAGACCACCGACACAAAGAAAAGTCTGTAACCAATGCCACATTGTCAAAGTACCCCATTTACATCATGCTGATAAATCAGGCAGGCTGATGCCATTTGTCAAAAAGACATTTACTTGAATCAGATTCACTTTGTGTGCAGGGAATGGTTGGGAGGTTAGTACTTGCTAAATAATTTATCAGCTCATGATTTGTTTGAAATAGAATGCAAAAACAACAACAAGAACAAAATGAGGCTTTCAGCTAATGTGGCTTGAACATTTGAAGAACATTTAATTATGTCATCCTTTGATCAACAGATGCAGTCTTTAAATATAAACAGAGAGAAAGAGTTTCAACGGGATGGTAAATAACCTTTTGGTCGACTGATACACATTATTAGAAGAGCAAAAAACCTACTATTTTCTGGCCTGTTCTTTTCAGGATGGAAAACGCTGTCGTTTCTTTGTCTCCTAAATCCCTTGATGCTTTCAGGCAATATTTTTTTTGGCCCTGGAAAGATGTGACAAAATCAACAGTGGGTGTAGTTCTGGTCTCCAACCTACGCCGCACGAAGCCACTAACCTCTACCATCATACTGAGTGACAGAACCAGTCCAGGAGACCTCACAGAGTGCAATTTGCATAACTGTATCTTCCCTCTGAGAATCTAATGGTGTTCATGGCCCCTTGGGTTGGCCAGTTTGTCTAAAGGTACAAAGCAAATCGGGGAACTGGGAAGCTCAATGTTATTTTGAATTTCAATGTATTGCTCCCAAGGCGGTGTGACTACCTCCCCTTTTCTGAAACAACAGTTACTATTTAAGGAAATAGCAGGGAATCCATCTTCTCTATAGCATTGGTGGAGAAGCCATCTGCTCTTATCTTTCTGGATCGACAGCAACATCTCCTGGGGCAGGCTAATACCAATTTCAAACTCAATCACAAGTAAGGTGATACTTGCATTTATTCTTTTTATCACATTTGAGGTAGATTTGTACATTATCCCAGGCTTGTGGAGCTCGGGGATGAAGCCCTGTAGGAATGCCATTTGTTACCTGCATTAGTGACTCAGTAGGTGAGGTACTTGTTAAGCATATGGGCCTTGTCAACATCCCATTAATTCTGCATCCCATTAGTCTTGCTTCTTTCCAGAATCTCTTTGCTTACACCCATGTGTGACATCCAGTACTCTGGCAGGATTGACAACATGAAGACTGCAACATTTTAAATTCAGTCCATAAGTTTTTGGAGTGTGGAGGCTGACAACGTTATAGAGAAGATTTACGGTCGTCTAGAAAGTGCTCACCTGAGAGATGAAAATGGCTGGTGGGATCTTACCTTGTCATCAGCTGGAACAGAACACTTCTTGCTTGTATGCTGATGATGTCATGTCTAAGACTTATAACATCTGATTATGGTATTTTCAGCTTTGGGAGGTTTTTTGGTAGTTTGAAGAGACTTTCCAATTTGAACCTACCTTGTAGGGTTACGGGCTACATTTAGATGATTACTCTTCATGGACAGTTCATGGGTGGTGCTAGATATGGCACAAGATCCTTCACTGTTTAAGGGCATCAAACAAGGAGGTTCCCATGAGAAAGTGGCTGGCATCCTCATATTTCAATATTTGGCATTTGTATGGTAGCCCACCTTTCATACTATATTCTCAGAGACCATTATAAACATTTGCTATAGGCAGAGTCAACCCAGGACTTAGACGAAGAAATTCATATGTCCATTTTATAGGAAGACAGAGTGAGTTTGAAAGAGGTTAAGTGATTTGCCTAGAGCTTGAGAAAAAATCAAGAGCAGAACCTGGGACAAGACAGCTAACACCTATTCCCAAAAGACAAACATGCATTAAAAATGGAGCAGGAAATCAGGCAGTGTGTTTCCGAGTTATCCTGATTAAGGAAACGATTTGTATAAGCCATTTTCTAGGAATTTATTGCTGATTGCTGCTTCCCTTAATGTGCATGGAAAACTGACTTCCACTCCTACTCAGCAACAATTAAATGCTATGAAACACCAAGATGTAGAAAGTAAGAGGGAATGCTCAATTTGATAAAAAATCCATGACTTTCTGGTATAATTAAGAATGTCATGAGGAGTATTCATTTGTGTGCTGATTATTTTTTTTTAATTTTCAGAAGTATATTTTCATAAGCCTTTTGAGCCTCTCGGCACACTGCGATTTTTGTTAATTTCCTCTTTACCAGGTTTATCGGCCTTAATTATAGCTGAAAGCGATCTTTGTCTCAAGAAGATGAAAAGCCTTTGTGAAACTGCATTGATGCAGTTTGTTTCCAAACCCAGATATATTTCCTAATTAGTTCCTTGTTGTAATCAGTTGCATAATTAATGAAAGGACAGGGAAATATTCAAAGTAATCGTTTTCTTTGAACAAGTGTGTATAAAAAGAAGAAAACTGAACTATTACTTTAATTAACCTGCTTTGGAAAGGCACTGTCAACATCAAACTGATGTTGCCTTCTGGGCCACGAGATATAAAATATCTTACCTGTCTGTTAATGTTTAGCCTAAAGACCTGACATCTCCGGGAACAAAACCCTTTATTTCAACAAGCTAAGCAGGGTCAGGCTTAATTAACGTTGCACTTGGATGAGAAAAATTAATGGAAAATCCCACATTTCAGTTTATGCTGATACTTCTGTGATGCCTGTTTCATGCCTGGCTATAATGACATGGGCCAATGCCACCAGGGATCAACAGGCTCCAGTGACACTTTTCCACTCTTCCCTTGCAGCAGTTCTGGGTGTCACCAACTCAGGTCCTTGATCTGACACACAAAAACACTGGCATTGGAAAAACTAAGAAATAAATACAACACCTGTGTATGGCTGTACCCTCATGGGTCACTTTGCAGTGATGTGGCTGGTTGTCTGACATCTCACCCCTGGGTCAACCTCTGTATTGTGTGTCTTTGCTGTTGTCCATGAAGCGTATATTGTTTCAGGAGACGGATTGATACCATGGTTAAATCAAATTCAGGGCTTTCAACCCTTGGCTCGACCAGGGATTTCCTTGAACTGAAGATCCCCCCTCCCTATTTCTGAGTTAGTCCCTTTTCCAGCATGTGCTCTGAAAACACCAGCTTGCTTCTCAAGGTTCCTTCAAGGCACTATTTCTTATTGCAAAATGCCATAAGACTGATAAAAACACTGTCCAG
>JAOTQQ010000002.1:27474247-27493636 GCA_026546715.1 Gallinago undulata | reverse complement strand
GCACCCCACCATCTGCAAACATGTTCAAAGTATCATGAGCTTTCCTTGGACATGGTATAGGGAATCTCCAGGGAGCTTCAAAAAGAGTATCTGCAACTCCCTGCTTTTGATTCTTTGACCTCTGAAGGTCAGAGTTGACATTTGATTTAATGCCATGCATTTGTACTGCCTCTATTACATTTATATCGCTGAGGCAGTGTTCCTGGGACAACTGCAACATACATTAGCCAAGCTCTGCGAGTGACAGATAAGTCTGTTCTGCCTTTCGGATAATGTAGCACCCTCCTGGTTTTGCACAAATGAGAAAAGGGAAAGGAATAGCGCTGCATATTTTGTCCTGGCCTGGTGTGTGAAGCAGGCCTACTTTCTGCCACACAAATATAAAGGACATTTAAGACAAAATAAAAGAGAAAATTGAGGTAGCATCCCCCTTCCTTCTCCCTATACAAAGGACTTTTCCCTTATCTGAAAGCCAGGACACAATTCCTCAATATTGACAAAATAAAGGAAGAGTTGAGAGGAGGTGACTTAAAGGTAGTTAACTTACTTGGAAGCTTCTGTTATTGTAGAATTTATGAACAGTGGAAGGGAAATGAATGCACAGTTATATTTAGATTCTGAATTCCCCATTGCTATGCTGACATTAAATTTTCAGATTGTTTTTGTGTATATAAAACACAACAGCTGTCCTATGGGAAGTATAATTACAATTAAAAAAAAAAGGAAAGAAAATAAATTATGAACATACAATCAACTCTTGAGGGAGGGAGCCAATATCTGAGAGACATGACAGAATCAAAGTTGCCTGAAATCTTTTAAGGCACAGCTGAGCAAGCAGTTAGGGAAGAGAAACCAGAGTAAAAGTTTCCAAAACTAAAATGCTAAGAAGTATATTAAGAAAAAGGAGTAGAAGTGAGTATAAATATCCAGAAAGGGCAGAGAGGGATCTAGTGCTCACTATCTACTTTGAAATAAGAGCAACAGGCCAAAGACTGAGAGCCCAAGCTCCCTGGGGTAGTGGGAACCAGATTTAAAATGAGCAAGAGGAACTGGTTATTCAGAAATTTTGTGGTAAACCTGTGTAATTCATTTCCTGGGGATATTCTGGATGCAGACTAACATGGGTTCAAAGGAAAGCTAAAGAAAAACTTGGAACAGAGAGCTTTTTGGACTTATTAAATAGGCAGGCCACGGGAGGCTTAGGGGAAAAGTCATATATAATTGTGAAGTTTTATTTTTCCCTGAGGGCTTGTGTGTTAGATCGTGTCAGACAATATGGCCATTCCCTTGGTTTTTTTTGCAAAAGTTGGTTGACCTTTAGCAGCATGAGAATGTGGAATTTGGGTTCATTGCCATTGTAGAGAAAAGAGCAAAAGCCTGTTCAAATATCAGCCCTTCTCCATCTTCCCAAGTGTTAATAACATGGCACATATGATCTCCATCTGTGGAACTTTATAAAATGATAGGTTCAGGTAAAAAACATTTTTTTCTTTTCTTTTTTCTTCTTCAGTAAAATTGTTAACTCTAAAAGGTCACCACTTGGGCGTGAATAGCAAAGGGAACAACAGATAATGTGCTTTTCCTAGGTAGCAGAACTGAAATAAAGGCTGGGAAGGGCTGCAGGCAGGGCTGCAGGACAGGAGAGAGAAATCATGGCTCTCAGTTATCCATCACAGGCCCCAAATGGGATAAGGGACACAAACAGTGAATGAGCTTCTGAAATCCCCAAATTAAAAGTCTGGCAGCGTTTGGATCTCAGCTTTGAGTCCTTCACAGTCTTAAACAGACTTACATGGAGCCATAGAAAAATGACGCGAATCACCTGGCAGCATCACTAATTCCTCAGGAAGAACTAGATGGCACACATCAAAATCCAAATAAAAGCTACAATGTTTTCTGAGCAGCTTTCACTCACTTTTGGGGGAAACTTTTCCTGTCTCCAGAAATTTTTTTGGCCCTTTTTGATATTTTCTGTCATTATAGGTACCATTTAACCAAGTTTAAGCCTGTCCATTTTTTTCTGGACTTGGACAACTGGAGCTTAAACACAATCCACAGACCTCTAATCAAACCCAGTTTGGTAACCAACCTTTGAGATGTGTCTCATTTATATCTCTGTTCCTGACCAGGAATCAGCCCTTCTGTGCTATTATCCATCTTCTCCAGCCAGCCCTATAGAGGTAGGACAAGTCAGTGGGATGGCTATGTCTCCTACCCTTGGACATCAAAGGAAAAGGAGGGGTAGGCTTTGGCCAGTAGATCTCCAAGTGTCAGAAACTCCTGGGTGGCTGTAGAGAGACCAGCTCATGTCCATCCAACCTTGTTATTGGTGTGGTTCCTTCCCCAAAGTCCAAGTTTAGCCCTTGGAGCACAGGACAACCATTCTGGATTTACTGAAGAGTTAAGCGTTTAATGAATGGCTACATCTTCAAGGAAAGGACTTTTATGAAACCAAGATCTAGGCTTATCACACTGACTGGCATCAGAGAGGGTATTAATTTATCTCCTCTGTCCCCTCTGGCCTGCTTCTCTCACCTTAAGCTGTAAACACTTCCCAGCAAAGACCGTACCTTGGCTCTCAGTGTTTGTAGATCACCTAACTCATCAGGGCCCTCTTGATGTATTCTTACAAAGCAAGAAATAATAATGGAGACTTTGCTCTGGTATTTAATAATATGGAGCCTTCCAATCCTTATTGCAACCTCCAGCTGTGTAGAGTATAGGGCCAGGAGGGATGATTAAATTATCTAGCTTAACCACCCATAAAACAGAGGATGCAGAATTTCATTCTCCATCACAGCACAAATAATAAATAGAATAGTCCAAGGCAAACTCTAATATCCAATTTTTACTATCAACTACAATATGCACGTAGAGGGAAACATTAAACAAACCCTTGTGTCTACCAATCTACAGCCCCCCTGGCAGTACTTACACATTTCGTACTGCTCACTAGCTTATTTACTGTGAAGGAACAACATTAATGCTGAGCTCTGAAGCATTTCTAATGTGAACCAATTTCACCCTGCCATTTCATAATGAGCCCCACCCTTTTTCATCCCCCTCTGTTCCCCCTTCTTTCTATTTTTCCTTCTTCAATTTAAAAATAAAGTGAAAATAGGCCCTTTCTATGAAGCAAAATTCAGATTAATTTCCTTTAAGTGACACCTAATGCCCAGGCTAGTAGCTTGAAGCCAGCCCTGAGAATCACAGGTTTGATTGCTCTGATTGGGCAGGAGAGCGTGCCTTGCTTAAAAAGAAAGGATGAAAAAAAATATTAGCAGGATTGGTTTGTTGTTTTATTATATTTTTTTCAGCAGAAAAGAGAAAGACAAAGCTTTATGGGGAAACTCTATTAAAGTCATCAACTTTCCTTTGCTTAAGGTCAAAAACTGTACAGTACCACTGGAATAATATGATTTAAAAACATTTCTGTACAGCATTTTTTTTTCTTTTTTCTCTTGTCATGTTTATGCCTGGGGTCTTTTTCATTTGATTACTGTTCTATTAATGGCCTTGAATCAATGAGCAACTATCTACAAAGTAAAACAAGTAAAAAGATGGGGAGCGTGAGAAAATAGAGAGCATAGACAGGTCTCATGCAGTGGGGAGCCACACTGACAAACCAGTGAGCCTCGGAGGCAGAAGAAGATGAAAGGGAATCCCTTAGTAAGAGAGATCACCCCCTTTTTTAGGGGGTGAGAGTAGAAAGTCTTCAAAACCTTGCATGCAATGTGAATTTTGGAGGGAAATATAGACTTTCAGCTGGCCTGTACAGATGCAGCTGATGCGTGGTAACCTCTTGCCTCCCAGTTACGTGTCTGGATGGTCAACTCTCTGCTCGCTTGGCCAGGGGACGGTTCCCGCACTCAAAGTCCCTTCAGGTATTTTGGGGTACTTCACCTCTTGCTTCATTGTGAAAATGACTGAAAAGTCACAGAAAATGCTGTCCTTGCTCTCAATAATGCAGGGAAAGGGGAGGAGAAAGATTTCCCCAAAGCCAGGGCTGGCTGTGCTGCAGGTGAATTCGGTGCTTTGAGTAGCTCGGTGGTAGGCAGGAGGGAGGGGGGGAAAAGAAAGGAAAAAGAAATTCATTCTTATGTTTTCTAAGATCTTTGGCTGTAAAACAAACACCTGCAGAGCCTGAGGGAGGGAAGAAAAAAAGACGGCTTGTTAATACAGAAGATTAAAACCATTTCTTCCAAATCAGGGGCGTAGGACGTAGTGCTTTCCACTACAACTTCAGGATTAACATAAATTACAATATGACCAAGGTATGACATCATGAAGTAATCGAGGGCTGTATTCTCAGGGATACTCAGACCTGTGTAATTGAATGGATGATCTTCCCCAGATTCTCTTTGTTTTAAAGACCAAATTGAACTCAACAACACATAAGTGTGAAATAGAATTGTTGCTCCGCACATGGAGCAGCAGGTGCTGTCAGCTGCCTTCAGAGGGGCTGAACATGAGTGCTGGGAGCTCAGGATCCTGACACCAGCTTGCTTAAGGGAAAATAGGAGCTTGTCTAGGCTTGAGAATTAATGGAAAACAGGCCAAATGAGGACAGGTTATCCACTTGTCCTGGGAATATAGTAGGTGCAAGAGGCTACTGTTATGGGTGGAAAATGCTCATTTTTCACAGCGCAAAAATGATAAAAGTTTAATTTTGGGGAGAAGAGGGAGAAAGAACCCCGGTTAGCTACAAGAAGTTGCACCGTAGTGGGTTGGGGACTACCCCCAACAGCTGACAAGAAGAGTTTCTGGGGTTGGATATCAGTGGAAAGCAAGTTTATCTGTGGAACACCAGGTCTTAATTTTCTAACATGCTCCCATGCTTTTTCCCTGTGCTCTTTCCCCAACAGCACATCTCAAGACACTTTTTCCCTGCCCCTAGCTTTATCTCACAGTGCTAATCCCTGCCTCCCTTCAACACCCTTAACTTAATGCAATCTCAACATTTGGAAACTGTATTCCTAGAAAGAACAGAAGGGAAACCCAGAGTCCCCTGTTAAGGACTGTGCAAAGTCCTTGTAACTCCTTCTTTAAATAGATACTGGCAAATTGCAGCCGTGTCGTTTGGTTTTCTGCTTAACAAACTGCATTCACCTTTTCTTACCGTCAGCTCTATTTTCCTGGGTTTCATCAGTTGTCAGATATCTGCCAAAAGGAGCAGATGAAATCTCAGCCCTCAGGGGAGACTTTTCTCCTTCCCCTCCCTCTAAACCCTCTCCCCCACTCAATTCTCCCATTTGGCCACTTTTTATTTGTAAATTGAATTTGACTGAAATTGGGTTTGAGGAATTGGCCTTTTTCTGTGTGCTGGTTATGAATTAAGCATGGTGTGGGCCTTTTGGTTTTAGATGTCTCTCCGTTTTTTCTGTCAGGTACAAAAAGACTCAAAACTGGATTTAAACGGAAGGGATCACTGATAAATCAATGCTGGATGAGCTGCAGAAGTTATGGGTCTATTGAGAAACAGTAATATGCCAGTTGGCTAGCATACACATAGTTAAAACGTATCAGCTTGCTTGAGCAACACATTATTCTTTCATAAGAGGTTCTGGTTATTGAGACTGAGGTAATTAATAGGCCAAGAAAGTCTGTAAAGTTGAGTCTGACTGATAGCACATGCAGGATGCATCTGAAAGCTTTTTCGGCCCCTAAATCCTTCTCAAGATCAAGGCAGTTCCAAAGGGTAACTTTCCTATCTAGAGTTTCTATAAATACCGGCTAATAGGATCTTCTACCCCCCATGAGGAGAGATTTTGTATCTTTAAGTAAATTAAAATAAGGATATTTAATATCTCAAACTATTCTTAAGCATTAAAATTCATAAGTGCCAGGAAATAAAGCATTATTAATGTAGATGTATTTGAACAGGTTTAACTCATACTCACAGATTGTTTAAAATGTGTAGAATCTACATCATTTTCTTCAGAATGTGACAATCTTTTTTCTCACATTAGAGTAAAATAAATTGCTATAAATAAAAAGATTCTTGTAAATAAAAAGTAGCAAGGAATGAGGACATAAGTTATGACACAACGGGGACAAGGTTAGAGGTAACTGGGATGTGGCTATTTTAACTTAATTCTTTTCAAGATGCAAAACACAGAGGCAAGATTAGGGTTTCTGCGGAGAATGAGCATATAGGAAATGGAAATCATTACGTCTGAGGTGGAACAAAGAATTCAGAAGAACTCAATATGACTGAGCTTTGGGACATCTGGCACTCTCTCTTGGAGAAAAGACAGATTTTGGCACAGAAAATGCAGTCATGGAGTTTTAAAGGAAGAGAGTGTTTCAGTGCCAAACTGGCAGCTACACATGGTGCCCAAATGAGGATGGGCGGGTAGAAGGAAGGGAGTAGGCAGCAGGGTGCTACTCTGACCTTGAAAGTATAGACAGCATTAGGGCAAATCTAATGGGAAGAATAATTAAAAGATGCGGAGATAAATGGGAAAATAATATAAAAAGGTTATTTGGGTTTACCTGAGGTGACTGTTGCATACCAGTGGGATCTTTCTGTCCAACCAGACCTTTTTGTTTAAACTGGAAAAATACAGTGGGACTAATCTGCCTGGACTGCAGCAAAGTGCTGGGTTGAAGGCTGGGTGGTACGTGAGTAGGCAAGCCAGAGAAGAAGAGATGAATAGGTGAATTGCAAATGGATAGAGAAACTGGTGAGACAAATTGTGCTGGAACGGGAGCTAATTGGGTTGAAGATTTTTCGAGGCTTATTCTGGGGACTGATCATATTTGATATTTTCTGTAATGACTTTGGCATCAAGAGTGCATCTGTGCTGGTGAAACACAGATGAAAAGCTTTTCCAGTGTGAAGGAAGCCTGAATTGGTATTTTGGAACAACCAGGATAGAATTATATAATGGGATGAAATGTAATTGCCCAGATTGCGAGGTCGTGTATACAGGGACTAATGAAAGGTAATTCTTCTTTGGATGGACCCGTTGAGGAGGTCACCAGCTGGAAATGAGAGGGAAAGAGAAAGGCCTGGCTGACTTAATTGCAGGATCTCTATAAGCCAGCAATGATACGTGCCTGTAAAAATGTAAATTCAGTCCTATCAGGCAAGTTTTTCCCAAAACCTTTTCCAAATTTTTTTTTGAGAAGATTAACAGGGAATCCTATAAGGACCCTTATCTGGAGCATCCCAGATGCTAAGGAGGAGAGAAGAACTCAACCACATGAGGTCTGCACATGTGACTACAGGAACACAAAGTCTATTTTACAAGAGCAAAAAGAAGATTCTGGTGTGTTTAGCCTCAGAAAGTGAAAGGTGTGAGATGTGATTCACTGCAGTTGTGATTTAAAAATATCCCACTCACATGGGCCCCCCAAGTAATTTCCTATAAAATAAAATCACTGCAGTGAAGAGAATTGTAATATAAACAGATGTTGTTGCCCAAATCAAGTGAACAATGAGGCGTGTGTGTTAGATTAAGATGTAGCCAGTGCCTGGAACTTAGTCATGAGAAAAGTGGTAATGAACAAGGGAGGAACCTGCTACCATTCCTTCAGGCAACTCAGTCACGATGACAAGAATAACCCGTTGGTTGTTTTTGTGTAATACACAACAGAAAAAAGTAGCCATGTGTGTGGTTTGAGATCTGTAGAGGAGATGCTTGTTGGGATTTTGGATCTGTCTCTTCTCCCAGAAGCCTGATTCTTGGAAAAAAATCAAAACAAGACAGTAAAAAGCTTACCAGAATCAATACATCCTTGTCCTCAAAGAGCTGTGTTCAATCTCTGGTTAAATATTATACAACAAAGTACGTCTGGTCCTATTTTAATGTACAAATCACAGCCTAACCACGGGTCTGGAATTGCAGCTGATGCCACTACTTTGTATCCGGGAAACCACACACAATTTAAAGTCAGATCTAGCAAATCATAACTCAAGCCCAGACCAAATTCCTTGCTTGTTCCCAAGCCTGTTTGTGAGGCAGCCGGGTGTCCAGCTTTTCACCAGCTGCTGCCAATGTGCCAGCAAACACTGAGAGGTGAATTGGAGAGTGAGGACAGATGCTGTCATCTCAAGGGCACCTCCACTGTGTTTCTGTGGGCTCCCACACTTCTGTCCAATGGTAGTTCCCAAACCAGTACGACATAAAAAGAGAACATAGTTCCCCCAACCAAAATTGATCACTTGGGCCTGAAAAGCACCATGAGAAGCATCTTCCTGTACATACACATTTGAAAAAGAGATTATGATTGCATTGTTTTTGATTTGTTTATTTGGTAGAGCCAAGAAAAGATAATTGGAATGAACATTCAGTTTAAACCAGAGGAAACCTCCTGTAACTGTGTGGTTTCACACTCAAAGCTGTATTTCTTTTGAATGTGAAAACAAGGTAGATTTTTAGGGTGTTCAGAATCTTTTCCTATGGAAAGAAACACCCAGTCCCCTATGCAAACCTTGCCAATTACCGTAGAAATACTAAGGGGTCTTTTTGTATGCCCAGGAACAAATCCATATCTTAATTGCCCCAAAGCCACTCAGTTATGGAGTATCCTAAGTGGTTTTGTTAACCATTCAAAGTGTATGAGAGATAATTAATGAAAAAACAGCTGAAGTTTCTTCCGCTCGGAGAACATCTTCTGACTCCACCCCACTTTTACTCACGCACTTTTACACCTCCTGCACAAACTGATTTCAGGTCTGTCTTGTACCTTGTGTCTTATCTTGGGGCCCTGAAAAAGAGGAAAGTGTTGAGCTCCAGGATTCTCTTTTCATGTATTTTAATCACTTCAAAGCACGTGTGGGGAACATGGAAACAAAGAGAGATCCATAAAGCCCACAGTCTCAGCGTGTGCTATTATAAACCTGTCCTCTTATTTTGCTTTCCCATCATTCTTATGGAGAAGTATGCTAGACTGCAAGAATTTTTTTTTGCCTAACAACACATTTATTACTTTAAGTTAATTCCCATTCTCTTCCTAGTGACTTTACTGTTTGGCATTACTTTTTAAACTAAGCACCTGCCTTACTCATCCTAGATTTATTTCCATTAGCAGAGACACAGCTAACATTATTTTAGATGCAATATTGTCAGTGCATCCCTGTGCAAGGACATTTATGAAGTTTCCATTTAATACTTCAACTCTTTTACTGTCCTCCCTTGTAACTTCACTTGCAATTTTCTTCCACCACAGTCTTTCTTCCCGTAACACCTCTAGGTTTTGCAACGCTAAAATATATGCACACACATACATACATATATACATTTATATATATATAAGCCCAAACCAGTTACAGAAGTAGATGAGAGCATTTAATTTCTTTCTTCAAATCATTTCACAACTTCTTTTCCACCTCCCTGACAACAAACACTAAAGATGTGTTCTTGGCATTTCTGGATCTTGAATTTTTATCAGAGGTGCCTTTTGTGTCTGTTTAATCCTGACAGCTCTTTCAGACTTTGTTGGGTGCACACATTTTAAGATTTAACTGTTGCAGAAAAAAGATGTATTCCAAATTAACTTAAGAAGAAAACTACATGGTAAACTATCCACTGAAAGTATAACCTGGATGTTTAGGTAGAGAGCTATAGAGTAAGAGACCCTGGCATTTGCCCCTGAGAGCAGAGATCTGCTGCATGCTGCCAGATGGCATCACGCTCATCCAGCTTGCTTTCTTCTACTACCCGCTGCTTCAGTTCCCTTGTCAATTGGCCTTTCAGATTGTCTCCCACCATATTCTTGGGGCTGGTTTCTCAGGCACTTCAATTGGATTGATGTCTGCATTTTGGAAGAAATTTTATTGCTGTGGGAGACTTCGCTGAAGAATCTTGAACAGGCAGAAATACAGAATATGGTAAAATGAAGAAGCAGCACCATCCACAGCTACGGTTTAGCTTTCACTAATTTCAATGATGGAGGTTCCCCTTCATCCCAGACAGAATATCTCTGTGTTACATATTTGCCATAGTTTTTCCCAGTCTCACTCTAAAAAAGTCCCACTCCAAAAAGTATTGTGGCTGCCTCTAATTGAAATTCTACAGTAATTTCCTCTGCAAGATTGATGGACAGGGTGAAAAACTGATCAGTCCTCTCTTTTTAAGTCCCAGAACAGAAGAATAATGGTTCATTTGATTAAATTAATGGCTTGCAGGTTTCAAAGAATTAAAAAGTACTCAGGCTGTGAAATTCACATCCCTAGGAGAGTCACTGAGTCAAATGCTGTTAGTAGATTTTAGAAGGGTTAGAGATAGTGTTACTTACATTAAAAACACAGAGATAAGGCTTATTGGAGAGGATGATCAAACCCATTCTGGAAATTCTCTACTGCTGAGAGCTTGGAAGAGTTAGTTTTCCCCTCCTTCCACTCACCTTCAATGTCATTTAGTATTGGATTTGGTGGGCAAAATTGAAATCAACATTTCAACAATGTTGACAGAGCAGACTTTGCACAGTCCAAGGTGTCACTAACCTAGTCTTCACTCATGCCCTGACCCCACCACCTCAAGTTGAGCAGAGATGCATCCATCATAAGAAGACAGATCCTCCCTGGATTGTTTAAACAACATCTGATAAGGGCTGGGCTACTTTCCTAGATCACTCTCCAACACCAAATACATGAGTGTCCTGGCAGCACAGACAGTAATGACAGCTCTTGCTCCCTCATTTTGTGTTTACCCTCAAGATACTGAAGTGCTGTCTGAAACCTGGTGAGGGAAGGTGGACACTCTACACGTTTTTCTTTCCCAAAGGCTTCCTGTGTACAGATTATTCCTCTATTTCCTTCTTCTTGTGTCTGCTTAGGGACTTTACAACTGTTCTCCCTTATTTCAGTACCAGCTGTGCACCCAGGGCAAGAACCATTCCCAGCCAGGAACCCATTCAGATTCTTGGCACATGATCAACTAAAGCTCCCAACTCCTAGGGGCATTTTGTGTGGACAGAGTCCCATAGCAGGGGACAGGTAGTTGGCAGCATCTCCCTAACCCCTCTGGAGCACTCTTGCACAACCTACATTGCCGTGGCCACATTTTGCCCTGAGTCCAGCAGGCACATAATCTCATGTCCCACATAAATGTCTTGTAGCATGGATGGAAAGCTGTAAAATTATGTCACCTTAAACCATTTCAGTACTAAATCTGTGTCATCCTTCTCTGTTTATCCTTTGAGATTTGACTTTTATATAACAGATAGGGTCCTTTGATATACGGCCCCCAGATTAACTCAAAAGGAAAATAAGTAATCTTTAGGCCAGAGAGAAAATAAGCATCTGGTTCACTGCAGAAAATGCATACAGCAAGCTCAATAGAAATATCCCATGGAGATGTTTGAAATGACAGGGAAATCAGCTCTGTGAATCAATATATCTTGTAAAAAAAAAAGGCTCAGTCACATCTTGTTGGGCATAATGGAAATTGATTGGCAGTTATCTATTAGCGATAATTTCTGTTTGATGACTTGCCATATGTTATCAAGCTCTAAATCAGAGGAGAGCAGATTAAATGAATAGATTCTGTCATGAAAAAAAGGACAGGGTACCAGCAGCATAGCAGAGGATGCTATGCATAATATGCACAGCATTCTTCTAAGAGAGATGAATTCTTTAAACTACCCTAATTTTAAATACACAGGGGCTATGTAGCCTGACAGATTTACAGATTTGAGACTCCCGGGGACCCTTTCGCTCAAATCTTTTACTTGCTGCCTTTCAGTGACAGGCAATCAGTGAAATGTCTATAGGCCTTTCAAATGATCTTTCCTTTAAGATTCAATAGGACTTTACAACTGCTGAGGCGAACCTATTAAAGGAGACTTTGTGATACAGTCCAGAGCTCTGCCTAAGTGCTGCAAACTACACCAAGCTCAGGTCTATTTGGGGGAATGTCACTTGGGGAAGAGGGTCATCTGTAAAGCATTTCCCCCTGCCAATTATAATTACAGTGAGTTGAAGAACAGACCCCGAAACTCAGCGTAAGTTATGAACCTCCATTCAAGTAAAATACTGACATTCTGTTGAGGCCCCATTAATCCAATATACCAACATGGGCATGGAGCATGAATTCAGTACTATGAAAGCTGCCTTATTTCATCTTCAGGAACTACCTCTGCTAGTGTTAAAATTTTGCTTCCTTCTTCGGAGAAAAATACTGCCGTGATTACACAAAAGATGCTGTGCAATGGTTATGAGTGAACACAGCCTAAGGGAGCTCATTTCAGTGTGTGCTGACAGAAGTTTTAATGTTATCTATTTGGTAAAATTCTAAAATTCAGGTAGCTGAATTGTGCAACTCCCTGAATTATTCAGCTACCTGATGCCTTCTTACGGTAGGAAGAATAAGACATGGAAGAGACTGAGAGAAATCCCTTAAACCGTCTTCCCCTCTGGTCGTCCTAATTATGGCTTACAGTAATGTGGTATCTGACCCCAGAGCTTCATCATGTTGAGGACCTTGTGAACACAAAGAGTAAAGCCCCAGTACCCTGCCATGTAGGATTGTGTGGAGGTCTCTCGGTGCTGCACCTTCCCGGACTCTTATTTTTTCCTCTTTGGTTTTTTGTGGATTATTCTTTTAGAATACTAATTTCCTACAAATTATTGAAATCTAGCCCTAAATAGTTTCAGATTCAAATTCAGACCCCAGACCCATCGGGCTTTCTCTGCTCCCTGAGACTCCAGTTCCTCTGGTAGGCTTGGAGAACTCTCTCCTCCACTCCTCTGCTGACTCACTCTTGCAGCTTGACAGAAACAGAAGCTGTAATGTGAAGGCTTCTGTTTTACCTCTGAGAAAAAAATAATAATAAATGCATCTCCATTTTAAGTTGAAAAACCAATCCAAAAAGAAAACACTTTCATAACTCATGTTAAGAAAAAAAAGAAAGCAGCTCCGATGTTAGGTTTCTTAATTTAATAAAATAAGCTGTTAACTAAAACTACTATGCCTGGAATGACTTGATTTGGAAGCTATTTGTCCGTGGGTAGGAGGAGGAAAGGAAAGACTTGACAGTTTCCACCGAGCAGGGAGCTATGCAGGAAAAATGACGATGAGCACGTGAATGCTTTTCCTGTTTGCACCATTTGGGGCCCGATGCCGCAGTACAGCTTAGATATCCAAGGTGGCTCTACCTGTTTGTGAGTGAAAGATAGTGATTAGCACAGTGTCGGAGAAAAATAGCCTCACTTAATCAGAATTACACCTTTTTGGAGATAACAATTTGTTAATTATTTCCAAAGAGTTGAATTATATCCTGGCAAGGGAAGAAGAGCTTTTTAACCACTTAACACCAAATAACTAATGACTAATAAATGGATCCCTAATGCTGTCTTCTGCCTTAAAGGATCTCTGCAGAACTTCTGCTTATTCATTGCCAAAGGAAAGGTATTATTTTGGCTCAAGGAGGATATCTTGTTTTCAGAAAAAATGGGTGTGAATAAATGTGGGGCCAAAATTAGAATGAAGTCAGTAACCATCAGACCACCTTCCTCTTGGAAAGGCTTTCTATGCAAAGCAGAGCATCGTTCCCAGAAACCCGTTATGCACCAGTAGAAAAGCAGACACATCTGTCTGGAGATAGGCAATGAACCAGCTATAATAGTGTTTTTGAAATAGTTGTATTTCTGCATGAAGCGCGGTGAATAGTTTGTGGTTCCAGCAGGAGGTTGTTCTCAGAGATAGCCACACTGGTGGAGGCTAAGGCTTTCTAGATTTAAACAGCTTCAGGTGAGCAGCTTTCCACTCCTATTCATTCAACAGGCTGGGGTTGCCAACAGAGGGATTAGAAAATCCCATATGAGATTACTCTCCTGAGACCAGCAATCCAATTTTGCACACTTCAGAAACCCAGACAAGACTCCAAGTGTCTGGATGCTTTTACCAAATAAACCCTTTGACATTTATCAAGCTTGCACCTTCATCAGGTACTAAACACTGAAAAGAAAACTGATAAAATAAATCTTTATGCTGTTTGATGCTTTTTCAATCTATTACCAGTTGTCTAAAGAGTTTGGAATTGAGGTAAGAGAAAAAATGGCAATGAAATAAAGAATAAAAGGCTTGGTTAAGGCATGTTAGTGTGCGATTCAAGATAGACACCCCAGTTGACCTGCAGAACCAAAGAGCTGTAATATCCTCATGGTGGGCATTAAGAATTACATCTCATTACCATTTCCAGTGAGTCTGCTGCCAGCTCTGCTCTCCTGAAGGTAGGTGCAAGGGAAGTAGACCCAGGACAGGAGCCACCCTGGCCCACCACAGCGCTGTGGGAGGCACTCTGGGAACTGCAGCCCTGGAAGCAACTCAGGCTTCAAAAAAAATGACTTAGTGTCCTAGATTCACAAGGGACCTTTAAGAAAAAGCTAACAAAGTTTACACTTTGAGGTAGCCCGTGTTAGTCGGGCGAAAAATAGCCTGATGGCAGCTTTGCTGTGTGACTGGATTAGTTGTTACTCCAGGCTTAGACCTGCACCTGCAAACCATCAATAGTCACACAACCCTCCCCAAATGAAGCCAGGATCCCACCTGGTCCCTTTGGGAGTGAAGGATATTGTCCTCCTGACCCCTTTCCTTTGTACACGAAGGCTGGCCCAGAAAGCCAAGTGCTTCCTTTGCCTCCTAATGCTGTATTTAAGAGTAAAAGATTTTAAATCACTCTTGTGCTTTCTTTGGGCTTGTCGTGTTTGCCTTTACAAAAGAGAGGGGACTGTCTCTGGAGCACGTTGCTGTGTGCACAGCTTCAGCAGGGGCTCTGGCACTGAAGAGACAGCTCTGTGGAAAACCCTTGGAGTTCGAGGGACGTGGTGAGACCAGTATTCCTGGGGATATTAGAAGATAATCTAGGTGTCATGGGTAGTAATATTTTGAGGTGGCTTAGGTTTTGCTAATGCTTTGTTGCATAAAGCCTGTAGCCTTTCCTATTGATTAAACAGAGTAAACTCTATATTTGCAGAAAGCATCAGACCTCAGGCCGAGCTGAGCATCCTGCTTTGCATAGTGGCCTTTTTTATGTGGTCTCTAAAGAATAAAACACCAAGCAGGTCTCACCTAAGTAACCAAAATGACTGAATTCGTGATAATATCCAGGCATTAAAGCTGTGCCTCACACCTGCTCCTGTACAAAGCGCAGCTGCTGGACGTGAGCTCTCCCAAATTCTGGGAGAAAACGGAGTCATCTGGGACCTAACGGTGTGAAGGAAGAGTGGAGAGGGATGTCAGAGCCTGGATGCCCTACACTGCACTTTCCAACACTATCCCTGACTCTCCCGTGCCACCAGCAGGGCTGTGTTAGGGCTACGTGAGAAATAGGACCAAATTCAGTATTTTAAATTCCACGCAGGGTAAGTGTTTGAAAGAATGATGTTATGGACATCCTAATGCTGTATTAAAGCAGTGTAATTCATCTCTCCCTATAAAGACTTAAAGGGTTAGCATTCAATCTCTTCCTTTAATCCCCCAGATATTTTCAACATAAGTTAATGGGTTTGGAGGGAATTTGTTTTGGGGATCAAAACAGTTAGGCAGAAATTATGTCAGTAATGTTTTGTCAGTACCATAATCAGACAAAATATTTTTCTACAGCATAAAAGAACTAGGCGCTGTGCCACTAGAAAGTTTAATTACTAGATGACTTTAAAACATGGTAATTTAGTCCCAATTAGCGTTACAATAATTTATTTATAAAATTCCAGTATATGTAGTTGTGTTCTACAATCCATTTATTCTTGTAAGATGTGTGCCCCATTAGACAGTGAAGTAGAAGGTCATTAACCTGTCTTGCTAGTTCTGATTATGTTATTAGGTTGAATTTAGTTTCTTCACTGGTGGGTGTTGACATTTTAGACTGCTTTCAGGGTAATTTATCTACAGCCATTCAGTTCTTTCCAGCCATTCAGAAACACTGAGGAACTAAAGCACTGCAGGCCTGATGAAGACAGATTTCTTGGTTAAATTTCAGATGTGGCTTGTCTTCATGCTTCTGATATTTTTCACGCTCTTTTTATGAAAGTGAGTTTATTGCACCAGTCATGCAAAATATTCAAAAAATTATGAGTCAAGTCCCATCAAAATCAGCAGCTATAACTTGGACTTGTGAGTTTTAAATATAATCAATTCTTGCTGTTTTTCTGAGGCTTTCTGTATTTAGAGATTTAATGATTACATTAAAGAGAACTGTTTTTCCACAACCCTTTTTTTTAAATTATTATTATTTCCTCCCCTCTGATTAAACAGATAGAGAGTGCTGTTCCCCAACCCCAAGAATGAAGCGTGACCCTAACACAAGCTTTGGCAAATGAGACTTGGGAAGAGAAAACCTCCAGCTTTATTAGTGCAGTGATGGCCAATCATGGGTGACACCTGACAGCATGCCAAACTGAAGTCATGCCTCTCTTGGTGCTGGCAATCTAGTGGCCCTTGCCCAGGAGCCTCGGGCCTGTAGAGGCAGGAAGGTCCTAAACAGTGGGTTCTGCCTTCCCCTTCTTATTGGGTTTGCTTAGTTACGAATTGAAAACAGGACACTGCCTTCCTGGCCCACAAAACTTCCCACTTTTCCACTGGTGCCCATAGTCCCTTGGCCCCACACTCTTGATGGCGATGCTTCTAAGGACAATTGATGGGAAAACGGGCAAGTCCATCTTAGCTAAAATGACATTGAAGAAGGGGACAGTGATGGGGAAGGTTTTAAACATGGGGGGCCCCATCTGGTCTTGTTGAGTAATCACACCTTATTTGATTCCCAAAGAAAACACAGGGAAAGTACCTGGACAAAGGAGAAGACATCGCTGACAGAGTTTGCAAAGTCTCATTTATTGTCATTGCTTCAGTCTGATGAAGCCTGCAGGGACAGGTTTCACCTCATGGTGAGGATTTTTCCCCCAGCTACAAAGCTCCCGAAGCTCTTCCTTTTTCAAGGAAACCTTTTGGTCAGCCATTTCAATTTCTTTTTAATAAATGGTCTTCCCTCAAATTGTCTCTGCTACAAGAGCAATTCTGGGAAAACAGATGACTCTGCACACCCTTAAAAATCCCAGCCTCTCAAATGGTATGTGCAGATACCATACAATGGTGCTAAAATGGGTTTTGCAAATTGCTGAAAGGCAGAACCAACAACCACCTGGTTTGCAGGGAAAGCCTTGTCTTTGAAAAGCTTAAAAAGAAGATAATCCTGTCTTGTTCTGCTTTTTTGTTTTTCCTTTTTCTTTTTTTTAACAGCTTTCAGTTTTACGTGTAAAAAAATCATGATATGGCTGTGGGGAAGAAAAAAAAGTCTCACCACCCACGCCTGCTTTTAATGATCTTCATGCTTCTAACTGCAAAGACAACGCTGTTCCTTGTTTTACTTTTACTGCAGCTCATACATTTCCCTCTGGTATCCTGAGCTCCAGGAAAGGAGTAGGGACCCAACTGAGGAATTAGTTTTTAAGGGGGTAAGGACTCCAGAGATGTGCAATATGAATACCGGTGTCCATGGGGACAGGGTGATGGGTATGGTATACCCCATCCCATCACACTCTGGGCTGCCCCCCTGCTCTCTGTCCTGAGTTGAGGGATATCATCTCCCGGACTCAGAGCTCCTTGAAGCAATGTTTTTCTGCCCGATGGCTGCTGATTACTTCAAAATACCTCGAATCTGAAGCTCAAAGAGGTGTTTATCTCAGAGGAGGAAGCTTGCAATCCCTTAAGTTGCTTTTGTAAAAGGTGCTGGGAAACCCGTTTGTCGCTGTGTGTAATTTTGCTACCTGCCTGCAGGCTGGGACACATACCAAAGGGCTACTGACACCCACTTTACTATTTGTGTGCTTCAATTGGGAGGTCAATTCAACACATCAGGACTTGGAAAAGTAACTTCTGAGCTCAGCCTTGCCGAGGAGATCTGCCTCTGGGCAGGGATATGAGGTCCATTTTCCTCATTTGTTGTGAAAACCGTGGAAATAGCACTCCATCACTCATTGCGTGACTCCTGAATGAACGTGTACTGTGCAGGGTTAGCCTTTGCGGAGAAAATAGTTCTCCCTTTCAGGAGCTGTTTGGATAAAAGTGAGTGTTGTCATGGTAAGATGAATTCTGACACTCCTTTGGTGGAATTAACAATTCCAGCTTTTATTTTGAACTAAAAATAACAATAAAACACATGAGCGAAGTGAATAAATCTCAGCTAATCAACTGGACAGCACTCTATACGGAGCAGGGAAAGCAGGGATTACTAAACAGTCTTGTAGTTACTGTATGATAAAAGCATAAATAAGACATGCAATTTTACACTCTTGCATTCATGTGTGTTAGAGATAAAGGCAATAACACAATTTCCACTGTTAACTACAGCTTTCCTATGTGTTTAGGACAGTATCAATTATTTATTAACTGTCAAAAGCAGAGGTACTAGCTAACCTGTCAAAATCTTGTTATATGTTTCCTCCTATGTGTTTGTTCAATAACTAGTTTGATGGAAGTGGATTATAGAGGCAGAGGCACACCGTAGCTGTTATAGCTGTCACTTTCTCTCTTCCACTGCCTCACTGTTTGGACACATTTATGGGCTCAACAGGCTGGCTGTGGCTCAAATTCTCTCTTGATCCCTTACCACATTATACACAGCTTCTTCTCTGCGTCAGGATAATAACAAAGAACGACTGCTCAGGGGGTTTGCAAAGTAATGCCTGCATCCGTTGGGTTGAGGGGACTGTGGATGCTCGTTAGGACTGTCCAGTGTGGCATATGCATTCAGACGTATGGAATCAGGCTGCCTTTTCTTCAATGATGTAACCTGGCTAGGCCCAACCTCAGATTGTGCTACCGAAATTCACGGGATAATCCAAATGGCACTAAAAAACTCTGCAGGATTCCAATAATTGTCTGTCATTGTTTTAGACATGTTAATTTATAGTGAATGAATAATGTGAAATATCATTGAATGGAAGAGTGGGACAACCTTAACCCATCAATTTAAGCTGTGGGCTCCATCTTAAAACTCATCTGAAGAAGGTTGTGATGTTGGGCTGTGGTGGATGCCATGTAAAGGCAGTGGTGAAATGAAGGTGGAAAATGTAACAAAGATGGAGAAAAAGTGTGGGGTTTGTTTTAGCAGTGGGAAGATTCACGGAAAGAATATTTCCAGAGTGCAATAAATACTCCTGGAGACCAGCTCATGATTAATTCATCCAGGTCTTGAGGCAAATTCCCGCTCAGAAAAATCTCAAAAATGTGGATTGCCAGAAGCTGAAAAAGGTTCTGAGGAAATGCAACCTTTTAACTTGTTTGGCACACCAGTTCCCTAAACTACACTGCTGGCCAGAGTCAGAGGTGGGTTACTGGGCTGGGATACCCTCAGTACAACCCCCATTTTTCTGTTAGGAGCCCAGAAGCCCCCAGTGCCCCCTGTGCATATGCTTTGCAACTGAGCCAGTGGTTGGGATCT
>JAOTQQ010000002.1:27454162-27473776 GCA_026546715.1 Gallinago undulata | reverse complement strand
GGTTTGTTTTAGCAGTGGGAAGATTCACGGAAAGAATATTTCCAGAGTGCAATAAATACTCCTGGAGACCAGCTCATCATTAATTCATCATGGTCTTGAGGCAAATTCCCACTCAGAAAAATCTCAATACTGTGGATTGCCAGAAGCTGAAAAAGGTTCTGAGGAAATGCAACCTTTTAACTTGTTTGGCACACCAGTTCCCTAAGCTACACTATTGGCCAGTGTCAAAGGTGGGTTACTGGGCTGGGATACCCTCAGTACAACCCCTATTTTTCTGTTAGGAGCCCAGAAGCCCCCAGTGCCCCCTGTGCATATGCTTTGCAACTGAGCCAGTGGTTGGGATCTCTGAATCCTGACGCTGTGATGAACACTTCTGGCTCATTGAGGGTTGGCGAAGAGGAGATTCACCAACAGATTGCTTTGCAAAAAAGCAGGCCGGCAGCTCCAAGCTCTGGGTAGTGCTCTGCTGGAGTATTGGACATCTTCAGAGTGGGCAAAGCCCTCCGGCTGGCAACACTGCCCAAGAGACACGTCCAGCTTCAATGTGTCCAGGTGTAAGGAGAGAAATAAAATGATCCAAAAGCTTTTCTTTCCTTTACGCACTTCTGTTTCAACTCAGCATTGTCTCTGCTCAATAGCAAGACAGCGATTTTGCAGATTTTAAAACACTAATCATAGGCAATTATTTCTAAAAAGATTTGCTTGCAGCAGGCAGACTTTTCTCTTAAGTTGAAAGCCTTGCTGTTCCATTCTTTCTTCTGTTTAAAATTATAATCATTTTCCGCCTTGTGTTCTCTACCAGATGAAATACCCCATCTTCTGACATAGTTTGAATTTAACTAATCTTCAGTTGGAAGATTTTTCTAAAAAATTAATCTATGGCAACAAAAGCATTGCCAGCAAACACACAGCAAAACAAGCAGCTGAAGCTGTTTGCGTGTATATCTTAAGATATAATTTTTGCCTTTACAAGGCAGCAGTCTTTATTGTCCGAGGTGGTCCTCTAAAATGAAACTTATTTTTCACACTTAGAATTTCAGAACAAAGCAGAGAATGCAGATTTCATGGCACAGACACAATGAATAAATTTTTGTTGCTTTCCCACAGCTGTTTATGATTGGAGGAAAAACCAAGAATCCAGAAATAATTTAAATCAGTAATTTCTTTCCAACATTTTTACATTAAATACTCCAAAAATTTGGTACTGGTCTTGTTTGTTTTCTTATTTTGCTTTAAATTATCAGCACTAAAATGAAATATTTATTGGCTCAGGATGAATGTTTTAATTAATTCTCAAAATTATTCTACAACTTTGAAAATTGTTCACAGATTTTAAATTTAATTTTTGGTCCGTTTCTGAACAGACTGTCCAATTCCAACTGTCTTGTCATTTTTTCTATGACCCTGGAATCCCAGTTGCTCTGTGTTCTGCCAACTTTCTGTTCATTGCTCTCCCAGAAGATGTTATCTACTTTTCTTTCTAAACTACTGGTATTTTCAATCTAGACTATAATATTTTGGAGGCCGTTGCCATGGGTGCAAACCAGGACTCAGTATATCCAGATCTTACAGATCTTACAGATCCAGACTTACAGATCTAACCAGTTCCTCAGATCTCACCTGCTTCTCAGCTGGTAAGCAATAAACACAATAACTATTTTAGTAGTGTGTGAATCTCTTACTGCACTATGTGAACATCACACATTGGGTGAGTGTATCAACCATTGCAATTTAATCCCCTTATCCTTACTATTTAATTTTTACCAGTTTCTACTAAAAAAGGCATATTCCAGGTGTCCAGTGCCATTTGAGGTGCTTTTGGGTATTTTGCTTAGCCCCAAAAGGATCTGGGTATCCTGTTGGCACGTGTCACTTTACTTCCTGGCCTTTCCCCGTGTCTTACACATCCTGGGGAGAGCATCTCAGCATATTTGAGAGGAGAGTCCTGGAGTGGCAGGGCATGGTTGCAGATTTCTGGAAAAGTAGCCAATATTGCACCTTGTTTTCCTTCTCCATTCTGAAGCTAGAGGACTGACGGACTCTGTGCCATGGCCTCATTTCTTGGCCTGAGGATGTGCTGAAGGGCCCCCAGTTTCCCCCAGGGAAAGGCAGGCATGGTGCCCCACGCTCTGGGACTGCACCTCACAGTCTAGGTGACCACACTGCTAATCCAGCAGTTTTCCCCCAAAGTTCCAGATCTAAATACAGGATTGGGGTTGGACTGAAATGGCTGCGAGGCATCCTCCGTGCTTTGCTTCCGGGCATCCACCGACAAGAAGCTGTGATAAAAAGGGGGAAATCACTGCCTTCGTTAACCAGGCTGGCTCTCCACTGCTAACTTTTTCTCTGCTATTAAAGCACCAAAAGAATGGACCTCTGGAATGGACTGCCGCTTCTCTTAATGGGATTTCAATGGAGCTGAGGCACGTTTTGCACATATGTAAAAAGAGTCCTTTTGCACCCTTTTTAGCTCCTTTTTTAATATACTTTCATTAGCAGCACATTCCTTTTTCTGAGTGTGGAATAAAGGCCCATCTTCTGCATATCTTAAATTACAGCTTTTGCTTTCAACATGATTGCTCTCTCTCTGGGTCTAGATTCATGATGAGGCTTGCTTTTTTTTTTTTTTCCCCAGTAAGCTCCCAGTGAAACAATTCCTGCTGTCATGAACTGAAAATTCATCTATAGAGTCTGCTCCTGGGGATGCTTTTGGGGAACTTTTTCTCCCGAAGTTCTCAACTTTCCAATGAAGATAAATAACCACATCTCGCAGCTGCAGTTTTTGACTGAGTGACAGGTTAAAAGAAGTTCCCTGTCAGCTTTCATAACAGAAGAAGAAATTGTTCCAACAATTCTTAGAAAAATGAACAAGCCCTTTCTCTGCAAAACCATTTTGCTGTCCTATTGCTAAATTGCAGCTCACACTGAGGCTCTTCAGGTCAGTTTCTTGTCTCAAAAGAAAGGGAGCGACCTGAAGTCAGGGTATTTTGTTAGCTTCCCTTGTTTTATCTAGATGAATTTTTAAGTCCCAAATGCAAGGTGAATACAAAAAGCAGGAAGGTGTAATCTCTCTTTTAGGGATCCCAGTTCCTCAGTTTCTGTGTCCAAGGTAGCACCTTTGTACCATGAATTAGCTATAGCTGGAGAAAGGAAGCTAAAGAGCAAGTTATGGCTGCTTGGAACAGTCACCATCCAAAATCTGTGCATCACAGAAAGCACTGACACTCCAAGCACTTCTTTGCAGACTGCTGAGATGAAAAGCAAAGGTGGGCTGCTGAGTATTCAACTGTGTCTGTGGCGAGCTGCATCTCAGCTACTGCTCGAGAGAGGCTCAAAGTGCTTCAGCATCAGCCAGGGAGCTCTGTCACCGTTTTACAGCAATGCAGGCAAGATGAAAATTGAGAGCTTCTCATATACTCCTTAGCAGTTGTTAGTGAAAGCTTCCTGTGGATCCTTGCACTGAAGTTAATTAGGACTCAGCATTCGGAGGGCAGCACAGGCAAAATGGTGAGAACTGACCCCAGAGGACACAGAGGTGTTGAGGGAGGGCTTGACTCAAACCAACACCACTTTACATCAGACTTTCTCAAGCTTGGCTGACGTTGGACCACATCAAAAGCCGAATGGTGAAATGTACCCCTGAGATTGAGCTACACGGCAACAGTGTCCTGGGATACTGCCATGTCACCGAGCCCTGCAGGAAACAGAGGAGCATAACGCTGTTGTGGGACTGATTACAGAGCGCAGTGCAGCTCTGCATGAGTAAAGACAAGCAGAACTGGGGCTTGAATGAGGAGTTCAGGTTTTATTTCCCTAAACAATTCCGATTAATGCTGCTTCTGTAAGTATCAGCAGATTAGATCAAAAGGCGACTGCTCAACAAAATGTTTGTCCTGGAATTTTCACTGTTCAGACTTGATTTTCTTCCTTGAAGATATCAGATTGCCAGGGAAGAACAATGACAACAGGAAGTGTGTTTTGCATGTGCTACAAGTAAGATCGACAAGAAAACATGCTGAGATACTTTTGTTTTTCCTGGGCCTAATGACACTGATAGCATTTCTGCTGGTGGCTGTTCATGCTCCAAAATCTGATGATGTGGCCAGAATGAAAGATGACATTGGTGATCGCAGGAGAAAGAGACTTGACATTTTTTTTTCCCTATACAAACTCTAATCTAGTACAAAGCCTTCTCCCAAGTGTGGTCAGCTCCTTCAAGGACAACGGGAATTAAATACTCTGCTAGTGTTGCCCTGCTTTATGAGGGAAGTTCAGCACCCAAGGGGAAGGCAGTTTGACAATGTGGCAGTAGCAAGAAGGGAGGTCACAGAGATCCTTTCTTTGGGGATCCAGAAACCTTGTAGACATGAAACCGCCTCTGGACTATCACCTGTAAGAGACTCTGGGGAGGAAAACTACTGGTGAGTAGTTGTATAGGTCAGAGAGCAAGGTGAAGTGATAGGAGAAGCAGTGGTTGCCCGAGTTCAATTACAGAGAAAAGGGGGTTGGAAATCAGATTCCAGGTTCCTGAAAAGGCAATGTGGTCAGAAAACAGGAGATGGAGCAAAGTTAGGTCTGAAGGCTTCCATGGACCCACTTTTCTTAACTTCCCCACTTTACTCCCAGACAGAGATGTAATTCAAAATTGAAGGAGAAATACCAGAGAAGCCAGATGCAGAGCTGGACTTGACCATCAGGCTACCAAAGAGGGGCCAACAAGAGAGAGTGTAGCTGGAGGGAATTGAGGTAGGTTCACAGTGGTAAGAGTGGCATTGCTGCCTTTCCTTGTGGTGATGTCCCATGGGGTGTTCAGTTCTGGGAGGAGTGGTGCCATCCTTCAGAGTGAAGATGCCAGTCAATGTTGAGAGGTGCTAATTATAGTTATTATCAGCTTTGCATTTCTCATTTAATGCCTGGAGTTGTACATTTAATGAAATGTTAAAGCAGTGATTTTTCCCCTTAAGCTAGTAGATTTTCTTCTTCCTGAAATTTCTAGGTATTTAAGTGTATGGGAGGTGCTGCTTAGAAGTGAATCACTGATAGCCTTTTTGCCTCCATAAATCCAGACATGTCCATCCTGGCATCCATTCATAGTCTCCAAAAAGTACTCAGGAGTGTATCCAATTAAAGAACACAGTAAAGAAAAAAAAAAGGAAAAGGAGAAAGGGGGAAGTTACATGCTGCTGCTCTTGCAGAATGATTGCATGGTGAATTTTCCAAATGAGTTACTTGCCCTTCAGTCTCCTGCTGAGTACCAACCACGGTGCTAAGAAAAGTCTGTATTCATTCCAGCAGGCATGAAGATAACACAGGTTGGGACTGCTAATGCAACTCATTTTGGCGGTACTCTGAATTCTGTTATCCATCCCAAAATGAGGCTGCTCAGCTTTTATCAGCCACAAAGAGACTAAAGGCAAGAGCCAAGAACTGAAGTGGAATGGATCCAACCCAAAGTCCTTTTCCCTTTTTCTTGTTTCTGCTCACGGTCCTGTTTCTATGCACATATCAGGGTAGGGAGAGCAATGTCCAGCCAGTTTCATTCTATTTCAAGATCATCTTTATGCTGAGAAAACATGCCCTCAGTTAAACTAGAGAAAATTTTGTCAGTAGTAGCAGGCCTAAGACACCTGTTTCTCTAACATGTATCACTGGGTTTTAGAAAGTGCCTGGTTCAGACCTGTTTTATTTGTACAGCTGAGATGCAAGACCTCATGAAACTGAAAAGGAGGAAATGTGAAGGGAGAGATTTCTAAGTTCGGGTTGTACCATTATTGGAAGATGTTACCCAACCTGGATACCCAAGACCCCTCTTTGAAGAACAAAACCAGGCTGAGCAGAAGCTCTCTGTTTTCTCTTACAAGACCTGGAAATTTCAGTTTCAGAAGTCACAATTCATCCATGCAACTGAGGAGGACTATTCAGGTCAATCAATCCAATATGATGGGATTCAAGACAGCAGCCAGCCCCTGTTGCATCAGAGGCTGCAACACAGTTCCTGACAGAAACACAATTTAGACCTGATATAGAAAGGAAAAAGTCACAACAAAGTCAGTTTAGGCTCCTTAACTCTTTGTGCTCTGTGTTTACAAGCTAAATCTTGTCTTGAGCTACAAGGAGTGCATGAGAATGATTTCATCAACACATGCAGACCTCAAGTCTGCTTAGACTTTACGCCCAACATAAAAGCTCAAGGTCTGTGGAAATTGTGCTGAAAATCAGTCCTAAGCTTTCAGGTAAGAGCTAGAAATAGTCTGTAACAAGGTCTTGAGCAGGAGCATCTCCTGATCATGACTTGGCCAGGTGACAGTTATGCCAATAGCCACGATCCCCTTTCACAGACTGTGTTTTGCTGCTGCTTACAAAAATGTGTTTGCAAGGCTGAGCTGGGAGTGTGTATGAATGTACAGACCATTACAGAGGCAATCCTCTCTGTTCTCAGAGTCCAGAGAAGTGATGTTTCATGGAAGACATTCTTCGTAGCTTTGGGTCTGGGGTTGATAAGATGTAGTAGCTCGTCAAGTTCATCATCGTGTCTGTGCAATCAAATTAGTGATAATTTCTTACTTTGCACCATGCTGTTTGAATGGATCTCAGTCAGAATAATTGACTGACTCCAATTAACTGAAAGTTTTTCAAGTAAAAATATTTGTAAATAAGAATTTAACTGAATACTTCTGCGTTTGAGCCACTTTTTTTTATATGACATTGTTGCGACCAACCTGATGTCAGGCATTTCAAAGGTGTTAATTAATTTGTCATGTGCTTCCTGGAGCTCATACAACTACCATTTTGTCTGTCCACTCCGACACAAAATGTGTTTTAGATGCTGAAATCCAGATATGCCAAGCAGTGAACCTTCACCTGCTCTGCAATGCAAAGAAGGTGGCACTGGGAATCAGGGATGGCATAGAGGGGATGAGAACTTTTTTGAGATCGGGACACATGCAAAGGAAGACTTTGCTTTGGAGAAGATCCTCTTGCTCAGAGCCCCAGGTGAGTCCATACAGGGCACTTGCCCAGGCTAGTGCCAGAGGTTTGTTGCCTTCTAGGTTACTCAGATCTCTGCCTGCCTGGCATGGGCTTCTCTTTCCCCTTATAGCCACGACACGTGTCCTTCAAATTGCCTTGTGAAACATCTCTATGCACGATTAATTTCTTTCCTTATTGTAGCTGATTTGAGCTTTAAGATCACTTTGCAACAGGCCTCTCTAGCATGTTTCCCTTGTGATGCCAGGATAACTTTCCTTCATACTCACTTGTCTCCTATCTAAGCAAGTTTTATCAAAGGCTGGGAGGGTGAAAATTATCCAATGTTTGTGCTAGTCGCTGGATGTTCCTCTTGGCTATCAGCAAGAGGAATTGCACAAAGGTAATTTGCAATGCAGGAAATAAGGGAACTTACTGACTGTGAAATAGACTGACATATCCCTAAATCCAGTTCATATAAAGTGAAGTCATTGATTTTGAGATCCATAACTGGAGCATAGTTGCTGTTACGAGTGTTCTAACAGCAATGGCTTAAAATCCAAACAAACAAAGCCCCAAATCTCCAAAGCCCTCAGATGTTCATACAATTGCTTAACTTTTCTTTAAAAAAGTATATCGGTATTCTTCAGGTAGTTCTTGTAGCAGTTCTAGGGTAGAGCAAGCTGGTGTTATGCATAATGTATGTTTTTTTGTGGAAGGTTATGTAAACAGATTTATTTTTTTTTTAAATCACCGAAGTCACCTGGAAATATTTAGGCTCCAGGCTTCCCTCTAAACACTGCTTTATTGGTTTTTGCTGTAGTGTGAAACAGTAGAGCAAAATTCTCATGTTATCTGTCTCCAACAGATTTACAATATTGCAAGATTAATTATATTAGCTGTATTTCACGACTCAGTGCATTTGTATTACCATTTCAGAAGCACAATGATTTATCAACAACAAACTTTGGGGCATTTACTTTCCATACCCTGGCATTGTAAACTTCAAACTACATAAGCTTGCCTATGAGCTGCACATGAGTGTGGGGACCTTTTCCCAAAGAAAATGAGACAGTTTCAACCTCCTTCATGGGTTGGACAATATTTTCCTAATTATGATGTGGATACCAGGGTCAGATTCTAATGCCCTTTTTCCACTCAGCCTTTGGTGCTCTAAATGATCCCTTTTAAGTAATTGTGGTTCATCACAGAGGAAACGAGTAACCCAGAAGATGGATCAATAGGAACTGGCTAGATGTGATCTCCTGTTCGATGTGTAGGCTGTCCTCAGTCACTTCATCTGTCTCTCACCAATTACAAGATTGCTCTCTGTGGTCTGTTCTCTACATCTCAGCTCTGACCAGTTCCCAAATAACCCATTCTGGAATGAACATCACCTAGACTTCAGCCTGCCTGGAACATATTACCCGCAGTTCAGCATATTGCATCTTCTCTTTCAGACTTGATCTTTTTCCACAATCACTCTACACGCACCAGCATTAGTTTTAAAGGTGCTAGTGGCATCTACATAGACACTGCTCTGATTTTACAAAAGGCTTCACAGCCCTTGCTGAGCTCAGGACTGTCATAGTTACAGATGCTAAGTAATTTAAAGCTACTTCAGATATGTCCATATTAAAATGATTCTCAAAATGGCTATAGTGTAACCATGCCCTAAATTTTATCCACTTTTCTCCTTACCTACTACCACTTAAAATGCTTCAAACATTTCCAGTCCTTTCTTTATAGCAGGGGAACGAGGGGCTGGATGTGTGCAATGCAGCAGTGTTATCTGACCGCTGAGAATGCTAGCTGGTAGGAGGCTGACAAATTGCACGTTATGTTTTTGTGTGACTGGGTTTGGAAGAGTTTGTTATGTCAATGGCAGTGCTGTGCAAATAGCAACCTGGCTCTTGAACACCTGAGGGGGAATAAGAAGCCTCAAAACAGAGATCTGCTGTGGGAAGTGCCAGAACACCATTTCCCTTCTCCAATTCCTCTGATCTCTTTGAATCCCATGGCAGTTAAAGTTGCCCTGTGGCTCTTTTCAGAAAGTCATGATTTCCCTTAAATTGTCATCTTCTTTTTCAGCAAAGGAAATACTCGAAGAGCAGACAGACATGCACTGCCTACCTTCAGATACAAACACACGGATTGCCCATCTGCCCACCAAGCAGCCACATACGCTGCAATTTAAATAAAAACCACCTGGTACTAGATAAAATGACAATCCTACTGAATTGATAGTTGGTATAAAAAGTACTGCTTTCCCTTCTATTTTCTAGTATCTCATGGTTTGCAAATTCCCATTATTTTGAACAATCCAACAAAAAAAAAAAAAAAAAGAAAGACCTGAAAATGAAGTGGGCTGAATGCTTCAAAACCCACATAAATTAGTCATGTTCATTTTGACAAAGAAGGTGGTTTGGGACTGCAGACACTCATTTTTGTTGATGCAATTGGCTCACTAGTAACCTCAGGTGGGTGATTTTTCCTTGTAGAGCCTTAGATTTCAATGTAAAGAATTACAATTTTACAGCACTTAACTATTGAGGATAATGATGCTGATTTCATGGTAAAACATTTAGAAACCTAGGAAGGGACATGTACTCTCCATATATTGAAGGAAGAAGAAAGCACAGGTCTGATCTCCTTTAACAGCCCTGACAGCTGTTATTTTCCTTCAATTTCCCTTCCAATTTTCCATTCCATAGATGTTGGTTATGATTTTGAATACAGTTGTCCATAGATAATTTTCCCACACAAACATTAAGAACCATTTTGGCTGTGAATACTATCTTGGAGTTCCTGGGACAAAAACCGTAACATTTTCACAGATGTGAGTGGAGCTACATAACTCAAGACCAGACTCACCTCAGAATACAAATGTTCTGCAGCACCTTGTTGGGATGGAGTAGTCGAGAAAGGTCCTGACCTGCACCTCAGTGCACTCAGTTTCCCATATGCAAAATCAGTTCAGATTCTGGGAAAATCAGTAAAATACTGATCAATGTTATCATCATGCAGGGCCCAGGGAGCAAGAGATATCAGATTCCAGTCCTTCAATACCCTTGTTATCGTTGCATGAAAAGCAGTCTGGATGACACCCTTAAGGATTACAGCAGCACACATCCAAAACAGAGAGTTCATAAGGCTACCAAATTTCTGTGTTCAGTAGGTTACTCCTTGGATAGTCAAACTTCATATGAAAGAGGCATTTGAAAGTCCACTGAAATGTTTTATTTCTTAGTCTCCTCTTGTTATTAATATCTCTTTTTTTTTTTTTTTTTGCCTATGATGTGTGAGTACCAACATAAGGGAGCATTATAAATCACAGTAGGAAATAAATAGTCCCATTTAATCCTGCAGGGGGATATTAAATTTTCACAACCTAACTTTCTATTATCCCACTGAATACTTCAGTAGCTTGATGTTGCGTAGGACTGAAATTGGGACCAAACTCACAGTAGACCAAGCTTAGAAAAGCAGGCTCAGATGGTATTTTCTATGCGCCCCCTTCCAGTCATTCTCCTATCTGATTTTTACCAGATCTTTCTGACACTACTCAAAAACTCAGTGGCAGTTCAAGTGTGATGTCTTTCGCTTCTGAGATTATCTGATAAAAGAACATATGTTCCATTGTAATTAAAAGGACCTTCATGCCCATCAGATGAATTTGGAGACAGCATGCAGCACGGCATAGTGTACCATGTGCTGAGCAAGAGCAATCACAGGAGACTTCAAATGTACCTGCCACTCTCTACTCTCTCACTCTCCTGCTTTCATACTGTATTTCCCTCTGGGCAGAGATTAAAACTGGGGTCAGTCTCCATGTTTTCAAGAAGCTGAAAGCAAGAATTGTTTTGGCATGGTGTAAAGGCAGGAGACATCACCCCATACTTCTTGAACAAATCTTCTCCCCAAGGTCAGCTGGAAGATCGTGCTGCCTCCTGCAGGCTTCCTTTTAAGAAGTCAAGCTGGGGACATGAGGAGAACAGAGAAATGATACCCATTTTACCTTTCTTCCCTTAGTTGTCTAAAAAAAGGACCTTCAGAGCCACAGGCTTTACAATAGCAGTTGGGAAGGTGTAGCTGGGGAGTAGGACGCTGCTCCAACTCTTGTTGTTCATGTCCCTTCCTCAAGGTGAAAGAATTATTCAAATGGGTTCAAATTTATCACTTGCACAATGAGTATCTGATGCCTCAAATGGTCTTTTCCTATTTCAGTGGAGGAAAAAATAAAGCATGCCCAAATTATCAGGATTGCATTTTCTTTGCTTTCATATCTTCATGTCCCTAGGTATCATCTTAAACTTCAGGAAGAGGTTGAGGTCACTTGTATTATTAAATCAAGTTACTAGAAACAAAAAACAAGGTGCTGGGATCAAATAGGCAGAGCAGAGCTGGGCTAAACCATCATCCAGCAAACACTTCATATTCAAAATAGCTTCTCCAGGGTGAGGAATGACCCCTTGGCCTTCTCCTGAAGGGCAGGAGCTGATCAAGCCTGCTGAAGAGATGTTCTTGCTGATGGCATGGCTCACAGTAGGAAGGAAGGACAAGCAAAGCTCTTTAAGGCCCAGCATTTCAAAATCTTGCCTGGGAAGGGACTCCCAACACAATCATTCATGAATTGTTGCCTGCACTTATACAGAGAAGAGGGAAAACACTCAGGTTTAAGAAGTTACCTCTTAAAAAATAGACAAACAAATACAAATAGACCAGCAGCTTGCAAAGATGCTTTGGGGGTGTCCTAAACTGTTATGAACATGGTCTGGGATGTTCTTTATTTTCTCCAGCACAAAGATATCTGTGAGCTGCACTTCACTCATATACTGGCATAGCAGAGAAGTGTCATGTCATACCAAGTGGACCCAAAGAGAAGAAAGCAATTCAGAACTGCAGTTTGGATGTTTGGGTGCAAATTCCAACCAAATATATACCACTGGTGCTTACTGGGAGTGGGGAATAAAGCGGGACCCATCAGAGGAGGTCAGCTTTCTAACTCCAGGAAGTTAGAGAAAAGATCAGAAGAAAACCAGGTGCAGAAGGTGACATGATTTATTTCTGCTTTAGGCCAGGAAGAACGTGATTCTAGGCAGTGAAGTCAAGTATTAACTTCCAGTCCAGACAAACCCTGCTGGTTTTGTAGTGGAAACAGGGCATGTCCCACAGGAATTCAGAGGTGAGTGCAGTGCCCTCTCCATGATGGTTGCCAATGCAGTGCAGTTCAGAAGAAGACATGAATACGACTCTTTTTGCTACACCATGGGGTCACATTCCTTTTTCCCTTAGTGATCAGCTTAACATCTAAAGGTTGTAATTGCTGGTTTTCGTAAAAACAGAACACCTTCATAAAGTACACCTGAATTTGGACACACAACCATACCATGTTCCCATGAAGCTGTGTTGAATCAAGACAGATTTTAGGAAAAGCCAGATTATTTTCCACTGGTTTTATTCTCCTGCAGGAGCTATTACTGTGGTTGATTAATAAACTTGTTTTTTAACAACACTTAATAAAGGGATTCTCCAATGTCCTTGTTGTTCTCTTTAGACAACATCTAGGAAAATGCAGTGAGAAATTAGCCAGTTAATGTGCTGTAGACGGATGGTTGACTGTGCTCTTCTCTGCCCTGAATCAACTGGAGCCATTTCGCTTATCAAGAGAGCAGAATTGCTCCCAGGGAAAAACATCCTCATTCATTATTTGTGCACGGAGGCCTTTTTTTACAACAGGGTCTCTTTTGATCCATTGGGAAATCAGCATGTGTTGTGGTCCTCCTTTCTTGGAGGACACATTGGGGATTCCATCAGCTTGATAAACAGGGCAGCCCCCTCATAGGAGTGGTTCCAGGAACCCCAGGAGCAGTGAGAACCTCAAATATCGAAGAGAGAGTTTTTTGTCCCCTCATCAATGTAGATGCTCCCTACTGAAAGCCATTTTTTCTCAGAGCACTGGTGGTTTAGCAGGCCACTCTGTTAACAATGGAGATTACAGTTTTGTTTATAGTTTGGCCAAGATTCACTTACTCTGAAACTCAGAAGCATGCAGGAGATTATTAAGTACAGGAGTAAAACTCCCCTTGTATTTAAACTGGGGTTTGGAAGAAGAGGGTAAGGCTTTGGAGACAAAGGGAGGTGAGTGGAGGCAACCAGTGAAGCTCATTAGGGACTGGCGCCTTCTTGTCCCCCTGGCCTTCTCCAGAAAGCCAGGCACTTCGGCTAACACAATTCCTTCCTTTCATGCTCTGGGCCTGTCCCCATTACAGCATTTCCCAAACCTTGTTGGAGACAGCCACAAAGGGCAGCATTATGTCTGGGGAGTGAATGGTGTGTAGCCAGTCCCAGCTGATGGAGAAAGACAGGCGAAAGCAGTTCCCAGGGACAATGGGAGGGCTTGTAGCTGAGGAAGCTTCCCAGTCCATTAGCATCTGTGGAGGACAATGGCCGTGTGTGGCGGAGAGGAGGAGAATGTGGCCTTGCCAGTGGCCCCTGTCTGTCACTGGCACAAGAGCTCTGCTTCTGCAGAACAGAGCCTGAATGGGCTGATTTATGGGCCAGCACCCTGGTGTCCCACCAGCAAGGAGAGACCACAGAAGGGCTGTCCCACTGGGCTGATCTGGTATATCGAGTACCTTTCTGACCTCTGGCTGTGCAGCCAGCCAGTCCAAAGTCTGCCCCTCTTACCCCAAATGAGGAAAGACTTGTCTAAGGGAAACCTAGTGGTAAATAGCACAAATTCCCTCTGTGGGCTCGATCCCGGCTGCTCCCCTCCTCAGATTTTGGCTGGTCAGGATGGGCATAATGCTGGAAGTGAGGGAGCCTGGATCATCTTCATGACGAGCTACTGGTGAAGGTGAGCAACCATCTCTCTTCTGTCACAACTTTATGCAAAGCCACCAAAACAGATCTGAGTGAAAATATTTTTTTTGGGAAAAAAAAAAAAGTTAACATTTCCTGAACAGGAATGAAATACAGTTTGAAAGCATTTTAATATTTTCCTCCATTTGTGACAGTTTCAGCTAATTTGCTCATCCTGAAAGACACTGAAAGGGTTGGTTATATTTTTAACATGGTAAATGTCTGGGCCATTTCAAGACACACTGTAATTTTCCTTTTTGAAACAACTTCAATATAATTCACAGACTACTCAAAACTCTACAGAAAAATTCAACAGAAGTTTTGTTTTTCATCCAGTAAACCAGTTCCTCTGATCCAAAAATTTGTTTCCCCTTTCTGAATCATCAATTTAATTTTGTGAGATCACAACCACCTCTGCCCAGGACTGAAAGGTTTCAGCTTCCCTCATGGGGAAGAGCTTTCTTTTGGGGCTCTCATCTTCTGTGGCCTTTTCTAAGCAGAACCAGTGATACTGCTATGGTGTTGGAGAGGTTTCGTGGAGCGATAGAAAGTCCTTGTCAGAAGGAAGGAACAGATATACCCAAGACTTGAGGCAGAGAGTTTGTTGTTAGTTCTTGTTTACAAGTGCTTGAAAATTGGATGGACTTCAATTTTATCAGAAAAATCTCCTTGTGAGAGAGAAATGGGTTTGTGAACCCAAATGGCCTTTACCATTTACAGGAGAAAAAAAAAAAAAAGTACCCTGTTTAGAAAACATTAAGCCATGTTTACATTGCGTTAGGAGGGGATCCACCGAGCCTTTGACTCTAAAAGAGCTGGAACTCATACTAGCCCTCCTTCAAGTCACCTGCAGGGAAAGCCCATTTGGGACTGGGGTGCAGTAGGTGCATCCTCCAATTTTATTTTCCCTGGAAGAAGACCAGAGAAGCACAACCAATGGGGTCAGTTTGCCTTCAAAAACCAGTCCTGATCTGACTAAATGCACAAATATGCCTGACCATAAAACATAATCCTCTATATATGTAGAATGTCTTTGATTCTAAGGCGTCTCTAGAGGAAATAGAAATATTCTATTCTTGGAGCCAGAGGGAGCAAAACCATCTAGTCTTATCATCAACATGTTTTCTTAACTTTAAATAAGGTTAAGAAAGGGAGTAATTCAACCGTGGCAACTCTAATTGGCTACAAGTATAATCCAATAACCTCATTTCACCCATATTGTTAGTTGAGTTAATTGGACCTGCACAGCCACCAGCTAAATATATTGGTGTATGCAAATGGTGAAACTAATTTCCTTCATAAACCTTCCTTCTGAGAAGTAGGAATTGGGCAGAAGGGGTAGGGGAGAAAGAAGGCTGTGCTGACGTTGTTACTTCAAAAGATCAATTCTCTTCCAATTATTTGCTCTCTCTAGATAGACAGGACAGAAAGTATCATTAATTCCTTTAAACAGAGAGGGGGAGGAAAGTAATTTCATTCCCACTTGAAGAGACTGCAGAGCAAAAGTGATTGAGCCTTTAGCTTTTGGGTGCCTCAAATTCAGATTGGGCTTCACAGCCCCTGGGTCGGGCAGCCCCTTTCTCTTTGCAAGATATGGGGAGAGGGAACCTACACCAAAAAGAGTTCCTGGGTGTTGCAAGGACTTACATCGCCTGGAGGAAGATGGGTAAACTGAACTTCACTCTAACATTGATTTCAGCAAGGTCTTTTGCAATAGAGGATTTGTAATTTGTACCATGCTGTGTGTCAGCTAAATCCATTTCCACTGTTAATCTAAAAGCCTTCCAAGAACATGTCTCCTGGAGTCTGATGTGGAGGACTGACAGTCAGGCCATGCATCCAACTGTCCATACCTAGAGTAATTGCTTTTTCACCATCACAAGAGGGGAGGATCTTAGGAAGTGAAGGTCTGGCCTGAAGCTCAGCTACTCTTTCTGAGGAAGGAAAGTGGAAAGGGACATGCTGATGCCCCAGTGTCTAGTGACAGGGCACAAGGGAAGGGTTCAAAGCTGTGCCAGCGGAGCTTTAGACTGGATGTTAGGAAACATTTCTTTGCCAAGATGATGGTCAAACACTGGAACAGGCTTCCTAGAGAGGTGGCCGATGCCCAAAGTCTGTCAGTGTTTAAGATGCATTTGGACAATCATAGAATCCTAGAATGGTTAGAGTTGGAAGGGACCTTAGTTCATCTAGTTCCAACCCTTAATAACATACTTTAGCTTTTGGTCAACCCTGAATTGATCAGGCAGCTGGACTAAATGATCATTCTATGTTCCCTCCAACTGAAATTGTTCTATTCTTTTCTGTTCTGTTCTATTAGAGCAAGCAAGGACCTGATGGCAGCAAAGCTCAGTAGCTCCAGGGGAAGGTGTGCGAAGCTGACACAGAGAACATGAGGAATGGCCTTTCATAGCTAAGTCTTGGCTTAAAAACTCAGGATTCTTCATTATTATTCAGCTGATGTTTTACATTTTCTCTCTGCTGCTTTTAAGCAGTAGGAATCGTAACAGTTTGTTTACATCACACCAGCCCCGTGTACCGTCTCTGTTACACCTGCTCATTAGGCTTTGCCTCTTGCAGATTGGAAGAGCTGTGGGACATGGACCACCTCAGATGCTCTCTGTGCTCCACACTTGCGTCATGCCTCCCCCCCGCTCCCCCATGGCTGGCTGCAGCCATCTCTCCTTTGAGTGTGAAGCAACAGCGGCATGTACTCATCTCTGTTTCCATCTTTCACAGGCAGTCCCAAACCAGAGGATGTGCACGTCCTTGGGTGTCTTTCAACTGACTTTGGAGCAGGCCCAGAGTGAATTGGGACTAGCACAGTGCGGGGGAAGGAAGAGATGCTGCCTGTGATTACTATTTGAACTTGATAAGGGGATGGGAAGGAAAAGGAAAAAAGAATTCCGAGGCAGGATTGAATCGCTAATGCCTTCCACAGCTACGCTTTAATTTCAGCCCCTGCTAATATTCCCAGGGAAATCACAACTCATGCACATACATGCACACACAGGTTTAATTTCAGCAGTAAATGAAGCCATAATGCAAACAGAAAGCTAACAGCAGGGAAGGCTATGCTTGGCCAGGTCTGCTTGTGCTACAAGTAATACATATGCACCAGTGCAAAAAACTGGCCCCAGAGAGCAGTTAAGTCTTTCTAGCAGAAACACACACTGAGAAGGCAACCGTAACTTTTAACTACAGCTTCCTACAAAAGAAAGTGCTGTGGTCGTCTTTAACATCAGAGAGGGGAAGGGATGAGGCAGAGCGAAGTGGTACAGAAAGGAGGGGGAGGACAGGTTGGAAACCTGCCTGCTTTTAGCGAAGTGAGTCGCGGGGCAAGAAAACGTTCCCAAGGAAAGTGCTAGATCTGCCTGGTTTGAATTTTGCACAGGTTTGTACGTGTGTGTGGATAATGGGGGAATTACTGCAGCGTGTTCAGGAGAGGGCTGTATTGCTTATTGCCCTACTCGGAGTACAGGTAACCTCTGTTCCTACCCAGGAAAGTTTTAATCTAAACAGTCTTCCAGAGAGTATCAATTGATGCCTGCAACTGGCCCTTCTTTAAAAATAAGGCTAAATTACAAAAATTAAGAAGATATAAATTGAGGGCCAAGGAAAAACTCAGAATATTAAGAAAAATTTATTTTTCTCCCTTTACTATAAAAAAATCCAGCTGGGATAAGAAAGATTCAAAAAGCTTCCCATTAACAAATGGGAACATCAAGACAGCTTTAAAATGTTCTTTTTCTTTCTTTCAACATTTCTCACCCCAGTAGGACAGCGAGCTCTCTTGTTGCAGAGCGTCTTAAGCAAACACTGTAAATATTTGGAGACACAAATGACTAGATTAGCAATGATGCCATCATTAACAGCAGTGACAGGGAAGTGTCAGGGTTGCAACTTTTATGTTTTTTAATTGGCCCTGCAATTGTATTGTCAAAACATTTACCCAAGGGTGTGATTAATAATAATAGGTGACAGCTTCAATTATCCTCAAACATATTAGAAAATATCAGCACTCAGATACAATCTTTAAAAGCACATCTTAAGCTGCTTTTACAAGCTCACTGTGACAAGAATAAATACAGAGATAAAATTTGGAATTAAAACACTTGCTTATTTTAATCAGGGTTTTTTTTTTTTTTTTCTTTAAGCAGCATGGAGACAAAATGTTTATGTACTCATCAATACTTATCTGAGGATCACCAAACATTTTGCTTGCAGTTTTCCAGAGTTCTTTAATTCAGTTCCTGAGACAGGCATGACATTGAGAAGCAAAGTCATCTGACGCTGTGTTAATGATATACAGCCCATCAGACTTTTGAAGAATAAAACCTCCTAACCCCTAAATAAAATTGAGTAAAAATGTGAGATATCTTACACATCTGAGCCACAGGCTTTCCTTTGCAACCAAATAAAAAGGAAGTTTTTTGTCTCCATATGTTTCATTTCCTTCCATCTTTTGTTTGTGTGGTGCATAGTGATGCTTTTATCTTTTTTCTGGCTTTTTTGTTTGCAATCAGTTTGTGGACCATCTTCTCCAAAGAAAGAACAGTTGTAGCACTGTGCAATGCAGGAGATGTAGTGCAGGCACCAATGGCCACAACACTGTCTTCAGTGCCTTCAGCTTTCTATGGTGGGGCCAGAAAACAACAAGAGAAGGGAAGAGTGCATCCAGTGTCATATCAGCTCTAGTGAACAATCAACTCCTGATCTTTACCCAGATTTTTTTTACTGGTCCTTTACAGTTAATGAATCTATATCTGTGTTTTCCCTTGAGGATTTTTAAGGCTTTAATAACATATTATTAAAGCAAGCTTAGTATCATTTAACTTTTTTAGAACCTTGATCTCCACCAGATTGTTTAAACCAAAGAACAACATACTTTTTGAAGCGATAACGACTTAAGTCAGGGGAAAAAAGAAACCCAGTTTTTGGGCCTAGCAAAGTTGAAACAGTTGGTTCTCAGACACCAAGAGTGTTGCTGTGACAGGTGTGTTGTTGGCAAGAAGTTCTGTGTTTGATCCATAAATGATTGAAAGGAACCCAGCTCCCAATGCTCCATCTGTGTTATTTTTAATTGGGATGGTTCAGAGGAACAGTGACCATGCAAAAGTCATGAGCTTCCTTTAAAAAAAGACAGCTGAAATCTCCTTACTTAAAGAGCCCTTGGGTAGAATTTCACTAAAACATATATTTAACATTCAGTGAATGACTAGTCATGCTGACATATAGGAGATTCCCAAAAATGCTGAGGGCTGGGCAACTGCACGAGCCCTTTGTAAATTCCAGAGCTTCCTCATTAAGGGTACATCAGCAATGAGCTATGACTTGAATTGATTTTATAGGGGGTTTGGGGGGTTGTTTTTTTTTTGTTTTGTTTTTTAAGAACAAGGTAAGGCTTCTTTGATCACAAACCACTAAGAAATGACAAGACATGAGATCCAATTATAGCATCTGGAATATTCTCTCTGACCATAATGAAAAATTTCTAATGTTTGGTTGGCTGTGATTTTTTCCCCAATGGATTATATGTGTCCAAGGTGCAAACCTCTAATGCTTGTAGAAAAAAGAATTACATATTTCAACAAATATATGTGATGGCAGTTTACTGTTGAGACAGAATGTGCTCTGTCTCATTACACAAAGTCTTTAATTGCAACCTAAACAATGTCTTGCTCACTTCAGTCCATCAGGAAGGAAGGAAAGAGAAAGAAAGAAAGAAAGAAAGAAAGAAAGAAAGAAAGAAAGAAAGAAAGAAAGAAAGAAAGAAAGAAAGAA
>JAOTQQ010000002.1:27398925-27453995 GCA_026546715.1 Gallinago undulata | reverse complement strand
GAAAGAAAGAAAGAAAGAAAGAAAGAAAGAAAGAAAGAAAGAAAGAAAGAAAGAAAGGAAGGAAGGAAGGAAGGAAGGAAGGAAGGAAGGAAAGAAGGAAGGAAGGAAGGAAGGAAGGAAGGGTATGTGTGTATGGTGGTGGTGAAGGGTCTGAAAGGTTGCTGAGCCCTAAAATACTGCATCTAACATCCCCCTGCTGCTTATTCTGTACTTTGACTATGCGAACATCCTGTTCTTCTATTCCCACTAAACTGTGCATCTCATTGATTTCCCATGGCAGCAGAGTCAACACATGCTGCATAAAAGGCTTATTCCCTTTTATATATTGTTTTAATTTTGCTGCCAGTCATTTTCATTGTCCATTGCTTTTGGATCGCAAGGCTGAAAGAGGCAAAGTATGCAATCTTCTGGGTTGTAAATCATTTATTTACTAATCCCCTTCTTTTCTGCCTCTGCTTTTTTTTTTTTTTTTTTTCTGTTAGTCTTTTTCACTCACTAGTGAAACTTAGTGGGACTTTGTGTGGATGACACCTTCCCCCTCTGTTGGACCAAGGCAGCGGGCACACTGCAGGGGCACTGAGGCTCACTGAGCTCGTACCTATGGGTGGGAAGAAGCTACCAGTCTGCAGCAGTGTAGGCAGCATTCTGAGTCCCAGTTGTATGAATCCACTGGGTAAATGTTGTTACCTTGAACACATTATTTCAGGGGATGGATATCTGAAAGATGAAAAACAGCATCACGATGCGAAAGGTGAAAATGAACTTTTGGATATTACAGAAATTAGGGGTAAAGAATAAACATCTCTCTAGCTGAGAAGCCTGGATGAGAATCTATCAGGAAGCTGCATTATCAATCTTATTATATTAAACATAAGTGTAAACACTGAAAAATTCATGAAGCAGAATGAGACAGTAAAGCCTAGTTAAAACCCAAAGCTCCAGCTTGATATATGCAGTGCTGACAGGATAAAGTGAAAGGAAAGAAGGAGAAAGAACAAGGGCAGTTTTATATGTTTTTTCCTTCTTGGATTTTTTAAGATTATTTGCATTCATGAAGTTCAAATGCTGGAAAGTGGATCTGTGTGTGTTCCATAGGGCACACCTCACCTATTCACACCAGGAGGTTCCTCTCCCTCCGTCATCCCCTGGTCCCAGGGACTGTTTCCTTCTGTCAGACTGTTCAAAAATACAGCCCTGGCTAGTATCAGATGATGGCTAGACTTAGCGAAAACTGAGAGTATGAGGAGAGAGTTTAGACATTAGGAAAAGGAAGCCAGGCTTTCACACTTGGCTGAGAACTCATTTGGGAATGAGGCCATGGAAGCATCAATGTGGGAACTGCTAGGGATTGAACTCCTTTGCTGCAATGGACTCTACTGGGCACACGAAGGCATTTTGGATACAGGTGTGAGGTCTCTGCAAAGTTTAGTTCTGTATGTGCAGAAATTCCATGCTTCATACCTTAGTGCATGTATTCTAGCTATATGTGATGAGCATCATATGGATATTACAAAATGAGGGCTATTGTGATTGATGATGCCTTGGCCATACTACCAGTGGGACACCATGGGTCACTCTGCTGCGGGTCTCGATGTGCATGTGTGTGTGGGTACATATGTGTGCAAGAAGATCCAATTCCTCTCCAGTTTCACCCAGTGCATTTGCTACTGAGATTTGATAACAAAAGGCAGATGATAGAACATCCCACTCTCTGAGGATGTGCAGACAATGCCAATACAAAGGAGAGGGATCCGAGCTTTGACTCCATAAGTACAGAGAAAGTGGGCAAATGCTCATAGGGCCTTTTAATACTGGAACTTCAAAGAAAGCCTCTGCACACAAAAAGCCGGGGAGGGGGGGGGGAAAGGAAAAGTTAAAAGAGAGAACCAACAAAAGAAGTTAAGTGTGGAAAATGACAACTCACTGATGAAAATTTATGGAAACCCCAGTGAATAAGCCAGTTAGATATAATACATACAGAGAAAGGACAAATGCAAGTTATATTGGAAGTTACGTGTGCCAAAGAAGAGCCAGATGTTTTGCTTGTGAAGATACTCATGAGGTAAAAGGAATAAGTACCCGTGTTTGTGCACATACGGGGACAATTGCCTCAGGTTTGGGGGGGTGTGTTCTTTCAAAGAAACAGATCTTTTTTTTAATCTTTTTTTTTTTTTCTCATTTTCCTTCCTCTAGTATGGATTTACCTTTGATTTCCATCTCCCTTGAGGCCCAAGCAGACATAGCTTGGCAATCTGTCCCCTTTCCTTTACAGGGAGAGAAAGAAACCTCTGGAGATCCTTTCCCTGCCTCTCCTTCTGCCCCATCAGACAGCTTAACCTTGGTTGTATGAATATGAACAGAGAGAGAAGTCCTCCTGCCAGGGCTTTGTTTAGGCTCCTAAACGTTAGAAAGAGGAGGGTTGGGGAAATCTAGTCCTCAGGAGTCTACTGAGTCATCCTCCAAATCCTGCATAAACATGTACTACTAGGAGCTATTATCCTCCTGCAGCATTATGATGTTTACTTCCTTCATCCCCCACAAGGCATTGTCATCCCCATTTTTGCTGGCCAAAGAGGACCTTCTACACTCAAATGCAAATGCCTTCCTTCTCCCTTAACTGCAGGACTAGGAGATGAGACAGAGAAGATAGTCCTGCACTCAGGGAAGTGCAATGGGATTTTTTGCCTTGAGACAAAGAGTAATTTTTTACTTTATTGTCCAGTAGAGCTGAGGTGCAAGAATTTAGAGTCTATATTTAAGATATTTAGCGGTGGGGGCATTGTACTTTTGCTTCCCATTAACTGGCATGGGATTTGTGGCATTTGGTTTCTAATCACTGGATTTGAAACTCTATGGGAGAAAATCATCTTTCTCATCTATCCTAAACTAAAATTTTTGGAAATATTTAATGTTTTGCCCTTGCACAGTGGAGGAGACTCGTGCGGCAGCCAATCAATCAGTCAGTCTCAGAATACCTGTTGGGTAAGGACGTTTCTTTTGATATATACAGAACTAAAGTTTGATCCAAAACCACAGGCAATCACAGTTCAAGCCTCAAGAACAAAGCAAACAATAACAAAAGCTCTAAAAACAAAGCAAAGAACAAACCTAGTATCTAACTTCTGAAGACAGCCAAGTAAGTTTTAACAGGTGTGTACGTGTGAATAAACACAGACATACATGGAGATGGGTACACACGAAGACATGCAAGCTTTGTTTGAATAAACTTATTTATTCCCCTAACAGAACAACTTAGCTCCCAGCCAATGTTTACAGCTAGCCAAAGCCAACTAAGTCTGTGACAGAAATCCCTTTAGTTTAAGACTGATAACAAAGCATTTTGATATTTTGCCTTTATATGTGGTATCATTAAAAAATGGAACAATTCAGGAGGTTCATCTGACTTTTCCATCAAGTGGATTTGTGCTGCCTGGCTAAGCCTTAAATGTACATCTACACGGTGAGAAGTAGCTGCTATCTGTAGTGACTAAATAAGCAGGAGTTAAGCTTCATTAACTTAATCTAGACTAAAGAGTCAGAAATACTTGTACCATTTTAAAAACATGAGGACTTCCACTGTACACGGGGCTCACCTTAGAGATCTATACTAGCTCTGAAAATACTGTGCACATTTTCCAGGTAAGATATGAAATCTATTTACATGTTATGGTGTCTTTATTTGCAACATACCAAGAAATCCACTGATTTCAATGCTGCAAGTCTGAAATAATGTCTCCTTATTACAGCTGACATTTGTGGACCTTCCTCAGCTTTCATTTGGCTGAGGGGTAATGCCATTTTAAAGGGTTAAAAACTTAATTTAATCTCCTTTGAACTTCTTTCAAGTAGTAGGACCTTCTCTGCTGATTATTTTTAGTTATTACATTGACTACATGCTATACACCCAGCCTATAACAACATTGCAGGCGGGAGCATCTGTGTTGTTCTCAGCCTTTTTTTATGTCCATTATCTGGAATTTTACAGCTCATGTCAATCGTATGGGTTGTTCAATGGGACAGCCACTGACTTCACATCAAGACATTTTGCTAGCTTCACCCCAGGAGCTTTCATCTCTACGCACATTGTTTAAAAATAGCTTATTGTCAAGAAAGCTCCACGGTGGAAAAAAATGTGCTATTTAATGCCTAATAATAATTGCTACACAGTTTTCTGTCCACATTTTTACACATTGACCTAGCCCTTGCACACACGCATGCACTTACAGATACCCACATTTAGTCAGTGTTTTCAGGCATCAGAATAAATAAATCAAAGAGAAAGTTTCAGACTCCTTGATATTTATGATACACGGTGGAAATGTCCTCTCCTGGGTCCAGCCATTGCTCAGGCTGCAAAGGTGAGTGAATGAAGACTCTCTGATCCAAGCCCCATCTGGCTATGGGGAGAAGGGATACATCTCTGAACTGCTTCGAGGAACAAGAACATATTCCAGTGAACTGTGCTGTTTACGAAAGACATTAAAAAAAATCTTACACTGTCTTTGAACTGAGATTTAAAAATGGGAAAACTCATCATTATGGTCATTTCCAGACTTTTTGGTTTGATAGTCCTCTGGAATTCTTTCATTTTTGCTAACATGGATAATTTTTGACTGACTTTTCCCTTAGAAATATCCTTACAGTTCCAAAATCCTTGAGAAGACATACGTTGGAGAAATACTGCCATGCTCTGTCTCCAGTCTCAGGAGTTTTACAGTATGCAGAGTAAGATGTAGGGCAATTCATATTTGTCCCAAGTAACGTGACAAGAGTCACTGCCATCCCAGTGGTCTCTGCATCCAGGTTTGGCACGGTAAGCAACTTCAATTGAAGTCACCAACAGCAAAGCAGACTGCACAATTTTGTTGTTCCTGCTTACTTCTATAACATTTTGAGGGCAAAAGAAGTGTTTTATTTTCCTCCCTGTGAGTTATTAAATGTTCTTACAGTTCCAAACCCTACTTCTCCTTCCTCTGCAGAATAAAAGTAAAAGATGCCTGATATATTGTAAAATGTTTGGGAAAACAAGTTTTGATGCCATTGCAAACAGTAACAAAGCAAATCCTTCAGTCCTGCCAAATTCCAAATCATTGGATCAGTTCTGGTTTTACTCAGGCTAGATCACCAATTATGGGGAGATAATGTGAAAGAAATTACATAGCTACCGGGCCCGGTTTTCCATTAGTCTGCAAATTGCAAACATTCTGATTTAGTACCAGTTTATAGTCAATTTGTAGGGGTGTAAAATTGCATTCCTGCTGGCTTGAAGGAAGATTAATTCATACCAGCCAAGAATCTGGCCCTTAATGTACTTAGTTCAATAAGATGATCTTTTGGTAATGAGCAAATTGATTCTGATAATAAGAGAATCAACCCAAATAGCAGAGGAAGCTCATAAGGCCTAAAGTTTAGTAAGATTCAGAAAAAAAGATTGGACATTTATGAGGATAATAAGTTGATCTGGAGTCAGCCTGTCTGTTAACCTCCACCACTCCAAACCTACCCTCCTGCAGATTTTAAGAGTTTGACCCAACTCCAATTTTCAGTAAAAGGAGCTGCTGGTGTGAGATACTGAGGAATATGATTTGGGCCCCTTACAGTTTCACCACCATTCCAAGGGAATAAGGCTACTTTTAACATGGCGTTCCTTTTAAGTTGTAACCGTATATTGATACGCAAATATGTAAATATTCCTAATGGTTTATATGTAGTTATATTGGATAAGCAGTTCTGAAGTAGCCTAGAGTTATTTCTGTTCTTTCCATATAAAATTTAGGTACCACTCAATTCTTTTTTCTTATTTCAAAAATACTGATACTCATGACTTTGTAATGGAAGAGAAGTTTTTTGACTGTTATTTCTACAATATGCCAGGTACTGCTTTTCAAATATTCTTTGGTGCTACGTAACAAAAGAGCTCATGCATGAGGAAATGTTCAGTTCCTTAACTGAAGACATCTGTTAGATTCATAGCACCAAACTTCTTGGAGCTAATGATGGTAGGCCATCATTTAACTGAAAGGAGGAAAATAGGGATTTCCAGAATTCTGTAACATGATACCTCTCCTTCTAAGGTAGACATATAATGTAAATTGAATAAAATGTACTCTAATAGCAGCTGTTTGCAGTCTTTGAACATGCTAAAGTTGCCAAGCACAGCTGATGTGTTAGAGAGTAACAGCTCAGGTAATGAAGAGTCACCTCTGTGGTCTAGGGCCCTTTTCAATTTGGGTAATTAAGTTTTTCCCACTAGATTCCACAGGTGTGTGTGAATGGGACGTTTTTCACTCTGGCCAGGACTTTGTTCCAAAGTGCTGACATTTCAAGAGGAGCTCAGTGGCTCCCAGTACTTCCCTGAGGACACTTTACCTGCCACACGATGGGGTTGAAAGTCAGTTTGGTATCAATGCAGTGAGCCAAAGCTCTGAGGAGAAACCCAGAAAGGGGCAATTCTTGCATATAGAATGAAGGTGGTACAAAGTCTGGTGCAATAGAGGTTAACATGCATTCTGTGAGGTCCCTATGGAGTCTAATTTGGTTATTGAATTTATATGCCAGGCTACATTCCAGTCTGTTACTAGCTTCTTGTTTGAACAGGCATAAATTCCTCAAAAAGTCATTTTGATTTTTGCATCTGACAAATTACTCCTGTATATCTGCTATTTTTCTCTCCTTCTATCCATATTTTTCTTACAACGATGCCCATCCTTTTTTTCTCAACATTACCATGTTGACAAGTACCAATGTTTAAGTCCAGACAGAAATCACTACTGAATTGCAGCAATCCACCCTTTCATTTTAACAATGATCTGGGAGAACGAGATTGCAGCAGGACCTTAATTTCCCTTGTTAGAGCTGTAGCATTTGGGGCTGATGAAGTTCACAGTAAATCCATCATAAATGAACCTCACCTGATATATTATCTATCAAGGCAATATAACGAACATCTGGCGGGGACTGCAATCTGTACGCAGCGAGGCAGCAATTATTAAACTGCTGAGGTGCAGTGCATTGCGCCTGGCAATACAAGATCAGCCACCAGAAAGTAGAATTAGGCTTTCACTGAACTTCAGGCTCATCAAGGAGCCCTCCAGGGCTGTGCAGAGCACACAATGCTTCAGCCTGCCAAGCCCCCAAGTAGCTCTACGCCCTTTGCTGAATCTTTTGGAAATTAAGGGTCTCTGCCAAAGGAAGGTCACAAAGAAGATTGTCTTCTACAAGCTGTCAATGAAGTGCCACCAACTGACCAGAAGAGAAGATGTTTCCTTCTGACTCCTAAAACATGTAACACAATTGACAGGTGAGCCCAGGTTCAGGGACATGTGTTGGTTGGCCAGCCAATGCTACATGATAGAGGATGTGACGGGTAGATAAGGACTTCCAGTGAGAAGTCCACACCCTTTCTAGCTTCCTGAGGGCTTGCAAACACTCGGATTAAATTTGTATGAGCAGTTTAAGAATGAGAGAACGATTGCTCTGGATGAAAACAAAGGAAGTATTTTCAGGGTAAAAAGTGGTGGCAAGAATAATGAAACCATTTCTTAAGGGATGGGTCACTGTCACCTCTTTCTGAAGGATCTTCAAGAAAAAAGGAAAGTGAATGTTTTTCAAAGCAGTCACTTAGAATAATTAGTCTCTCTCTTAACTGACTGATGGACCAGAAATCAGTCAGTGACCAGCAACCATAGCAGCAGTCTGTAGCAGATTGAGGCACTGAGAGGAAATGCTTTCCCCTGAAATGAATAGGGAATACAAACAGACAGTGCAACTACTTTGAATTCAGGTAGACAAGATGACTCTATCTTACAAATGTGTGTTGGGGGGGGGTTCTGGCTTTGTTTTCAATTCATGACTGCAAAGACCCAGACCTCAACAACACCCAGACATCATGTTAGCAAGCAATGTTGTAATCTGGTCAGACAGGGTCTCTTGGCTTTTTATTTTGTTATCTCTAAAGCACCTGAATAGCAGCACGAGCAACTCGCAGAAAGTCTTCCAGGGAAAGAAAAGTTTGTGCACTTGATGAACCAGTTCATGAGGTATCCCTCCCTCCTCTTGCCAGGGATCATGCTTCTCTTTAACACTCAGCCTAATCTTATACAGATTTCTGTATTTCCTTTCCAAGACACATTCATATACCTATTATGTCAAAAGCAGAGACATGTGGAGCTTTAAAGCATGGATTTTTAAGGACTTTTAGTTTTCTTGAACTGAATAGGTTCAAGGATCATGAGAACTAGAGAATGGAAAATGTCTCTGTCATTGAGATATTTAAAAACCTGTTAGTGCCAGACCTGGAAATATTATCTGCTCTTGATTAACAGCAGGGTGGAGAGAGTTTATTTCTTCTTCTTCCAGTGTTTCTCCCTTGTAATGCATCTTATTCATGTCATTTTAGGGTGTGAGGCAAATTGCCAAATTTCTGGAGTTTGAAAGGAAGGAGTCTGAGGTTTCCTTTCATTTGCCAAAGGCTGCCTACCACTGATCTAATAGAAAATAGATATGTGATGGGGTTTATACAGCTCCAATTTGTCTGGTTTGCAGACAAATCAGGACACAGCTGGGAGGAAAATGAGCTGCAGGGAACTGTGAATTCCTCCCCTGGAGAAGAGTTCATCTTCAGGTGGAGGCAGGTCTCAAAAAGGAGACTTTTGCCCTAAAGATAGGGCAGTAAGGATTCCCCTCTCACCCCAGGGCTTGGGAATAGCTTGCAGACCAGAAACCATCCTCTGGGTTAAGGAAGGCTGAGTGTTCTTGTTGGACCATTTCACAGACACACAGAAAATAGGACCATTACCAGTCAGTGCTACCCATGGGCAGCCCTGCTCAAAATTACCTTCGCATCACACAGTTGTCACTGCTGAAAGGCCATTTCCCCAGCAATTGCTGAATCATCAACTCCAGTTTACCAGAAGAGCTATTTTCCTGAGCAGAAAGGAGCCCATGGCAATTTAAGTTCATGTCCTGAATGGAGTTTTTATCCCCCTTGTTTCTCTGTTTTTAAATAGATAATGTTGTGTCTCACATTTAAATTTTGGTAAACTGAGAGGTGGAATGTGTGTAGGAGTGGGTTTATACACAAGTCTGTATGAGGCAGAACAACAGCCTCTATTATGCCAAGCATGCGTGACCAAACTCTACCTCATCCAAAAACATTTCTTAGATGCGGGAAATTCCAGAGACTGACTCACAACAGCCCTTCACAAGACAGATTTCTCCCCAGACCATGCCTCATTCAACCCACGGCTACATAAACTCACATCCTAGTCTAAGTGAAGCCTCTATTTCCTTATGACACAAAAGAATTTATCCCTTTTATAAGCAGGCAAATAAAGAGGAAAATAAAACTTAATTGTTCCAGAGTGTTTTCTGCCTCTGATATTCAGTTGCAAGATTAGGGATAGTATAATTAATTTACATAATGGATGGATATGGAAAACAGACAGATCTACAGACCTATTGTGTTGGCTGTTGCTAATCAGTTTTGTAAGCTTATTTATCTTTAAAGTCTCTCTCTCTCAATGAATGACTCTCTGAGGACCACTCATCACTACGAAGGTCTGGTTAGCATGTTTACAGTGTCAAAGTTCTGGTAGTGGAGATACAACCTGTGTAGCCAAAATGATTCTTTTCCTGGTAGTAAAACCACTTCTCTAAGTGATATAAGCTCTACTGACAAAAAGGTTCTTTTGCTAAAATGAGTTGCATCTGCACAGGGAGTTCTGACATTCAAACTGTACAAAGTTGAATCATCCTGTTTTGACTATGAATGAAAGGGGCATCTTTCAATGTCAGTGCAGGGAAATCCCAGCGGTACTTGTTATGCAGGAAAATTCAACCATGAAGCTAAAGTGTAATTTTAAAAATCTCCTTTATTTGAGACTCCCATTTTCACCCCCAGCAAAATGATTTTCCCATTCCCCCTAAGACATGCTTAGTGTCTGGTGTGAAATGAGTTTCATGGTCTCAGTATTTTGCTTATTTTTGTTTGACCAAGTGGATCTCACACTGGTGGCAGTGTCCTTTGGCCCAAGGCTGACATCAGTAACTGGTTGTCTCTGATCTCCTCTATGCTTTCTGTGCAAGTTGCCTCATGAGTGTAAAAAGGTAATTCTCCTCCTTCATTTGAGGGAATTTCAAAATCATGCTGGATGATGGATCACACTGTTATGGTTCATTGACACATTTGATTCCATTTTCATGGAGTCACAGAAGATTCCAGGAATTCTTGTGTCAGAATTTTTCCAGCCATACAGAAATTAAAACAAATTCGACCTGATTTTAGTTTTCCTGTGTTAATCCCACCAGTGTAACATTCAGAGGTGAATGGTGGCAGAATGGCTGAAATAGATCCACCTCTGGGTCAAAAATGGAGATCACACCTTGACCTGGACTTGGACCAAACCTCAATCCATTTGGCAAGTTCTAAGAAGGGATCTGATCTTTTGGGCTGGTGAGACAAAATGTGGCCAGCTGGAACGCTTCCATCAGTGAGTACAGAAGAGGCTGTTCCTTAATCACCGTGGAAGAACAAAAGTCATGTAAACCTTAGGTCATGGGCTCTGAGGCTGCCAAGGAGACAGCTCTTACCAACCTGGTGAGACTGCCAGGATACTGGAGCAACTGGGAACAGATCCAACCTCTTCTGAGCCATAGTCCAAAACACGATCCTTCCCTCCGCCAATCGTAACACTCATAAAAATCACAACAGCTGCTGGATGAGGCATCTTGTACAGAAAACATGAAGTTAAATATATTTAGCCGATGAAGAGCTGTTACTGGTGAAGTCAGTCCTTCATTTTTTTATAATGTTCACACTACAGCTAATTTTGGATATTATTTCTGTATTAAATCCGTATTTAGTATTGTAGCTGGGTAACACCAATGCTGTGCTTTCTGCAGGTTGTACCACAAGGATTCCAGGATATTTATACCTACAGTATGTCGAGGTAACGGAGTACATTAAATTCCAACTCAGTGGAGATTTATTATGTTAGAATGAACATTACCTACAGTACAGTAACTCACAGAGATAAGAGGAAACATGCTACTGGTACAAGAATTTGCATTTCCTATTTTAGGATTGTAACTGATAGAGCGAGTGACTTAATCAGGAGGCTTAGCTCTGTGACTCCACTGAAGGTCATTTTCACTTTGGATAGATATTGCTTGGATTGTGGAATAGCAGATCCAAGCTGATGATGTTTGACTCTAAAGATGTGTAAACAGTCCAACTGTTTTCACAGTAAATATTTGCTAGAATACAAAAATGGTATTTTGTTTTGTTAATGCATATTTGTGTTTGCTTTCTAGTAAATGTCTGTGAGGTGAGAACATGTATAAAATCAATGAATTTTAAACAAACATCAAATAATATATGCCCTTTAACTTCTTAATTTTCAAATGCAAGAAATTGAAACCTAGGAGGGATTTTTGTAGACCCAGGGAACAGTGAGAATTACATGCAATCTGTTACAAAGCATACAAAGCTAGTCTCTGTGTGTCAATGCATGTGTTAAAAAAAAATGCAGTTTGTTAACATTAAAAAAGCAAAGTTAATATTTCCTCCTTTTCAGTTGCAGAAAGACAACCTCTTTCTTTGTGTAAAGGCATTACTTTCTTCTTGTGTCTTTAATTTAGGAAGAATAATGTAAGGAAAGGAATGCCTCTGTGAAAGCCAGGAAAATGTCTATGACTTCTAGATAATATCAAATGGATTTTCTTTTCCTTTCCAGAAACAAGAGTCACCCACCATTTTTGTGCCATGGTCACTTCCATCTGGATCCCCAGCACCAGACAAAAGTTGTCCTTCATTTGCTATTGTTAATGTCAATGGAGCAGCTCCCATGGACAAAGGAACTAGGATTTGGGCCTTTGCAAATGACCAGGATGCAGGTTTAGAAGGAACTATGCTGCATTCTAACTATTTACACCTAGTGTATTTATATATTTGTTATACTGGAAGATCTTGTTCAAAGGGTCATCGGATGTGATGGGGGCTCATCTCACTATAAGCCCCGCTGTGAGTCCTGCCACTACAGGAGCATTCAGCAAAAAGCACCAGTTTGTCAAAAACCTCATCCCCCACCTCCCTGCCAGTCTCTGCTGCTATGAGCAGACTTTGAGTAATATTGAAATAGAGGAAAAAGCGTGTTCCAACAGGCAAAATACTGCTGACATTTTTAATAATAATGAAACATAAGACCACAGTAAGACAAAACTGAAATCCATTTTGCATGTCAAAGAATTGGTTGCATTTAATTTGTTTGGGATATTTTACTAGGTTTCTATTTCTTACAGAATAAGTTCAAGGTTATGAAAAGTTTTGCTAGGACTAAATGTTCATAAGGCTTTAAGATTAAAGAGAATAAAGTGGAGGAAGGTCTTCCAACTCAGTTTTGATTGATGATATCTTTTGTGAAAAATCCTCTTCTTCCCTCTCAATTTGGCTTTGAATTCATATTTCAGAAACAAAGATGGGGCAGTATGAAAAAAACATTGTTATAACTCCTTTTTTTTCTTTTTGAGAGTCATAGCTCATATTTATTCCAAACTTGTTGAATTTGTCTAAATGGTTCCCAAAGCCTATGGCAGGACTTAAATGTCTGCAGTCTTGAGCTAAATTTGACTTTGCTTCTTGCTTGATTATTTCCTTATAAGCTTCTCTTTCCCTTAAACAACCTGATTTCGGTCAAATCTGTACAAGAGCAGCTTCATTTGGGCTCTTGATATGAAAATCAGTAACGGGAGAACTTCAAAAGCTTCTGAAAGGCCATGATAAGCCTCTGAATTACAGGAGGTTTATTAAGGGATTTCATGCTGGTTCTCATGATGTGTCCATGGACTGGAAGAACGGGAATAAATGAGCCCTGGGGAAGGGGTGACAGGGCAATCTCCAGGCATAGAGCTCCCTTTCCCCATGTGGACAGACCTTTTGACGTGCCTCATGTTGGCTCTCAGCCTGATGGCAGTGAGGACGTGGGGGTCAACCACCTTGGGCCACGCAATGGGGACAGGGTGCCCAAGGTGTCATGGTTTTGGCTCTCTGGACCTCTTGGGTCTGCAGTATTTATCCACTAGAGGTCTGTGTGTGCCCTTAAAAGCTTCTGACTACAGATGAACAAGTCTTGCCAAGCAACCCTATCCCCTCATTTTTGGAGGGAAACATCAATTCAGCAATGTTGGTCCCTTTTTTGTGTACAATTCCACACTGATTTTCTTGAGTGGTTTGGTTCAAAACACCTCCTCACCTTCCAGCATGATTACTTCTTCGTTTTTAAAGGAAAAGAAACAAATGTTCTTTCGTCTTTCTTTCTTTCTTTTTTTTTTTCCCCCCCAAAATTTCAGGACTACTAAATAACAGTTGCCTTAACTTTTACTTGAAAAAAATCCCCAAATCATTTTAATTTTTCAGTGTCAAAAGGAAATATTTCATAGTGGGAGATTTCAAAGTCATGGTTCAGAAGACCCAGTCTCCCTCCATCCCCGTTTTTTTCCCAGTTTGTAGAAAGTTAAACCAAAATGAAACAATCACCCTCCTGCCTGCCCAAGATAAAAATAAACAAGCACCAAAATCCAAATAGTTTGGGTGTGAGGAAACACTTTTTGTCTGTTTTACTTTCACCAGTGATCTGAAAAGTCATTATTCACCCAGCTCCAGTCTTGATAACATGTAGTGCATTGCTAACAGAAGAGATCAAATCTGAGCTCAAGCTCTGTTGAAATGCATATGTTTCCCTTCATATTAGATTTATAGAACTACCTGCCATTAAATACAGCCTCATCTGAGCAAGGCACGTTTGTGCAGCTGGAAGGTTAACCATGCCATAGCCCATACAGAATACTTTGCTCCTCTGTATCCACATTGCCCGTTGCTCCACAGAAAACTAAAGGTTAATTGCAGCTTGTAGAAGTGAGAGCATCCTCAGGCTGCTCCAGAGTTGTGTGGCTGACCCTGTACAGCACCCTCGCAGACTGAAGAAATGCAAATGACAAGTTTAGCCTGGTTTAGCTTTTATAATTCATGCTTAGTCAGTGTGTATTCAGCGATAAATTTATGGAGTTTTTATTTTCAAACCAGATAGGAGCGCAAAATTTACACTGGTATAGCTCCAGAAACATTAATCAAGGAACAAATTCATCTTCTGACTCTTTTTGTATGTCTAATCTAGGAAGAAAATGACTGCAGCTAGGTTTGATGTTTTTTGAACATCTGTCTGTTTATTTAAATTGCATCCCCACCAGAAGTTCTATGAACTGCTACGTTTATTCTTTTTTTTTTATTTTTAATTTGAAGAGTCTTACTGTTTTGTATTTTGGGTTGTTTTTTGTGGCTTTTTTTTTTTTAAGTAAAAATAACCAATTTCAGGCAAATGATAAGTGTGGAACACTAAGGAAATGCAAAGTGCAATAAATCATTTTCCAAAGAAATTAAAGTATCTCTATTCTGTTCTCTCTTATGCCAGCTTCAATGACAAGTGTAACTACTGACTAACAAAATTACTTCATTGGTTCTTTATAATTCATAACAGAATATGACCCACTAGTTAAACAAAGAAACATTGTCATTTCCTTTATGATCCAAGTGAAATAATTTGAAAAATATGGCTATATGAAATAGATAATTTTTATATAAAGGTCAGAAATGCAGTTACTGAAATTCTCAGCTTCCCAAGCAATACAACTACAATATTGTCTATGATTGAAATGGAAGTATCTTGAAAAATTAATTCTTAAAGTATGAGTGATGGTGGTAGAGATTTTCTTGTTTCACTGAAGAGCTGAGTGATCAATGAAACTAAATTAATCTCTTGTTAACCAGCATAAATCCTAAAATGGGATAGCTCAGTTTAACTCACAACCCATTTTACATGCTGAAAAGCTGGAGAGTTGCTGGTCTGAGAGTAGATATTCAGAAGAGAGAATTAATCTCTGCTCAAATCACTGAAATTTTGTATTATTAAAGGCAGGAAGGACATTTTAATGTTAAGTGAGTGAGGAAGACACAGACACCCCACAAGCTCCAGAGGTGGAATTAAATGCAGAAAATAACCAGCAAGTGGTTTTGAATAATGATGCATTCAAGAAACTAATGATCCTTAATGGAACTAAGATTTCATCCACGGCATTCATGGGCAAATTGGTGACATCAGTATGTGAAGATCAATTGATGTTATTCTGTATTTATTAGACACGATGTTCTTTGCATCTTTTAGGAAAAACAACGATTAAAGATTTTATTAAAAAAAAAAAAAGCCAAACCCAAAAGCCTATGTTATTCTCACTTACGGAGTTTTATTTTATTGGGATTTGATCAAAGTGAATCATAATTAAAGTGATAAAAGAAAATCAATTTAAATAAAGAAAATTGAGCAGATAGCAAGGTGCAGCTTGGTTTTAAGCTGTCAATTGGAAAAGAGAGTGAAAGGTTAATACAAAACATCCCTGCGTGTCGTTAAGCAGAGTAGACCTGGCATGTATCTTTTGATGTTCCTATATTATTTTTTCAACACATCTTTTTTTTTTTTTTAACAGAAAAAAAGGGTAATTGGCTCTTTCTACAGCCTGAAGACGTAAATGAATGCTTCCCAGTTGCTTTCTGTCCATGTACTCAAAACCAGATACTAGGAGGTTGCAGGTTGACCCCGGTTTAAGTCAAGTCTGGGGATGCCACTCAGCAAGACGGACATAATTTTGTGTTTGATAGAAAGAAACATCATGATTTCACCTTGGTGTTGCACAGGGGAACCCTCACGTCCCCCTGTCGTGACATCATTTGGAAAAAAAAAGTCAGAACCCTTTTTCAATATCAGAACTGTTGCAAGAAACAAAATCATTTTATTCTGGGCTTCACTGCTATGGATAAAGGTGAATTACTCATTGGGCTGGAAGCTGGTGGTTGGCTAGAGACCAGTACTCATGACCCCTTAACACCCCCATGAGCAAACAGAAGGTAGAAGCAATGATTACACTTGCAAAAAGGCACACAGATACAGTGTGCTGCACAAGAAAGCACAGCTTCACTAAGCGAAAGGAAAACCATTAGCTGAACCATTTGAAGGAGCAGGAATAGAAAGAAGAATGAGAAGGAAAATTGAGAGCTTTTTTTAATTTTAGGAATCGACAAATCAGGAAAAACAGTGACATTAGCTAAAACCTGATTCTAGTTTAACGCGCAAGGGAGGCAGTTAATTTTTTTTCAAAGCAATTTAGAGTTAACATTGAAAAAGAGAAACAGATGGCAATCAATAACCCTGGGAAATTGTGATGTGCAGAAAAACATAACAGGAGACTACAAATATTAGAGAAAATCCATGCTTGCAAGTCATACAGACTTCTTTCCTTTCAGTTATATTAAGAACTAAAATATCTACAAAAGATGTTCCTCTGATTGGAAGAGACAGATAACGAAACTCTTTTTGGTGCAGAGAAAGATGAATTTTTTCAAAGACTACTTTTGTCCTGCAGCTGGAAAGATGCAGGTGATGAACTTATCACACAGAGATGAAGAACCTTCCAATCCATGAATAAAATTAGGATGTTAGGCAATTTCTTGTAGAGAATATTTTGCCTGATAACAGAGTCTAAGAGGTGGGTTTTTTTTAAAAAAAAAGATAACAGAGGAGCATCTGTCCAGCTGTTCTTAGTGTGTAATTAACTTTCACTGGCTAGGGAAACTGCAGAAAGCAAAGACAGTGCTAATGTTGGAGTGATATAGAGAAAAAAGACAAATATAATGAACTGGTAGCTACTAGTAGATGAAATAGCAGCTACATTTACTAGTCTGCTTAGCTGACCCTGTATGGCTCCCAGCTGCACTGGTGGAAGGGCTATATACACTAAAGACAGAGGAATATAATTGCTCACAATTAAAGAAGTTATTTGTTAAATTTCAGGGGATCAATGATTATATGATAGGAAATTATTATGTAGTGGAAGAATCAGGGAATAAAATCTTACGTTCTTCTTTGTAAGTGAGATGAGCAGAAGTATTTGCAAGAGAAAGGAGAGTCTGATAACAGAGGCCCCTCCATCACCATAGGCAAAGGTTAAGCAACAACCAAACCTATGAGGTTTGGAGAAAAATTTAGAGAAGTCGGCAAAGCGTATTTTATTTAGACAAGGTTACTAATGGTTACACATACTGCAGGCTGTGATGAGTGCACCAGAAGCTCTGTTTGTAAATCTGCAGTGATTTTATTTTTTTTTCCTAAAAAAGATCAGAAAAGCTCCAGATTTGGGTGCTACAAGAATTCGAGCAAGATGGATACAAGCTGCAGCTGATTAAAAGCTATCTCCATTCATACGTGTGTGTAGGGGGGTAGGTGGAAATTTGGTTGTGTTTGTTATAAACTGCATTCACAAAGAGGAAAAAAATGGGAGGTATTAAGAACCTCTTATGCCTGGAGGAGAGATGCACCACAAGAAGCAAAGGCTGAAGCTGAATTAAGACTCAAAAGCAGCTTTTCAGAATGCATGGTAATGGTGATTAACCACCGGAACAAAGTACAAGGAAAGGGACAGAAACAAAGTCTCTTCAGATTTTACAGTAAAGTCTGAAAGCTTTTTTAGAAGACAAGCTTTAATCTAAGACAAAAAAATGTTTTAGTCAAATACAAGTTTTTGGACTCAGGGCTGGATAATTGGGTGGCCTCAGATATTTCAATAAGAAAACAGAGATCGCTTTTGATCTTACATTGTGAATCTCTGAGTTAGATTCTGTGTGACTTCTGTCGGAGAGTTTCACCCACTTACTGTTATACTGAAACCAGAAACACACATTTAGTTCCAAATCCATTTCCAGTAAAGGGCTGGTCTAGTTTTGAAAAACTTCATAAAATATGGACTAGGTAGGAATTAGTTACTTTTCCCAGAAGGAGCAGATGTCCATTCAACATCTAACTTCTAGCTTCAACCAGTCTGATTTTAAACTTCTTATCAATGGCCCTTGTTATGCTCCCCTCCAGCTGGTAAAAAAATTCTTTTTTATCTAGAAATGTTCTCCATGCTTCCCTGAAAGTATTTTGTCACATTTTACACTTCCCCTTTTTACAAATTAGATGCATATTAATGGGCATTTAAGTTACAAAATGGGAGCAGGCTTTTTGTCTGAATAGAGGTAATAAACATTTCAGTGGAGGCATACTAACATTGAAGATAAGGTGAAGGATGCAGATTTATTCAGGTACTGAAAGCTTTGCATTGTGGGCTATTTTCCTATTGTTTAGCAAAAAGCAAGAGCAGGATTTTGAAATTGTCTAATTCTATCCCCACTGGAGTAAGCAGCAGAACTCCCATGTAAATGAAAGGAGCAGCACTAGGGCAGCATCTCTCACAGCTTTATATTCCAACCAAAAATACTGTTCTCAATTTTCCACTTGCTTGGTGTCTTGTGTTGTCATTTACAGCAATGCAAACAGAGTGCAACGAAGGTGTAAAATAACATTAGGTCAGTTTTTTCCACTCATTTACATTAGTTGTAGCAGCTGGCAGCCTATTAATATTAGCTTTACATAGCATAAATAGTGTGTTTATGCAATAGAAACTGCAGAGGTGCTTCCGCTATGCTTTTATTTCATCTTCAAGAAAGTCCTAGCTTTCTTCCCAATATTGTCCAGATATTCTGAATTTCCCTCTTCTTATGCTTTGCGATAGAGACTATACTATGTAATGGTTTCTATTCTCTGTTGATGTAAAACAAATTGATTGACTATGCAACCCACACTTAATGCTGCTAATATTGATAGAGCTCATCCTCATCTAACACGACACCACATCACTTCTACTGGCTTTAGTGGATCCAGAAGAATCATGACCCAGTCCTCTTCTTGGAACTAGCTTCCTTGTGGCCTCAGATGTTTTGTGTTTTTACACTTGCGTTGTTTTACATTCCAGATACTTAGCACATATTTAAAAGATAACGAGGCAAAACAGTTGTGTGCAATGTGTTATCATGAAATAACTCCCTCACTCTCATGGCCCACCCATCAGCTTGCTATAAGCTTGATCAGTTCCTTAAGAATGATGAATAGTGTTAAAATTTGCCATATTCCTTTCTGCCAGATGCTCTGAAAAGCCTGTTAAAAGTCCATAAAACAAGCAAACCAAGTTCAGTTACGCTCTGCACTTTTCCGTCACTGCTGCTAGCACAAAAATTGATTGATTGTGCTTTGTGCTGGTCTAAATCTAGCCTGTTCACCTGCAAAACACTGCTCTCTTGTACTTTTTTGTTGTCCTCAGCAACATCCTGGTGAATGTTTTCTCCTGGTACAGGGATTTCTCTGTGATTCTAGCGCTTGCTTGCCTTTTTTTCTCCTCCGCGAGCTAACCTCATTAAAAGATGAGACCCTTGCCTTGGTGGCACGTCCCCCCAGCTGAGGACCTGAGTCCTGCTGCTCCTCTGTCACCTCCCTGCAGAAAACTGAAACGTGTCACCTCCTTCACAGCACAGAGCTGCACACATGGAAGGATGGGGTTTCGATGGGGTTTCCCTTTTACTGGGAGCTCTTGCTGGCTGCACGGGTGTACGGCATTCGAGGCATCAGCGTAGGGGAATGCAAACAGAGAGCTTAGAGCAAAGGACAGCCTAATCCTGGCAAAGTGAAATCTTGCTGCAGCGGTTGGTAGAAAAATGAAGCAGCTGTGGCTACCTCTGGGCAGGGAGGAATATAAAACATGCATTTGTCTCAGTTACAACTACTACAAGAAGAAAGGGTTGTAATCACGTTGAAAATTCTGAAGACAAATGATGCTCAGGGAACATGTAATATAGAATCATTGCACCTGAAAGTGGTTTGGGCTAATGTGAAGAAAATGGGAAGGCAAGAGTGAATCCTGCCACAGATGCATAGACATTAAGGAGACAAAACTTTTGTGTTGCTGCTGAAAGATGAGTGAACATTCCAGAGACCTGGAGCAAAAGTGAAGGAGAGGTTATGGCACAGCGGGAGTGCTAGCCACCAGCCACCACAAGGAAGCCCAGGTAAAGAACAAACTAACTTCCAGGGAATGAGAGGAATGGGAGCTGGCAGATAAGGAAAGGAGGAATCCAGCAGGTTAATCTTAGATGATCAAACAAGGTAAAGAGAGAGGAAAGGATTGAATGAGAGTAATAAATGTAAGGGAGTAGAAGAAGACAAAAATAAAGGAGGTGCGGTTGTCATTTCAGTCTGTCTGAGAGCTGATGGGGGTGAGCTTCTGAGGGCTTGAGCAGTCCTGGAGCTTCAGAGAGTGTGTCCCAGGTACAAGAAAGACTAAATGTCAAAATTTAAAAGGTAATAGACAACTTTTGGAAAAGAGAAAGGGTGCTGGAGAATACAAAGAGCCACAGAACTTCTGCAGGCAGGCAGTGAGCATGTGGTGAAGGTGTAAACGAGCCATTGAGTAAGATTAACCAACATGACCAAGTATCACACAGTAAAAACAAAATCCCAGAGCTGTTGTGCATGTCTGGGAAAAGATCTTGCATGTGCTTGGCTGTAGAAATAGTTATCCAGTAAAGTACCCAGCTCTTTCCCAGAGAGGTGTTCCCAGTGTAGGGTGAAAGACAGCTTTACACTGCCCTGCTCCCTGTTGTGGCCTGGGAACTGCTGCCGGCAGCTCCAATGCAGCTGCTGGTGGATGAATTGATATTTTCACCTTAGTTGCCACAGCCAAACCCATTTCTCTTCACACTCCTGCTGCTGGAGGCTGCTGGTTACGGTTGTTTTTTCATAGCCTCTTCCCAGGTGCTCGACAGCTGCTGGTGGTGGCTGAGGGATGAGAGCCTTTGTGGAGGGGAGGTGTTAATGACTCTGGGAGAGAAGCACGTCTACTGAGGATGAGGTGCCTTTGGTCTGGGGACAGGATTGATAGCTGGTCTGTCAGAGAGCTTAACTAATCATTAGCAGGGCGTCCAGCCAGCCTCTGCAGATTCCCTCCAAGGCTGTGAGTGCAGGTAAAACAAATGCCTCACAAAGAAGTGAAAGGCAAGAGCCGATGATCAAAACACCAAACAAACACTGTGGACAGTAAGCTCTGTCATTCCCAGGCCTCACAAAATGATGCCTGTGCACACCTGTAACAGTGCCAGGGTTGCCTCCGCTTTCGATACTCCATGGAGAGTTACTCTTTCCACTAAGGGAGTATTACGATGCAGTTTCATTTCCCTTCTGTAGCCTGAGTGAGCCCCAAGAATGGTGAAATGCTTCCCAAGGGTGTCAGCAGCTTTCTGAAGAAAGGAGGTAAAATGCTGCAACTTCAGCATGTGTTGTAACAAACAATGGAAGACCATTATGCTAGTTGTGATGGTATGTGGGCCTTATTGGCTCCTTGAATATGTCTGGTCATCAGCTGGAAAAGTAAAAACTTAACAGCAGTGTTTAGTCACCCTTCCCTCTGCCTTCATTGGTCTCTGTCATTTGCAATAAAAAAGTGAAAAAACATAAAATTATAAATTATTTTAATTGCACAAATCTGATTGTATTTCTCTTCTCTCATTTCCATTAGCTTTCCCAGGAATTCTGAACTTTTCAAGAAGTTGCATGCAGCAGTCACTAGGGATATGTTCATGATGTTCGTTAAGCAGAGGCTTGGGTTCTGTCAAGTGCAATCCATACTTTAAGCCTCCGGCACAATTTCTGCTCCAAATGGGAAATGCACTTTAAAGTCCAAAGTTTAGGGTCAAACATATTACTGCTTCTACCTGATCTCACTTCTCCAGTGGTTGTGTCCTATTGGGAAATGGAGGATGAGAGAAGTTATGTGAATTCTTCAGGGTTCCCACAACATGTTTCATGATGCCACCTGAGGTAGCAATTTGGTGGACAGTGCCTGTGGGGCTTTGCAAGGTGGTTTGTGCCCAGGTCTCCCATGTCACTCTCCTAAGATTAGTTTTATGGGACAGCCTTGTACCAGATACCCAGGGAGAGCCTTTTCTCAGATACCCAGTGATACTCAGTTATTTTTTAATTAAACAAGGTTATTTCAGTCCTTTTGTCAAGGAGTTTCTCTCTGCATCTGAAGTTGAGCTTAACACGTAGTGTTAAAAGTAGTGATAATAAGTATACTTTTTATAGAGAGATAATAATAACAAATACATAATTATAGGTATAATACATATAATACATAGATAAAATAACAAATAACAATAATAAATAGTGGCAACGTTCCCTGTTCCCCCTTCAGACATTCCAACCATTACTGAGTTGCATTCTGCTCCCAAAAAATAGGGCTAGTCCTTCGTCTCTCAACAATGGGTACTTGCTGACAGGTAAAAGAGAATTTTGGTTTTATCTAGATACAGTGAGGTGTACAGCACAGAAAAGAAATCAGAGATTGATATCTGAACAAAGACTTTGCAAAAAGAAGAAAAGTGGGTCAATTATCCAGGATAAATATGTCACACACCCATGCCAAAGCAGAGGGATGTAAGCACACCATAGAAGACCCATCTAATCAGAATTTCAGACTCTCAGTTCTGGTGGATGCTAAAATCACCTTGAATATGAATCAAATGGATAAAGGAGCGCATCATTGGTGCTTGTGATAAGAGACTGGTGTTGCAGAAAGCCTCCATCTAGATCAAAATGACATTTGTGCTCTCTTCCTGATGGTTTCCTCAGTAAATTTTGGCTAAATACAGGAAAACAAACATTTCTCATTCTGTGAACCTGTCCTCGTGCCTCTGAAGACAGCAGAATTATTTACAGCACAAGAATTGAAGAGGGCAGTTCCTTTACCTATTTTTGTTGGTAAGGAGTCCTGAATAGGGAAAGATTACATTGCTTCTCTCAGGGACTTGGATATGAAGTTAGTGCCTAATCAGGCTTAACAAATTTGATTTTCCTCAGTGGTTGGTCTCCTGCAAATTGATGAAGATCACTGATTTTAGATCACTTTACATTCACAATTAAAGATAAAAATTAAAATAATTATCACCTAATAAAAGACATTTCTCAGTATCACAAGAAGATATCTATCAAATAAAATGCTAGACATTGCTAGACATTAGTCGTCTCTTGATATTATTTTTTTTAAATACATATCCAACATCAAATTCTGGCCATGTTCTTATATCTCTGTTTTTCTCTAAGCCCTGATGATCAGATAGAGCATGCTGGAAAGTTGGAGGTTGGATGTGATTTCTTTGGAGGAATGTTAGAACTGATATTCCGCTTTCAGACTTAATCAGCATCCTCAAAGATAGTACAAAACTAGGGTTTGTATCTGCATCTTTCAGGAGGCTGTCCCAGTTCTGGCCTCTCTCTGCTGTGAGCATCCTTAAAAGATACATCAAACAGCACAACATGAGTTCAAACAACTTTGCTTGTAACTGCAATGAATCTGAAATGTACTGATGAAAGATTTATTAGTGTCGTGCAAGGCAGAGTGTCCTCACGCTAGCAGAGACAGTTTGAATCACGGAGCGAGCAGGTTGTCAAAGAGAAGTCAGCGTGGTAATCGGAACAGCGTTCTTAGCCTAATTGCAATGGAGGTTAAGTCATCATCTGAGTAGGGCCTTGGATAATGACAACCACACAAATAAAGCAGTAGTAATCTGGGCCACACCTCCCTTTCTGCTCTTGCAGTGGATTAGGATGTGTGGCTCAGGCTGAGACAGACGTTGGTATCTCCCTTGGATTTTCAGCTAGAGTGACTCCAGTGGACTTCAGCCAAGATGTTCTGACAAAACAGTTTTCCCTGGGGAGAGATAAGCCTTATCGTTTGTGTTTGTGGGGATGCTGGTACAGGAGCAGTAAAAATTGTGACACAGAAAATGTATTGTGATACTTTTCTAGTGTGCGTAAACACATGGGTCAACCTAGAGAGTTTTCTAAGCCTTGATCATGCTGTCCTTTCTGACACTAGAGAATATTTGGGGTGTGGGGAAGCAGGGATCCTCACCAAAAATAATGAGAGTCATGTACAGGACAGACCACAGCTTCTGGGACCCTTGGAAATAATACTATGGGGATTTGACCCATCACTGCAGAATTTCAAAATGATTACAAGGGTCCAACCATTCGACTGGTGATTTTAGCATCTCTCTAATAGATGGACTTCATTCCAGTTAGCTGACTGAAGTTCAATTCTACTACTATTTCTAAGTCCGAAATGCAAGTTAATGGTATTGCCTAACATTTACCAGAGTGAAATATTTTAAAGTGTTTAACAATACTTTCTTCTGGGTGAAGCTGTTCTGACCTTGCTTTTCAGATTTTGAGGCCTTTTTTCCTAAGTCCTTTGAATGATGAGTTTTGTTCAACATGTTTTGTTAAGAGTGACTAACTCATAACTGTCCTGCCATTCCCAGGCATCATAGGCTTTCTGCCCTTTATTCATTTTGTTGGACTTCAAAATTTATCCCAAAACTCTTGTGTGTCACAATGGCCAAAACAGATTATATTAGGCCATTGATGGACTGAGTTTATTTTTGAAGCTGACATTACATGTGGTTTTTATGACACTCTGATAGGCCAATATTTAGACACTTCTGCCTGCTAATTTTAGCCACTGAAAATGCTTCATGTATTTGTACAGCGCATGCTTTTGGGTCTGAATGTAAGCTTCAGCTGATATTGTCTCTGGAACTAGAATGCCATCAGGCTATAATGAAAGCTCATCACATGCTGACATTCAGCCCTCTCTGAAAGTCAGATTGGCATGGTAACACAGCAGGTGTTCTAGTTTTTGATTCAAAGAGATCTGAGAAACACAATAGCAAAAATTAAAAACTTGTGTATAAGAAATTAACAACAACAACAAAAAGCAGCAGCAGGCACAAATTTTTCAGGCTAATGTTTGGTTAACCCTGATTTAACAAAGAGGAGTAATTTTTTCAGCTATTGTTTTTACATGATAGAAAAATAGGCACAAAAATTCTCTGTGATGAATATTTACTAAAGGAGGTTGCAGACGCTCACTGTCCAAAGTCAGTCTCCCACCCTGCTGCTCAAATACATTCCGTTTATGGTGAAAGAAATACACAATAAATTCATCCTTCATCACTGATGGCATGGAGAGTTGGACAGCCAGTTCAAAGATCCTCTACCCAGAAGCTATAGATAAGGATAGTCCGTACAAGTGTACCTCAACCTTACTCTAGAAAGACTATTGTTAGGCTGTTGCTAACAAGGTTAAGACAGGTCCTAGTATAAAGACATTACAAGGTCCTTGTCTGATTCCTTGTTTAACACCTTGTCCTTGCATTTTTCCACATTTGCATCTGTGGACCTTGTAGTCCACCCAATTGGCAATCCGTATTCTTGCATATATAGGAGTGCCAGGCCATGCATAAAACAAGGAATGGATGAGGTGGCTGGAGAGTGGCTACACAGAAGCATATAACATGAGGGGGTATGAGTGTACCTACACCTGTTGGCTCCAAGAGGGATGAATGGGCCTAAAGGCTGTGCCCATCACCTGGGAAAACACTACTAAGTTCAGTGATCCTTTCTGGGCCTTAGCTTTCTTGCTTAGACTGTCCCTATATGGGTTATTATAACAATTACCAACAGGTCTCTCTAATAAATGTGGACTTAGATGCAATCACAATTGTTGTAAAACCCGCTCAATGGTGCTTGCTTTCAGCAGTTGCTTTATTCTCCATTTCATTGAATTTGCAGAATCCATCTTATTTGCCTGCCTTAACATGTCTGCATCTTGGACAGTGAACTTCTCTGGGAAGTTCTGCATTATATGCTTCTTGAGTAAGGTTTTCCAAGAGCCTTGGGAATTTTGACTTAGCACTGTTCCTTTTCAAGTTAATGGTTACACATTTGTCCAGTTGCTAACATCTTTCTCCATCAATAACAAAGATATATTTAGAAAATCCTGCATATCACAGCCTCTAAACAATGTTATATTTAGACTTACTAATATTGAAACCAAAGGAAAGCTGGCAAAAAACCGTCTGGTCTGTGATGACTAATACAATAGAGTTAGACCCTGTTGAAAGAATCTGAATTACCCCCACAACAAAAGACAGCTAATAATTTTGTTAATGAATTCTGTGCAAATTAAATTTCCATTCCATACAGAAATCAAAACTGGTGGAAATTAATAATGTGGCCTTGAGTTTTTTTTAATTTCGCATCTGGAAAAAAAACACCCATTCATTGTCACCCTTGAAGAAGTGTCCTCACTCCTTGTAGTGTTTGACGTCTTCTCCTCCTTTTTATCTTCATGTGCATGTGAAAGATTTGTTGATAGCATTTTGATTAAGGAGAAAAACTTGCTTCACCCTTTTCATGCAGATGTCCTCCTAATGATCTCCATGCTTTCCTCCAGACTGTCTTCCCATTGTGAAACTCTGTAAGATCAGTCACAAACAGAGCTGCTGTCAGGGAGAACATTTAGCCCATTCTGCCACATCTTGTGACGCTAGGCTGAACCAGTGAAACAGTAGGACTTTTCCCAGTGGGACTCAGATAGTGTCCAAGATGGGGTGATTTATAGAGCTGGTGAAACTCCTCATATCTCAGTCAATGACTTAGAGTGAGAGTATCCATCATTCAGAAGATGCATGAAATACTAAGTCCTGAATCCTTGCAGAGTTTAGACTCCAAAATCTCTACATATAGAAATTTGTGCTGTAGATTAATTCTTGCTCTGACTATGAGCAAGATTCGCAATATGACACACTGTTTTCTCAGATTCTTCCTCCAGGGCCAATTATGTACAATAACATTCTTCTTCTTGTCCTAAAATGTTACCGCATCTGTTCGGAACAATTAAAACAGCCATTATGTCCCTGCCCCTAGATATAGATGCATTTCATTAGAGGAGGGATAATGCTGCATATGGCCATTGTTTTGTAGGGTTTTTGATAACAAGATTGCTCAGTACTGATTATAACGGTGGCAACGTGAAGATTTATTATGCTGCAAGAGGGTTGGGGGAAAAACCCAAGTCCACTGTTCCTCTAGCTGGGAACCCAGGGAAGTGATGGATGCCTCAGTACCTCCACTATCGGAGTGACGAAGTTTCAAAGATGTCAAAAGCAAAACTGTCTGGCATTAGGTAACATTCATACCTAACCTATGTGAACAGGAAAACCCCACAGAAATTAGAATATTAATCTTTATTGAGGCTATGGAAAGATATCAGTGAGGAATAAAACTGACTGATTCCCTTGGAAATCATGAGAACTAAGACATATCTGCAGCCAAATCTGCAGATTTCCGTGCTAGTTTCTGGCTAAGAAAGCCTCCAAGAAAAACAGCTAGAAAAAAATATCTAAAAATGAGTCCATAAAATCCATAAAATCCCCTGCTGGGACAATTCTGTAGCTGTCAGTGCAATTACATCAGGGTTGAATTTGTTTAGAGGAGTCCAGCAACATGCTAATCCCAAAGTAAAACACTCCAAGAATTATGGGTTATTACTGCAGCTGGTGAAATGATGGACACAGAAGAGAAACTGAGAGAGCCCCCCAATTATTTTTGATAAAAATGGCACACTGAGATGCTTCCAGGACCCATATTGCTTTTTCTTTTTTTCTGAAAATAGGATAATGCTTATTATTCAGATTTCCTGTCTCATCCCAAGTGGTGGTTTGCTATTGAACCCTATCGAATAATAATTGAAAGCGGCCTAAAATAGAAAATAGAGAAAGTGGAATCCCATAACAACACTAACTAGCAATAACGTCTACAACCAGCCACCACAGGCACTCAAAGCCTTTTAATTGCTAACAAGAAGAAATAGCTTTGCCCTTGTGAATCAATGAGATGCTCATGCAGGTTGTCTGCAGTAGGTTACTTCATGTACTCTGGAAGAGAAGGATGAGAGAGGAATGAAAATTGAAAGTAGATGGAAAGTCTGTTGACTGGTTTTGAAATATAGCTGCCTGACCATCCTCTTTTATTTAGACAAAACAGCTTGTAAGCACAATTCCCATCACTGAGACGTTATCGTTGCCAGTTAGAGAACCGCTCGCTGCAGATGCACCTTCTGCACGTTGCATTTCAAACCCTTTCAGCAAAGGATGAAGTGTTTGCTCTTTCGTTTGTTTGAGAGATTTTCTGAAAGATTTTCTGTCAAAAAATCATCCAAGCAACCCACCAAGGAAAAAAGCCCCAACCCTAAAACACCCCATGAATTCCACTATTTAACTTTCAGCTGTACAGAAAAACACAGCCTGTCAGAAGACACATCATCTGATGGAGAAGAGCAATGGGGGACGCATTTTAAAAGGGTCCATTAAACCTAGTAGGCAACATTAATTTTTTACCTACAGACGGTGTGAGCTGGAGGCATTTGGGAGTTGGAGAAAAAAAATGTGAATGGTTCAAAAGAAGCTGAATTTATGCTAGTAGCTATCTCTGCAGTTCTAACTGGACGTCCTCAATAACTGTTGGGTATATTAATATCTTCACCTTAGAGGTGATCTTGAGAGAGGTAGAGTTGACCAAATTCCAAACAAATTACAGGCAATTTGATTGTCTGAAAAATTACTTTCATTGTAAACATATTAATATATTAATTTATGTGACTTTTAATGATTTCTCTATTGTTATAATGTATCATTATACTCACAGTAAATATTTAAATTTTCTGAATGTCTTCAATGATGACAGAACGACTAAAGTGCTAATGAATTTTTCAATGTTGTTAGGCTGAAATGCTTTAAAGATTCTGGCTGGACAAAGAAGTTTGGGCCCAGTTTGGTGTCCAGACTGGCTAGGGTTTAGCCTAAGATTATCGAGTTAATGGCTAGACTAGTGGAAAAACCCAGTGTGCTGTTAAAATATTCTCTGTTATTTAATCTTTTCTAGCCAACAGCTTCTACAGATCATTAAGAAACCTTATAAGTTGTGTTTCCTAGAACAAAGAATCCCAAAGCTTGAAGCCATTTCAATCTACTATAGTTTTCTTAATTAAAAAATAAAATAATTCTTACACACAGATTAAGTTATGAAAATAGGAACTTCTGCACCAGATATGACATTTTTGCACTTAAATTGAAAATAAAAAGGCAGTTCTAAAACATAGCTTTTTGCATCATGGTAGCTCTTTTCGGTAGTCACCTCCTGAAGTAGTACTACTCTAAATCTGGATTTGATGTATACTCTAAAGAGTGAAATGTCTTGATGGGGTAGCAATTACTTAACTTGTCACTGATCAATTAATACTCCCCAGAGCTATGGCACTGTGCCCTAATGAATGTAACACTGGGCAAGGACACGGGAGAAATTTGGGTTCTCTTTTTGTCCAAATCAGTAACTTGTTTTGTGTCAATTTTTCTCTCCGGTCTTGTTTATATAAATGCCAATACTTGCATATATAAACTTGCATACATTTGAGAAATATTTCTCAAGTTCTAAATGTATAATGCCTGTTATCAAAAACACCACACTTTTGTTGGGGTCTTTAGGTGATATTATTCCAATTTTAGGACTGTGTCAGAGTTCTGCACTCCTGAAGCTGCTGCTCTTGGAAAGGAGAAAAAGCTTTCTTTCCCAGCTTAATGGATTGAACTGTCTCTCAACCTTTTATATGATATATCATTGCTAGCACTGTCTCCAAGACACTAATAAAGAGAAGACTCAATAGTATTGGCATGATAAAGTGAAAACTATTAATAAAGGAAAGCAAGTCCATCATACTCATTAGACTTAAGTGTAAGGGAAAGAATATAGTGTGTGTGTGTGTGATGCGGCTGGGGAATTATATTACAAGGCAAATCAATTTCCTTGCAGAGTTTTTGTTGTTGCTGTTGTTAGTAAGTAATTAATATAAATAATGCTGACTGTATTTAAATATTGAGGGTACTAGGGAAAATAGTGTAGAAGATGGCAAGCAGATGGATCATTTAATTTATTCCCCAATTACAGCTGACATGTTGGGTATAGAAATCTGTGAGTCATCTATTATTTTTTATGGTCCATTTTACAGCTGTGTTTATTGTTATAATAAATAAATACATTATCTCATTAGGCTGGTATTGTAAAAAGCTTGTAAAATAACAAACATCTTCCATCTTTCAGCACTTCCCTCCATATCAGGATATTACAGCCAAAGAGGAAGGATGTATTTATACCTTATTAAAAATGAGGTAGATCTCACTTAGCTTGTAAAAGTACGGATATATCCTGTGAAAATGACTCTCTCAAGTCAAGGTAAATAAATCTGATTCTCTTTGGTGGAGGTAATGGGGAGAGTCCTGCTGTATCTTTCCCTTGTTTGACAGAGGAGAACACATACCACTCGCCCCTGCTCTCCAGGCAGTAAATACACATTGCAAATAAATGTCAGATTGGTAATAAAGTTCATTGTATTTAAGTTTCAGACTATCCCATAAAATGGCAATTTGATCAGGAAAAACAACTTACTGTTACAGTATTTAAAGTTCAGAAGCTCTCTTCCTGAGACCAGGAATGGGAAGGATGTGTCCCATTCAGTTGGATCCAGCTGGGGTCTGGGGCACCTGGCTTTGGGGGTGGCACAACAGCAGGGACCTGCTTTCTTGTTATTCTTTATGCTGGAGACAAGGAAAATCATGATTGCTTTGGGGGAAGGAAGGCCAATGGAAGAACAAGGGTCGCAGTCACTATGCCCAGCCTACCCACAGAAACACCAAGTCTGACTCTCCAAGCCAAGTGACAGGTACCTATCTCAACTCAAACAGTTCCCAAATCTGCCATCCTCTGGCAGAAGAAATGGCTGGCTCTTAAGCACTTCTTTTTATTAAGATTTGGGCATCCTGCTGGGAAGCACTGCGCAGATCAGCGTTCGGAGGGGTCTGGGGCTTGTGCGTACCCTCTCCTTGTGTGTGGCAGCAGTCACAGCCTCCAGTCACCAGTCCAGCTGGTAAAGCTGAAGCAAGCTATTCCTGTTGCTGGGTGGCTATCCTCTCCTGCTTTTAAAGTCTATGCACAAGTTGTACCCAGGCAGGCTGGTATCTTCTACAGATGAGACAGACCCTCAACGTTTTGCCAGGGAGGTGGCACAGAGAACCTGCCAGCTGCCACCCAGAACCCAGAACCAATATTCTCAGGGGGGTGGCAATTTTCCCCTGACCAATGCAACAGCAAACCTTGCTATGGCAACTTTATTAATTGTGTTAACTGTTTCACTTACGCCCAATTCCTGCAAATAAGTAACATGTCAGCCCAAGCAATATTGGCCCCTCAAATATGGGCTGGGCTTTCCGAGTGGAGCATGATTCCATGTAAAAAATCATCTACAGACATAATTTCTCACTGTTTATTATGTCAATTTACTTGGCCCTTTGCATTCTCTATTGCCTTCCTTCAAACAACTGAGAAAAAAAAATTTCCTTAGCTTTCATTATTTTAAAAGGGGATAATTCAGTCTCTGCTCTTCCTTCTAGAGGAAAGCATTCAGATATCCAGGCGAAGATTATTTTCATTCTTTTGAGGCAGGTTGGGATATCTACTCTCCTTCTGTTGTAGAACCATAACTACACCAAATGTTGCATACAGCACATTCACAAGGCTGAGGAGCTTTTCTTCTGCATGAGAAGCAGTTGTGCCAGAACAAGAAGGTTTTGGTTTAGAAGCTCATGAAATTTCAGCATTACAAGTTTTGAAAGCAACCACACTGTGTGATTACACAGCAGAACAGGTAAGGCTGAGCTCTACCATTTGTGACTATGGTGAAAATCCAGCCAGCGTTTAGACAATTTTATGTGGGTTAACCAATCAAATTATCAATTGATATGCTGGGAATGTTTATCTGAGGAGACAGGAATCTCAAGAAAATCAGTGACAGCACTGTGGTCCAAGAGGATTTGTTTTTTTTCTTGGTTTGCTTAACTGGGGATGGGGGAAGATGTCCCTGAGCAGTCACAACAGGAACCACAGGTGAAACAACCTGCCCAAGGATGTGGAGTCCTGGGTCTGAGACCCAGATCACTGCTCCAGCTCTGCTCAGACAGGATGCCAGTCTCCAGGGTTAATCAGAAGCAGCTGAGAAGTAAAGGGGTTTGTCAGCTGCAGTATTTCAGCCTGGGAACAGGCATCCCCCTCATCACTTCTCCCATTCCCTACAGACATGACTCTTCATGACAAAGGCTGATACGTGTGTTATTTGTGTTTTCACATTACATTTAAAGAGGCAGAAAGAGCTTGAACTTTGTCTGAGAGGTCACCAGTATGGGGAAAAAAGAAAAAAAAAAAAGGTTAAGAAAGGCTGTTTTAAGCAGTATTAGTTCCTGGTTGCATAGCACACTCATCAGCTTAATCCCCTGAAGTGTCACAAGAACAGAGCTTTTCCAGCAAGTGTAGGAACAGCATGTACAAGCAATTTCACATTATGTTCCTTCCTGATGGATCCATGGTCTCAGCCTCTTAGGTCTGCTGCTGATATACATCAAGCTTCTCATCTGATGTATTATGTCTACAACTGAACTCCTGTCCAAAGGGGATTTCTTGTGGAAGAAGGAGTACATTTTTAGGAGATATAAAGGAGCTGGGTTATAATTTAAAAAATACTTTTCTGGAGTTCAGTCAAAAGAATATTGGGGGAGAGAACACAGGACAAATTTTCAGCCACTGATCTTTGACATCAACATGTTTGTAATGTGTACAAAAGTCCATCACTCAAGGTGAGAGCCATCTCTAAAGAAGGGGAGGAAGAAGGTTTCTCCAACAAAACAAAAATGTCCTGCTACTGCAAAGCTAATTCTATCCACACCATGCTTATTCAAAGGGGGGATGGAGGTATACTGAATTATACCCACCTGGTGTGATTTGGGTAAAGAAAACAAACCTGTGGCTCACAAAGTAAATCAAATCTGAATTTCTGTTACTGTATGAGCAAATATCTCAACTTCACTATGTTACCCCACACCCTGCTGGAGGGTTATTACCCATTCTGTTATCTATGGCTTCCTCCTGCTTGGTTCTATTTCTACTCACCTCAATATTTCTCCACATAGCTATTTTCCCTCTGTTGTTTCTAGCTATAATTAGAGCAGCGATTTAGCAATGCACTTTTCCCTGTTTACTTCTAAGATGTGGATGAGGACTCGGTGGTTCTCTTAATCAATACATCTATCTGCTTCTGCTTCCACAAGCTTTTAAAGAATTGCCGGCTCAGGACAATGCTGATGTCTCCAGTGATGGGCAAACAGGTGGAGGTGTAAATAGAAAGCTGTTGCAGCTGTGCTGGTGCTTCTCTGCTAGGCAGCAAGAACGTGGAGTAAGCAGCCTGGCTTTGAGCAGATGCAAGCACAATAAGGTAACTCGTTAGCCTGGGCTAGAGCCTTCGAGGCAGCAGGAACGTGTGTCCAGGCACCTCGCTGCTGTCCATGCTGTACTGGGCATCGGGATGCCCCGACCAATGTGCTGCTTCCCGGTGCTGAAAGAGGTTTTAAATGATGTTAAATGCTTTGGGTCAGCGTAACAAAAGAAAATCTGTCTCCTCTGTGCAGTCAAATGTTTTCAGGCAGAGAAACATGAAAGGAATATACTCACGGAGATGTGGTGTTGTACCGTGGGGTTGTGTATTGTGCACTACACCTTCCTTGTGGGAGCATTTGTGCTCTCTACTTAAAAATATTGCATTATTAAATCAAGTCACATATTTGCGAGTGGGAAAAATGAGCTTATGGAGGATGGGAAAGTGAAATGTTATCATACCATTAGCAAGGATTCAGCAGGCTCTTTTAATAGTGACTTCTTTAAATTTTATTCTGGTCCTTACTAGATCTGCTCAGGCCCCAGAAGAAAACTTGTGAGTGAGAAGGATTTGAGTTCCTAGTGCTGGAAACAAGCTGATTAGACCATGAGTTGTGGACCCGATTCCTCTATTTCTCAGATCTACTGTTTGCCAAGCGTTGGCAAGGGGAAGGTTCCTAGGTACCCAGCCCACCAGGGCCTGCAGGTTTTGCTGAGATTTTGCATACAGGGAGAGAACTGGGGAAGCTGAGCTTGTTGCAACCATGCATCTTTATTTTATTACTGACGGTATTTCATTCACTCAATTCCCTTTTATTCAGTGGCAGGTGACTGGACCTTGTTGTGTCTCAAAGTGCTGAGGAGCTGAGTAAGAACTGGGTTTCCGTTCCATCAAGGTGAAAGCAACAAAATCAGATGAATAAAAAGAAAAAAAAATCGTGCATCAGAAGGCAGACTGCTGCCTTCTCTCCCATGAGAGGGATTAGGTTCAAAAGTCCAGTCTTTCTAGTGCTACACCTTCATTTAAAAAGAGCAGCCCTTTGTCCCTTCTGTCCTGGGAGCTGCCACTTGGTATTTCCTATCTGCTGCCCATCCTTACGCAGGGTCTCTCTGCATTCAGGCAGATCGTTCTCCTTCTCCTCTCCCGGAATCCAGAGGCAAAGGCTGCACGGGGCAGAGAGGTGCTGAGCCCCGTTACTAGCGTAAGGAGGGAGCAGATCCTCTCTGCTCGGCCACGTTCTGTTGTGTTTTGTTGTCAGGCTCGGACCCTGTGAGCCTTTCAGGGATTAAAATTAATGAGATTCTCTGCTGCCACCGGTCTCTTCAGAGCACGCGATTTTCCTGGGCTGCAGTAACCCAGAGTGGGAATTGCAGTCAGAAGGTCAGAAAGCTCTTAAGAAAAGAAAGTCTATATTGTTGTTTGCCATTATTTGAAATCTAAAACTGATACCAAACCACTATGGGTTTGATGAGGCTTCCCTGTACCCCAGCAGGGTATGCAGATCATTGAATTAATCCAATGAATTTTTTTTTTATTGATGTGTAAGAGAAGAAAGGGATCTTTCAGTGCTTTTTGACATTTTTGTTGTGGGGAACTATACATTTAAGAGGCTTACATTCAGAGCCAGTGTGAGATGTTATTCATAGGCTCACACTGCACCACTCTGATAGTCAAGATAGAAACACAGGATGCAACTCTCTTGTCTCAACAAACTTGTCCGATTAATTTCCCCTGCTGGTATTAATATACCAGCTGCACTATCTCTGTTCGAGATGCATTTGCATCACAAAGGAATTATTTTATCTCAGCCCGTATAATTTCAAGTGATGTCGGTGGCTCACAGGCATTCGGTGTCCAAGTTATGATCCAGGACTGAAACTTTGCAGAGGAATGAGCTCCCATCTCATCCATGTCAATGTTATCTGCCTTAGTATTACTATTTTTTTTCTTTTAGTTCATGCAGTCTAGATTTGTTTCAAACCTGTGGTGAAATCTATGCTAATCTCTATCCTGCTGAGTTTACATTCAAGAAGAGAAGTGAGGCCCCATAATAGAGAGTATAATTTAGGATGGGAAGGGGACATAGGGCTTGCCTGCAGAGCCACCTTAACCCCTGCCTGTGATGAGGTTCTACCTGTTTCCAAAAGAGGGTTAAAAACCCAGGAGGCAACAGAGAAATACACAGAAAAATGATGAAATCAAAGAACTTCAACCAGTATGTTGATGAGTATTTGTTGCCCTGCACCTGGAAGCCCCAAACATTCAAATCTTTCCTTGTTTTTGCTATCTACAATGTGCATGTCTTGTCCTTTTGTGATCCGTGGCCTCAGGGGTAATTTTGGACAAGTGATTTGTGCTTTAAGTGAAAGAAGTGGTACTTCTTTTCAGCAATTTTGAACCTGGCTTCCTTTCAGCTTATCGAGTTCCCTGTGTGCTGAGACAGGGAGGGAAGCAAGGAAAAGATGATGGAGAGGAGATGCTCGGCTACTGACAGCTCTGGGGAAAGAGTGAGCAAGAGAGAGGCAGCTCAGATGGGAAGGAAATTCAGAGTTGAGAAACTGGTGGGGGGAAAAAAAATAAGACAGCCTTGTCTGTGTTATTTGAACAACTGTTCCTGTCTCCTTCTGAGTTTTTATATGCTTTGAAAAGTGTGTAAATGGGAGCATTTTTCTGGTCTGAAATCACTCTGTTTGACTTTGCTTCAGTGCTGTCAGTCTTATTTCTTCCTAGACCTGAGGTTACCCAAAGTGGACTGTGGACTTCCAAAAAGGCATTTTCAACATTGTTTCTATTCATGCATAAAACATTTGTTGCATGTTTGATTTCCACAGAAATAAGTGTCACACGAGTAAAGTGCCTTATTTCCCCTTCTCCTAATTTATTTCAGAGAGCCAGATAAATCTACATTCTTTCATCCCATCCTCTTTTCTGGCCTCCAGGCCTATTGAGGCAGCAACTATTTTCTTTGTCAGCACTCACCAGACCCTGACTCCAGGCAATTTTTGTAAATAGTTTTCCAATACTACTTCACTAATTTTGTATGCTTCACAGCCTATTTGCAAGTAATTTAATCATGTACAGTTTTTCTTACCAGGGATTATGTTGTTCTCTCCCTGGTTAAATGATACCCAGAACTTGCTGCCATTTTGATAGATTTGAGATCTGTTTCTTTCTACCAGTTTGTAATGTCTATGCTTCTGAGAGCAGGTTGTTTGTTTAACTGCCTCAGCAGAGGGAGACAGAATATGCAAGCTTTAGGTCTTTCCAAAGGGTCAGGTGTTATTCTCTATTCAACCACCAGGAATTGTGCAGAGATGCCCACGTGCCAGCTCACCTAGTGTGGATGAGAACTAACAAACTCATTTCACATGGGTGGAGCATTAAAATATTCATTACACGATAACCAGGTCAATAGGAACTGGGGAGCAAGGCATCTGGGCAGAAAAACCTGAGTCATGGTGGTGAGGGAGTTTGAGCTTTGCCACCGAGGCAGAAATGCAGTTTCTGTGAGCAATTTCTGCCCCTCTCTCTACTCCAAATAAACTCTATTGCTTTAGATTGCTTTTAGTGCTTTGATACAAGTACCACTAAACAGAAGTACCCTTTGGTTCATTGTTACAGGTGGCTTATAAATGTTACAATGTCATTTCTTTTCATTAACGTGGCAGGAAGTATCAGCATTTTCCACCAGTATTCGATCTTTCCTGCTGAAAATAGTGCAACTTTTATTTTCCTCCCTCTTCATGTGTGAAACAAAACACCTACCACTTTTTTATTGTATGCAGGAGAAAACTCTGGGAGGTGGGGTGGTTTTGGTTTTTTTGCTTATGCTTTTTTTTACTGCTAAATAGTTTTCTGTTTGTAGAAGTCTATTTTCTGTGTGTAAACAGAAGGGGTTTTCTTTCTGTGATACCTTAACATCACCTAACTCAGCACTTTAAGATCAGAGCTACATAGCACTCGTAGTCAGGAACACAATTAAAATGAGAGCTGCAGTACAATGGTCATGAGGACATCAGGGAGTAACTGCCTAGCATTACAGCAAGCATTATGATTAACTTCAGACATTTGGCCCAATTTAATACTTACTATTGCAAGCTACTGAGATTCCGGGGAAATTTGAGAGATGTTTTCTTTTTTTCTGCTTTAAAGCCTGTAGTGAAGAAGCTGCTTTGTATTATTTGCATTTTCATCTACACTGGAAGAGTGCCTGTTGGATAGCATTGAAACTGCAGTGATTAAAAAGACCCAGTGACTGAACCAAAATCCAAGCTCTGACAGGCATAAGTCTCCCTTCAAAGGCTGCCAACGACCCAGAACTAAAGTATTGTCTGAATAACTTGTGCTCAGAGCATTTGAGAACCTAATCTCAGCCTACGTTTTATAGAAAGAAACCAAGCTCTAAAGAAAGAAAAAGACTTCCAAATTTGAAGCTTACACAAATAAAGCAACAAAGGGAGTTTCCACAAGCAAAATTTTTATTGTAAAATCATGAGAATTTCTCACAGTCTAGACATCCCCTAATGGAAATCCTCCAGGCTTCCCACCCAGCTTTTCTGGGTGCTCTGAAATGCACCTTCACCCTCAGCTTGACCTACCCTGTAAAATAAGCTGGCTCTACTTGTCTCTTTTTTTTAATAGGCTTTCTTCTTCTTTATTAACTCCCTTCAGCTGGCCCTAACGAGCAGCTGAATTTCTTCTTCTTGGCTGGCTTCTGTAGTAAAAGGGTAAAGCTGCTTGCTCTGGTAAGCCTGGTAACTCTATTTTTACTAAACTGCAAACTGTATCAGAAACAGTGTGTATGACTTGGGGCATATTTTTATTTTTTTTGTATCTGTGGTGGTGGTGTTGTTATTGTTTAGGTTTTGGTGGAGAAAGTTGTTAAAGCAGCTCCTCAGCAGGTGTTTCTGTATAAGGAGCTCATTGCAGAACTGGGGCTAAGTGATATTATTAAGGTTGCTCAAGGAGATGGGGGCAATATTGGGGGGGACGGGGGGGACACGGACCCTCGTGTTGTGGTGGTGCTTGGGTGCTATGAGGAGAAAACAGGGTCTGAAAACACCCTGTATGTGAGTGTGGTAACAGGAACCTAAACCTTCTGATCTGATAACAGTTCCCCAATAGGCAAAGCAGACCTCATGGTACTATTGAGGAGAATTACTGGGTTTTCTGGGAACCCCTTGCTCTCACTGGTCTGATTTTCTTTTTTTTTCCCCTGTGATGCCCACCCCAGCAGCCACCTTTGCTATGCTACTGGCAGCAGGACCCCGTGACACACACGATTAGAAGGAGCGTTTGGCTGTGTGCACCTCTGCCAGAGCCTTTCTCAGCCTGAGCTCGAAATGCCGTGTGCTGAGCCAGGGCTGCTGCTAGCTGAACGTGTAAAAGTTGAGCTTCAAGCCACTATAAGCTTTATAATTGCTTATTGCATTAACTCGGATGCTACTACGGAGCATGCTGAGTGTTACTCTGATTTTTATTAAAATAAAAAGATGAAATGCCAAATTAAAGAAAAATGAAGGGGATTATCATGACTCCAGGTTAAACACAAACAGCAGGATTCAGAGAGCTCCTGGAGAACAGAGCTCCTCTTTCAGTAAAATCTCTTCATTTACAAAACATTTAAAAAGAAAAAGGGAAAAGGGAGAAATATCTATATGCTATATCAGGAAAATTGCCTTTAAATGATATGTTTCTCAGGAGTTTCTATGAAGCGTTAGTAGCTCTCCAAGAAACAGAGGCCTTGTTTTTATGCTAACGATAACTGAAATAAAGATGGATGGAGGGAAAATGCAAAATGTTCTGCTATATAATCTAGGTTGGTTTGGAATAATTATCTATTCTTTATTGGAAGTTTGTTTTTTTTTTTTCTAGCTAGTAGCAACTCTTTAAAGGAAATATTTGTTTTTCCTTACTGCTTGATGATAATCATTGCCAAATGCTGGAATGCTGTGAAAGGTGAAAGATTTGTTTTATTTCATTTTCCTCCCTTGATTTTTGTTGCTTCCTTCCCCCTCCAGGAACATAAATAATGATAATAATAAACACAGGAAAACCCCTCAGGTAACTTACAAATGAAATGCGGGAGATGTATTGTTATAAATGAGAGTGCGAATGGCACACCGGTAAAAGTAGGAAGAAATGTGTAAGTCCTGAGCTCCCCTGAGCTGAAGGGGAAGGCTTAGGAGATTTGATTTCTGAGCACTGCCCAGAGAAAGAACTGCAATGGAAATCTCTGTTTTCATTAAAAACACAAGCCAAAAAAAATATCTTTCTCAAAGCCTGATTACGAGCCCCTGATTTTGACCCCTATTTTAGTTTTAATGCCTTTAGAAAAAGAATAAATAAAGTGTGTTTCAACTGGAAACCTCTGGCGTGGCCATGGTAGGGAGCAATCTGCATGTAAATGTGTGGTGAAATTATTTGGTGGGAGAAATGGAGGGAAAGGGAATAAAATTATTCCTAAAGATGCATAACAACCTGGGGACTTTCTTAATGTTTAAATTTGTGCCCAATGAAGCACTTTCAGCAACGGTAGCCGAAATGAAAGAAGACTGTGGACTTCTTCCCTGTTTAACTGAGGCCATGATGCATGTGAGATCATTCGGGGCCCGCAGGGTAGGATGAGATGTTAGTTTTTTTTGCCTCCTGAGTCTGTATCTAGGATGTTTATTACAGGAATTACTTTTTTTTTTTTTTTAATGTAAAGGAAAAACACGGTGCTTGCTGGACTGGATTTTGCAACCTGTTCTAATATCCTGTGTGCTCTCCGTGATGCACCAGGTCTAAGCATGGGGAAATAGACAGCCTTGTGTGATGGACCATTACGGGTAGCAAAAGAGAAGGTACAAAATAATTGAGTATTGGTCATAAGTGTTTGTGCTTCAGGGCAAAACCCCAAAACCAGTGTATTTTGTTTGGCCCTAATGTCAAAACCTGGGGAAATAGGATGGTGAGTGTCCTTGGAAATGTGTGATGTTTGGAGGCTGAGGTGTAGAAGTGGAGATTGTCTTCCCTTGTGTTTTTAACCACTACATTGCCCAAAAAGGCACTTCAGTATCTTGACTATGAGTTAATGAAGCATTTCTATGGGATCTCTGAGATTATTTTTTTTTTCATAAGGACATTGCCAGGAGTAGTTACAGCTGCAAATTTAATCATCTGCTTCTGTATCCCAATGCAAATGTTGAAAGCCTGTGGAGCAGGTGAGCTCATCATTTATCTCTAGAAAAGTTCACTTGCAGTCAGTCGGCTTATAAATCTTTACCTTCTGAACAGCTTTACAAGTGTTTCTGAAATATTCAAAACATTTTCTATTCAGTATGCTTTTCTGCTGTATTATTTAGATACCAGATTCACACCAGTGGACCTGGCTCAGACGACTGTTTGCATTTTACTTTCTAAGCCTAGTGTAAAATATTCAAAGAGTTCATTAGAAGAAAATGCTAGACAATTTTCTCTCTTTGGAAACATTTTCTCTGGATATGAACTGAGGATTTGGAACATGGGATAGGCTTGGAGAGGTAAACAGGATTTTGGACACTTTTCTAAACTGCCTGAATTTTTAAGACTCATCTATTAACTGGGATAAAGGTCCTTAAATCCCTTCTGAAAATGTCAGATGAGCACTGGATTTGAGAAACACAGGAGCATAGAGCAGCATCCCGTGGGACTCCCACCCACTCCTAGTGAGCAGCTCACCTCTGTCCTCTCCACTTTGCTAAGAAGAGCCGTAAATGAACAGTGTTTGTTTGAAAAAGGATGAGAAATACACGGAGAAAGGAAGACTTTTTTCTGAAGCATGCCATAAATGGGAAGGACGCTTGTGTAAGGCTTAGGAAAGGAATGGATTATGCTGACTAACCCAGAGTCACAGCTCTGCTGCTCGCTTTGAGGTTCCCACACCTAGCTCTGAAGAAGTAAATTGTTTGTGTCTGTCGTCAGCAGCTTTTGTTTGAACCCAGATGAAATATTGTAAAGTTTTCAAAACAACTTTTATGTTTTATCTTGATAAAAGACATTCTCCCAGCCTCACAAGTTCAGAAATAGCCTCCCTTTTCCTGCTCAAAGCCATATGCTGCTGACAGCCCTACCTGATTATGTGATTCTCTTTCCAGATCCTCTTCTTTTTTTGGAAATAAAAAGCTATTTCCTTGACTGAAGTGAAAAATAGGTTATTTTCCCCATTAACAAAGAGAATACTTTGTCTGTAAAGCTAAAATAAACGGAAACCGATGTCTGATCTACACTCAGCAAGCGTTTCTAATCTAGACACGGTTAAGATGGCTTTGCATTGAATTCTGATGAACTTGACAGGGGAATAATTTAAACATTTGCAATTTTTCCAGTGTTTTTCAATGTGTTAGCAGTAACACCTCTTAGACTGAACTTCCTGGGAGTGATGTTTCGCTAGAACTGAGCTGACAGCTGCAACTGTCCATTCAGCAGAAAGAAGAGAAAAATCCTCATATCTGGATGGGAATCAAAGCCCTTATACAGACAATGCTGTCTGCATATACTTTTCTGGAGAGGTTTATTTCCCCTCTGTCTTTCTACTGTCTACAAATGTGAGCTGTGCCTGCCTGTTAAAAACTGCACTAATTCTCTTCTGTCCCTTGTTGGCTCTGTTGCCCTGCTCTTCTAGGGACTGAAGAGGAAATAAAACAATGAAAAAGCCCTCAGCAGGTATTTCTGAATTGAGTGGAATTAGGAGCTATCTGCAGTTCTTGCACTAAAGGCTAGCCCTCTTCATTTTCCAGATCACCAGAACCTCGGCCGTGTCAAATAACCAGACCAATTGCTATTAGATTTCATCCAAACAAATCAGGAAGGTCCATCCAGTAGCACATCCTGAGAGCTAAAGATTTGGTTTCTTTCTGCACTGGGGAAAGCAGAAGCATTTCATTTTTGTGAAATGGAAGCATTCCTCCAAGTGTTTTGTTTCAATGTGATGGGAAATGTCATTTGCCTTTATTATATTGCATTTGAAAAGAAGCAATTCATCTTATTGATGCAAAATATTTTGACTGCCTCAGAATGAAATGCTTCAATAACTTTCCACTGAAACTTCCATCAAAAGGAACGTGCTCCTGCCAGCCCCTCTCGCTGAGCAGGCATTTTGTCCAGGGACACTATTCTGTCAGGACAATTCTGCTCAGCACTAACTTCCAGGTCAGATCCCTTCTTGATTGCTTGGAAAATGACTGTACCCCCTCCAGGTCAGAGACCACTTCCTCTTGATACTTAAAAATGCTTTTGGATGCAGCATAAATCCTGACCTGTAATTCCAGGGTGGGAGGAAGAAGTAACAGTTGAAGAATAAGAAATTATTTTGTCAATACTTTATCCCATCTGGAGTTTGGAACTAAGAGTATTCTCACTGGAAAATCAGTGAGCTTTGGGTCAGTATCCATGTTTCTGGAGGTGCTCTCACTAAATCATCAGCTACCTTGACTGCAATGTCTTAATCATTGTGAGCATATTCCTTTCCTCTCATGTTTTCTGTACATGGTTATAATGCATGTTTTTTCAGTTATATGCTGGAGACATAATGAGAAATATATTCTTTGGAGAAATATATTAATACATCTTTATTTTTGCCTGAACAGTTCAAATCAGTTCTATCTTCTCACTGAAAATATTTTGGAGGTACTTTTAGATCACCATAGCTTGTGTATAGGATTCAAATGATTGCTATTTAAATGGAGAGTAGCTTGCTTTCATATAAACATGCTCCAATCAGTCCTGTGTTCACTGGAGCAGCATTAATCTCTGCGACTAAGACCTGGAAACTAAAATAATAGAAAGATAAACTGAAAATGAGAACTATGAAAATCTGTACAACTCTACATTTAAGAAGGTCACCAGTAAATGAAAGCTATCATGCTAGTGTTGTAGTCAACCATAAGTGAAGTGAGAAAATATGGTGATCATAAATGGCTGATAAATTAGACTTTAAAAAAAACAAACCAAACAAAACCCCACCTTCCCCCGTGCTCAGTTTCATGTCAGGTGATATCCCAGGTAAGGAAAATTCCCATCCTCTGCATCAATAACATTTTTTTCCACCTTGACAAGGACCCTTTGATAATGTTAAATGAGAAAAACTTCAACAGTCTCAAAAAAATATTAAAATAATAATTCTACAAATAGTATAGAAATTGCTCATGGTATCTTGTTCATTCTGAATTAAATTCATGAATGAAAAAGAGAAAGGAATTCACTCAAGAATACTCATTACTGTCTATTTTGTTGAGATGATTTATGACACTTTTCCTTCTTTTGGTCCTTCCAGAATATTTGTTTTACAAAACTGTTGCATAAAAGATCTACTTTCTAACTGTTGTGAGTGAGAAATAACTCCATTGTGAAAAGAGGGGTGGAAAAGTGTCTAAATATCTCCAGGTGGAAAATAATTCTAAATTGAATTTTACAAGTCACTGTGGTTTTATTAACACTGATAAAATAAAGTGAGGGAGAGAAGGAGAGAGAGAGAAAAGAAATTCAAAATCAATCATATTTTAGTGGAGACTGCTCAGTGACTTGCATAAAAGATAATTAATCTTGTTTGGGAACAACACGAAGTACATAATAGAAAATAAGGGTAAGATTGATCCTGAAGTTAGACAGCTTTGTTGCCAAGCTGCTTATACACAAAGGAGGGAAAAAATATTCAGCTCATCTCTGATAAATTATTAATCTACTTTTTTTCACAATATTGTTAATGTTTGTGGCATAAACGAAAAAGATCAAAGCAACACATACTTGATAGAAAAATCTTCTACCATTGGAATAAATATTATTTTTTTTTATTAATACGCTATTTATGTTGCAAAAAGTTAGATTTATTCCTGATTTCCAACCCAAGATTTCTGCACAGAATATGTCAAAATATGTCCTTGGAACAATCGAAAATCATCAATTTGTTTTCAGTTGATTGGAAAGAAGCTGGAGCCTAGCTCTTTATAATCAAGAGGAATTATAGCCTGCAACATAAAAATATCTGGCCTGGCACCAAGGGAGCATCTAACTCTCTGGAGTTAGACATGTGCAACCTGCAGACCCCTTGTGCCTCTCGGATGAGGCTTGTGGTGTCGGTGTCTGCTCTGCGTTGTCCCAAGGGATAGGAAAAGAAAGGTGGAGAAAGACACAACTAAAATTCCTGCTGATCTCATTGGAAAAATGGGTTTCTGTGAGCTGTGGGACACCATCCCTTTTGGATTTCAGCCACTTGGGTGGGTTCTCTTATGCCTTTGGAAAAGACATGCATTTTCCTGGAGGAGGCGTTAACCCACATCTCAACTCTGCCCGTGTTACTGATAGGGAAGCAATATCTTACTGACTTACTCTGTCTGAGCTGGGTTGAGAAAGGCCCCGTATCAATCTGCTGTTAGGAAGACAGACAAGCCCGTGCACACAGCACAAGTCAGAGTAAGTCTATAAAGCTAACCTCAACAGCAAACAGAGTAGAAAGATGTGATAACTTGCCTCTGCTTGTTTAAGAGTGGAAATATCATAAAATTTAGGCATTAGATGGACATGTGTGACTATTAATGTTTGAAGAGAGTGTTTTAGTTTAATTTAGAGACAAATGGTCTTAAATATTTTTCACCTATCTGCCTTCTTCCTCTTCCTATTCCTCCAAAAATCTTCTAGCAAATGGTGATATTTTCTGATTTCCCTCTAGATTCTTATCTATGTTTCTGCCCCTGTCCCCTTTCAAGACCTGAGAACATTTATTCATTTCTGTAAAAGAAAAACTATGTTATTATTCACTTTAATGCAAGCACTAATAGTATTTTTCATGTTTGAGGCAGCTGAATCCTGTGTCAGTTGCAAAGCTCAGTTTCTCCTTTGGTGTAGAGAGTTGTTCCATTAAGTTGTTTTGTTGCCAGGGAGCTCTGTTGACAGCTACTCTTCTTCTCAGCTACTGACTCTGAAGAGCTAATCTTTGTCCTTCTCTCCTGTTCAATATTTTCCCTGCTTGATGGACAGATTGGCTGTTGAGATCTGTAATGAACAGTGGCACCTTTCAGCTGTAGGTGACTAGTATTGAACCTGGCTTTGGTTGGGAATAACTGAGGAGAGACTACATGTAGTCTGTACCTTCTGATGGCTCTGGGGTGATGTCTGGGATATGACTCCCATTCTTAATAACCACATCTCGCAAACCTGACCTTGCAGCTGATAGTAATCTCTATTGACATGCTCAACCACCAGGCTGGGAAGACTAAATTACCCTTTGTCTTGGGAGGAGGTGACTCCAAAGCCTGCACGAAGTGCAGTGACACATGGAGTGAAACAGTAGAACTTCACAACCTGCCCTATGTTCATCTGGTGGACAGTGAGCAGCTGTCACCAGTGTGGTGTGTTTGGCTGTTTCCATCAGTATAAAGTTCAAAGAGGTTTTAATTTTTTCTTCCTTGTAGTTTATTTCATTCAGAAAGTGCAGTTATTCGGTGTACTGGTTTTGGCTGGGATAGAGTAAAAATTCTTTAGAGTAGCTTGCAAAGGGCTATGGTTTAGTTTTCTGACCAAAATAGTGTTGATAACACAGGGATGTGGCTGAACAGTGCTTACACAGTGTCAGGGCCTTTTCTGTTTCCCTCACTTCCCTGCCTGCGAGGAGGCTGGGGGTGCACAAGAATTTGGGGGGGACCCAGCTGGGACAGCTGACCCCAACTGACCAAAGGCACACCCCCTACCGAGTGATGTAACGTTCAGCAAAAAAAGCTGGCAGAAGAAGGAGGAAGGGACAGACATTCTGAGTGATGGTGTTTGTCTTCCCAAATAACCACCATGTGTGATGGAGCCCTGCTTTCCTGGGCATGGCTGAACACCTGCCTGCTAGTGGGAAGCAGGGAATAAACTCCTTATTTTGCTTTGCTTGTGTGTACAGCTCTTGCTTCACCTATTAAACTGTCTTTATCTCAACCCACGGGTTTCTCGCTTCTACCCTTCAGATTCTCTCCCCCCACCCCACCAGGGGAGTGGGTGGATCAAGCAGGTGCCCATCAGTCTTAAAGCCCAGCATTCAAGAACTTGAGAAGGTATTACAGGAATCATTACCCTATACTTGGACTTTTAGAAGGGATACATTTGTGTGTATGTGTGTGCTCAGTAGTTTCTTAGCTTATGTGACAGGGTGAAGTTGGCTGTGTTGTATTTATTTGTGTGTGTGTAGGAATGTGACTGTGTGTGAAGACTCAAGAGTGTATCTGCTAAGGTGGGTGGATTTACTGCTGCCATGGTCTAACGTTTTGGAGGGATGCGAAGTCCAGGGGACAACTTGAGGCAGTGTCTCAGCATACTTACTGGTGTCAAGGGGAGGTGTCCAACCCTATCAACACTTACTCTTACCTGCCCCTTTTTCACAAACTGGCTTTTGGCACTTTCTTGCCTCTAATTTTGCCTCTCTAATTTATAGCAGAGTATATTTTGTCACCCAGGGTTCGACAATGATGATAAAGACATAGCCTTATCCATGTTGACTGGCACCAGTGCCTCTCCAATATTCAGTGAAACTGTCTTTGAGCAGCATCTGCTCTTTCTGGTTTTGTGGTTCTGTTTTCCCAAAAATGCAGAACTGGTGATGGTGTATTTAACAGACTTGGTGGACTACTTCTGAACTACTATGTACTAGAAATGACATAGAGACAAACAGGTTTATAAGGCATGAAGCATAGTAAGTCATCTCTGCTGCTTCAGATTTTTCGAATGCAAGAATGAAGAAAACTTGGATAGTTCCAGCAAAGCAATGGTTAGATTTACAGAAATAGTCTGTAAATAATAAAAAAAAATCTGTAAAAGATCCTTAGTCTCAGATGTATATATGTGCCATGCACTTCATCCCTCTTCCAAACTGGCATATACAATTTTTGTGCCTTTGAAAGGTCTTGACTAATTCTGGCTCAAGGAGACATGAGGCTTTCAGATGTACATGACTCTGAGTGTTCTTTTGTTTAACTGTCATAAAGAAACCATGTAGTCATTTGAAATGATGCGAGAAATCACTTTGCCTAAGTGACAATGGCATCACATTCTGTCTCTTATCTTGCATTTCTCTGAAAGGTCGCACTGTAATGATTTACGAAAACTATCATTTTGTCCTTTTTTTGATTAATTTTTCTACTGTAGATTTTTTCAGTTTTGAATTATACAACTTCTTTTATCTTTAGATTCATTTCCCCCTCTCTTTCCACCAAATCTGTTGTGGGGATTTAATTACAGCTGACTCATAATTGCTGGTTTGTTTTTTTTTAATTGGAAGTGTGTAATTGTTATATCAGCAAGTAATTCATTCATACTCTGTAAAAGTCAGTGTATCAGATGCTGATTTGCCTTTACTCAAGATACCTTTTTATTGTTCTTTTGATAGTGTTTACATTTTTGGGTTTTTTTTCCCTGCTTGAATGATTTACTTTTTAATTCTTTCTTGATACAAGATTTATCTCTTCAGTTTACTTATCTCTTCCTCTGAACTTGGAGGGTATAAGGCTCTTTCTCTTCCCATAACCAGACCATTTGAGAATCTTCTTTTTAATTCTCCACTGGTTGTGTCAAACAAAGTTCTCATTCTTGCCTACTAGACTGTACTGATATATCAGTGTGTGTGTGTATATATATATATATATATATATATATAGTACTGATATATGTATTATTAACATTTCAGAAGAAGACACTAAAAATTCTTTGAGATAAAGCTCTTCACTAAGATTTCCAAGACAGCCATGGTTGTTTGGTTTCCTTTATTTAAAAATACGAACAACCTTAAATCAAATATCCTTTGTTTATCTTCCAAAAATCAGTCCCTTTTTATGCACCTTTTCTAGTTCAGGATGTAAAAACCTTCTCCATATGATCACCAGCTACTGTAAAATACTCAGGAATGTTTTCTTAGCTGTCCTGTGATGCTCAAACTATCATTCCAGTATACCAAAAGGTCTGCCATTCTTATTATTGCTACAAAATACTTTACATGCCTGCAGACAGACCGTTAATAGAACTGTGGCTAATCTCCAGTCTAGAATCATATATTTTGTGCAGTCGTTCAGCAACTGCAATATTGCTTGTACACCCCTGTCATTTAAGAGAAGATACATTGGAGCAGAAGTGATTCATGAGCAAAAGTTACTTCAAAAGACAAAATAGAAACTAGCTCATTAGCAAATGCCACGTGGTGAGGTTATGGTTCAATGAAAAAAACTCTTTTAAATCAATCTCTGCTTCTCTTTTGCCAATTTCTAATCCCAACACCACTGCTGGATTGCAACTTTATCATGTTGGAAGGACATAGCTTGATGCCATAAACTGTGTCTAAATATGCATTAAATAGTAATACATTCCCAAGTGCTTGAGCCAAATGAGAGTTGTTATTGATTCCATTTTACATTCTAAATAGATTTGAATCATCACTGGTTTCAAATGTAAGATTGGGGGAAAAGCTATTACAATTACTAAGTGAATCACAGTTGTGAAGGCTTGCTCTTGTGCTGGGGTGGAAGCACCTGGCAGAGCAGAGGGAGGGGAATGTTGGAATAAGGGGAGTGTGAGTGTGCCTGGGTAATGACCCCTGGTGTGAGGAACCAAACCGGAGAGCACTTGGCACTGACGACGTGTGTCCTCACGGTGGGTGACGCAGGGAAGTAGGTGAGGTGCTGGGAGGAGGAGAGTCAGATTCGGGTTCCTGCTGAGCCTTGTCTCTTCCTCCTTGACAAATCATTTAATCTGTCTGGGTGGGATTTGTGTCATCTAACTTTAGTGATCGAAAGTAACCTCTTAGTTACCCACGGGTTTTTTTGTTATGCATGTACTGAAAGGAAATGTACACCAAAAGAAAGCAAGGGCAGGTAGGAGAAAGTTGTCCTGTCGGGTTACATTACTGGAGATAAAAGCAATACCTGAGCTGAAGCTCTCTGGTATCAGTGGGGGGGCTTTGCATTTATTTTCATAGGTTTTTGGCATAAGACTGAAAGTCTTCAGCTCTGGGCACTCTCTTGTGTTTAGAAAAGAGATATTTATCCATGGGGCAAATATGTCCAGGCAAAGATTTCTTTAGCCACCTAAAATGAATTCTTATTGTCTATTTCTGGAATGTCCTCTCTATCCTCTTTGTTGCCTTGGTGGCTCAAAGAGCAGAGAGAGGTACCTGGAGGTCTCTGTTTTTGAGGAATAAGTGTTTGTGGCAGTCACCAAAGAATTTCCTCAGCCATTCTTTTGGGTAAGAAGTCTGCTTTTCTTGCTGTGTAACCTAGCAGGAGTGATTAGATGAGCCACAGTCCAAGAGCACACTTAATACATGTCAAGCCAGACCTGAGAACTAGTCTGAAGCATCCCTCTGGACAATGAGATCTCTGACTTGGTGACTGATAAGGGAAGCAAGCCAAGCTTGGACACATTTCGAAGTATGATAATTAATGCCATAATATACCTGTCAAATCCTTGAGCTGTAAAAACTAATATCAATGTCAAAAATTAATCACACGCAAAAGCTGGTGACCTCTGGTATTCTTCTCTGGTACTGAGCATGTAGGCGTCTGTGTTTACATGTTTATGTGGATATTTTTTATATATTATTTATAAATATGGATATATATGTGTTTGTGTCTGAGAAGTGGCCTTTTATTCATGTAGACCAAATATTGGCCTTGAGAACTAGGAGAAATTTTCCATTTTAGAGTTTGAACCACTAACCCCTTTACAGTGAGGGTGACAGAGCACTGGAACAGGCTGTGAGAGAGGTCGTTGAATCCCCTTCTCTGGAGACTTTCAAGACCCGCCTTGATGCAGCCCTGAGTGATGTGCTCTGGGCAACCCTGCTTAGCAGGGAAGTGGGACTAGATGATCTCTAGAGGTCCCTTCCAACTCTGTCAAATCTGTGAATCAAGATTAAACCTTTTTTTCTAACACATAATTTTTTTTTTTTTATTTCTAAAGGTGGGTGAAACACTGTGCACAAAGCCATATTTTATGGGAAAAACACTGTATTTTTCAAGACTGAAAAATTCTTTGGAAACGTTTTATCCACAAGGGGATTTGCACATTGGGGAAAGTGTGGGTGCAGTAAGAGAGAAGAGCAACAATAAAGCAGATGCAATTGTAATCTGAAGATAAATATTTTGACAAAGACCTTTGAAAGATTTTACTTTCACTTCAGTGCAGAACCAGAAAAGATCTTAAATATTTTTAAAAAAAAAAGTTACTTTAGGATAGACTTGTTAACCTCTATAATGTGAAAGACTTCCGGGGGATTTTCAGGTAACCTGTATCATCTTGCTTGCTAGTCAGCAGTTCAAGGTGGTTGCAGATTAAGTCTACATGACATGAGATGAGTCTAGGAAGAGATGCACCCTTTGTGTTCAGTACTGGAAAGATCATTACCACATTCAGTAAGACCATATAATGTAGAAACAGCTTGAGATTAACATAACTAGCCTGGTCCGGGTATTGGTCCTTACTTCTCAGCTATGTCATGTTTCAGCTCACTGAATGGTGTTTTGTTATCTTGACATACCATTATGAATTGCTTCATTTCAGGTTGTAGGGTTTTTTTTGTGAACCAGTATAAAGCAGGGACTGTGCAAAGTACTGTGGTATCCAGGGGGTCCAGTTCTGAATTCATGAGCAGCCAAGGAGATTGCTCCACCTCCGGGTGTTAAGTGCCCATTATTGGTTTGCAGGGTCGTTTGGAGTGAATGTGGACTGGCTGTGAAGGTGGGACACCTGGGAGAGACTTGTGACACAGAGGGGGTGGATGATTAGAAAAGCAACAAAACTGGCAGTGTGCCTCCCAGAATGGATGTGGCCTTCCATTTCTGTTGCCTGCAGCATTTGAGCAAAAGCTAAATTGCTAAAATTTACCTCTCCTGTTTATGACTTTCACCAAGGTTTCCTAAATATTAGTGTGTGAGGTAGAAAAGCTAATTTTTCACCAACATTTTGTAATGGTAGTTATTCCCTCCAGTACTTCTAAGGAAAGAAACAATTTTTCATCTCTGTGTTCCACTCCACATTATCATACCAGGGATGAGTATTAAAAAAAACCCCACCTCTTATTCAGCAAAAAACAAATAAGACCTTTGCTAGTTCAACATCAAAAAAAAAAATTCAAGTACACTAATATATATATATATATATATATATATAACAAATGAGAAATTCATCAGAAGGGGAAGAGTATTTGGCAAAAAATATTGTATATATGACCTATGGTGGTGGATTTGTCTTACTAATAGTCCAGCTGACACACTGATTAGACCTTTTGGAAATGGGATACCATCGGTATCCCATTATTATCCACAGACAAATGCTTTGAACTTACATGGAAGAGAAATAGGGAAGGTGATTTTTTAATGGCACACTAAAAGGATGTGACCCTCTTCTACCTTTGCCTACAATTCCATCAAAACTCTGAAAGTTAGGTGGAGATCCTGTCTCGCATCAGAGATACTCACAAACTAATATCATGGAGGGCCCAAATTAGTGAGCTTCTAAATTGGATGCATAAAAAAAGTCAACAGGCTGTACACCCTCATGAGGTTCTTTGGGATGGTTGGTGGTTTCAAAGGATGCATATGTGAATGACTCATGAGCATTTAACGCAATCAGATTTGATGTACCCCCAATTAGACTCTTGTTTAGCTTTGGATATCTTTCTCAACATGCTTCGGATCAATCTCTACTACTTAATTATTTGGAAATGGTAGCAAAAAAGAGGTGGGGAGAGTGGTGGTGTGATAGGGCAGTGACACCCACCTAAACTACTAAATGCTTCTAAATAGCATTTGTTTTAACTATGTGAAATTGAAAAATCCTTGCCCTTTGAAGGGCAATTGCTGTTTAACTGCCCAAGGCAAAGGAACTCTGCATAGAAATGTGCAGCCCTAGAGAACTTTCAGACTGAGTAGGAAGGTCATCTCTTGGCACCTAAGTTGAGAAAAGTGGTCCAGAAAGCCTAGCCTTCTGATTCGGTGTGTATGTGTGTTATGGCTTGGGGTTTTTGGGGGATGGAAGGACATAGCCTTGTCCGTCATCCCATTCTATCATCAGCCTTCTCTCTTCTCCTTTGACATTGTCAAAAGAACACAGCTAGACTGTAGGGTGAAGACTGCAGTAAGGTACCTGTACCACTTTTCTGCCTCTACACCCATATACTGAAAGTTATAATATTGACTCTGTAATGCCTCATTGTAGGCAAAATATTCCATGATTATGGGCCTAATTCCAACCTGATACCAGTCATAACAAGGGCAGCCAAGGCCAGGTCTTAATTCAGACCAAGACTGAATTTAGGCTGACGTGTGGTTTAATATCTGCTGGTACGTAGAGGGTCGTTCCCTGCAGGTTTTGTGCTCTCTTTTATCTCTATGATGTCAACAGATGCATGCAAGTCCAAGTATGAGTTTCTTCTTTGCACTCTTCATGACAGCTCTTCCCTTCTTGTCGCAGGTATAGCTCATCCATAGTGGGGTAAATTGAATTTTTTTCATATGTTTCTGAGAAGTGTTGAGCCAGCTCTGGGTGCATTAAGAGAGCTGGCCAAAATCCTATTGACATTACTGGGGATGCTTGATAACTTGTGCTGTGGTAAGTGCTTAAACCCTGATGCTCTATAGATCTAGGCTTAAACTGATACCACTGTGAGACATTAATAACAAGGTTCTGTCTATTAAATCATCGATCAGTTCTGGGGCTGTCAAAGCCCACAGTATGGGAAAATTGCTGTCTGACAAATAGAAAAAGCTAGAGAAAGTAGAAGTTGAGCAACTCAACAGCTTTTGAAATCATCAGATTGATGGTTCAGTTGATACTTGGTGAAAATATGGCTTCTTTTTTAAGGACAAGAAAAGACTGTCAAAAATCCATTATTGGGATGGAAATTCAATGGATGGATGGAAAATAAACCCCTAATACTAATAAAAGAAAGTCCTAGTAGAAAACCCGATTGTTACCTATACCACTGATTACAACTGGGTCTGTATTGCTTGAAGCCCATACCAGCCATCTTTTTAGGTAGCTAGATCTTGATCGTTTGTCCTCCACCATCCCACAGTTCTGTCAATGTGTTTTGGAAATTTGTCATGTTTTTCTTGGGTGAGGACACTGAATCTAGAGACACGGACACGGGCATTGGTAGAGAAGGTGCCTGGTTCATGTGGCTAACAAGATCACTATTACTCTAACTGGTGTCTTATGTGGCTTCTATCAAAAGTGACAGGGCAGTGTTTCCTACCAAGCAAATTAGCAGTCCTGCTAGGTATCAAAGACCAGCAATTTGTCCACTAAAGACCGAGCAGAAATGGCACCTGTTCTGTCTGCCTTTAAATCGCTGCCTTCACAACTACCCTGGCTTGTGAAGATGCTGGCCTTAAGTTTAACTTCAGAATCAGCAGAAAACAGCCATTTTCCATTTGTGGGGAGGCACAATGAGTGATTGGAATAGGTATAAAAATCACTTTCTGCTTTATGATGTGTGGATTAATGAAAGTATTAAACCATTCTAAATGATAGATAAGGAAATTATTTCCACTGTAGCTTGAAAGAAATAAAACTGCTCTGTCTTAAATTTAAAAGGTTTAAAACTTTGCAAGCTCATCAAAAGTGCATGGGCAACAAAGAGGGGCAAATTTATAACCATTTATGGATCACCCTAATTTTTTAACATTCATCATTTTCCTGCTTCATTACTGTTAGTGTTTCCCATAAGCTTTGAGAAACCAACCAATTTCTCCAGCAAAGAAGAGTAAATATAGGTCAGGCTAATATGCTTTTATGAGCAGTGCTGGGATTTTCCCATTTTATTGCCATTTTGCACTATTAATTTTATATCATTGACATTGTTGTCTTCATTGCTCATATCTCACAAGCTTGAAAAAAATTTATTGTGCACAGAGGTTCAAGCTGGAACAGAAATGGGATGAAATTCAAATGTGGTTCCAGTTGGACAGTACAAATGGTATGATGTGACTGTTTCTGGTTTCATACATGCGACAGAGATTAGCTTTGTCATTCTCATGTGCAGATGTGATTGTGTTTGACTGTGACTTGTATGTGAATGTGTTTGCACCAGAATAAGTGCAGTCATATGTGCCCTGTAGAGGAGTATATGGTCTCTTGTGTATTTGTATATATCCACATGTAAATATTGTTGTCTCGTGAATTTGTGGTCCTGACCGTGTCTATATGTTTGTACTAGTGTTTGCATGGAGGTATAGTTTTATGTATTTTGACATAAAGATGCATGAATTCAAGTGAGAGAATGATGCTCTGTGACTGCAGAACTATTCATGTATACTTTGTGCAAAAAAAGTAATGGTAATCGCTAATCCAAGTTCACACTTGGATTATGATTATGATATTGAAGCAGATCATAAATGATTTCCTCTTGAAGAGCACTTGGAAAATGGAAGACACAGGTCTGTTTATTAGTACCTGAAGTTTGTCCTACAGTCTTGAAAACTCAGTTATATATGGGTAATAGACTTGATGTGCTGGATAATGACTGGTAGAATGTGCTTATTTATGGCGTTTATGTAGAAAACAGAGCAGCTTGTTTAAAAAGAAGATGATAGGTCACATGTGAGGGAAGAAGTCATGGCACCAGTGGACAAGTAGAAGAATAGAATTGTAGGGGAAGGTTCCTTTGGTGAAAGCAATTAATAACTACATTTGATTTCACAAGAAACATCCCTAGCTCCTTCCTACCTTGCACAAAAACCATGTGCAGTTTTCTGTTATGCTAAAAATCAGTCTGTCTATCCTTTTGGAGAGCTGGAACCCTCTTTAAGTCTTTTACTCAGAATCGTAACTTTGAATATAGAAAATACTAGTTATGTAAAACTGCAGAGTCATCGTCTGGACTGTGCATACTCCTCTTATTATCTGTTATTGTGAATTTTGATAACACAGGAAACAGTTCAAATCAAAGCAGAAAAAACAACTTT